>JARFIW010001599.1:1200000-1530000 GCA_036346225.1 Platerodrilus igneus
CAGTTATCAAACCAGAGGGCATCTATGCCTTAGAATGTCTTATACTGAACACGGTCAGACAGCTAGACGCGGTAGAAAAAAGAGAAAGAAAAATTTTACGGAAACTGCTGGGACCAAAATGTGAAGACGGAAAATGGAAACTGAGAAGCAGTAAGGAGATTTATTAAAAAACAAGAAATAACAAACACAATGAGAAAGAGAAGAGTAATATTAATATTAACGAAGAGACTATTCAATTGTTTCGACAAAAACCCTAAGACACAGATGACATGGATCAAGGAAATCAGAAATGAAAATAGATAGAAAAGAGGTGGAATGAAGAGAAAATCTCAGAGTACAAGTAAGAGGGTTCAAAGTTTCCAAGAAAAGGAAAAAAAGAAAACTGGAGCAAAATGGACAGAAGAAAGAAAGAAACAACATAGAGAAAAATAAAAGTACTGGAAGAGAAGAAAGACGGGAGAAAGATAATTATCATAAGTTATTTCACGCGGTCCATAGTTCCATAGTTGGCCGAAATCGAAAGAAGAAGAAGTTAGGGATTGATTCATAAACAAGGTAATTTGTTCTGAAAATTACATATTTGCTGGATAGTTAGTGACCACGGTATAATTGTAGAAAAATACGATATAAAGCACAAAATATAAAATAAAGTAACAAGCTTGTCAAAATTGCTCAGATTACTCAAATATGTGAAATTACAGGTGATATTCCTAAATTTGATATTAGTAGCATATCTTCAAATCGGCGAAAACACAGACAGAAAACCAGACACCATACAAAAAAAACAGTAACACAAGAATTGCCAGTATACTAGAAACTGAAAATTTATTACAAGAGAATAATGGACAAATCGAAATATTTTACTTTAAACAGTAGAAAGGAAAAAATATTAGCAGCAATTGAGAAATTAGGCGTAGGCACAGGGAATTGTGGGATAGGACAACTTGATTACGTAGGCGGGTTAAAAGGCGTGTATTAGAATATAATAGGTACCAAAATATGGTAGACCAGACACAGTTCATCGTATACTTTTGAAACTACGAAATTTGACAATAGCAGTAAAGAAACAGAAGGTGAATAAGGCATACAGCAAATAAAAGTACAAGAGGTTCAATCTAAATTACTGATTGCAATTATGTCTTGAGTATTTGAAATTTTATTTGTGCAAGGTAAATTTGAATTATAGTTGTTTTACATGAAATTATTAAGTGAGAAAGGGGCATATCTGAATAGGTATACATAGTTAATAAATGTATGGGATCGGGCTCTCCACTCTTATTTGCCTTTTAATGTTACATTTGTGTATGTAAAAGAAACTGACGGACAGTGCACTATCCTCGTTTAAGTGTTAATTTATGAATCTGAGTAGTAATTATACAATCTTGCACTGTTAGTTGGTGAAACTCGACTCAATCGTTAATTGTAATACTATAGTCTGAATATATTTTGGTTACGTCATATAAATAAAACGGGATAGTTAATAATAAGTGAGTTTTATTATGAAGCTCTGCCTGTGTTTACACAAGAGAGATAGCTAGGGAGAAGTTACGTTGACTACGAATGAATCTATGTATAGGGTTAAGCCTAGTATATTTAGGATCTGCTGGTTTGATTGCAGAAGCTAGTTGTTTAATATACAAGTGATGTGTAAGAGCTTTCACTGCAATTGGCGCCCTCCGATTTCTTTTGGTTCTAGTGTGCCTCATCCTTTTTTGCACACGGCCCAACCTGTTGTTAATTCGGAAAACGAACCACATTTCTAGGGTTTTACCGATCTATCCCTAGATGGTCAGGGCATTGACAGGAGTGAATACCTTGAATTATGCACCGGGTTATAGATACGACGACATGGTAAAAGCTTACGGAATGCCATTTGTAATAATCCTACGCATTGATAGAAATTTCAAGAAACCATATTATGTAAAGCACTAACAAGTTATTCATGCTTCAATCGCCATACTAACTTTGAGCTCAAATACTTACCACATCTAGAATACAATTTTTTTTACATAACTGAACTAATCCCCTAGCTATTAAGTTGGCAAGTTTTGTATCCAATATAATTAGTGGGCGGTGCGTACATGTTTAGTTTGAATATCTTATCTTATTTTGTTTCATTAGTATTAATATAGTAACTGGAGTGTTATTTTATGATAGGTAGGCCACACTCTGATAAAAAGGTCGGCACTCCCTGGGTTTGAAACGTTGTGTTATTTTGTTTCAGTTATTGTATATTTTATTGTTCTTTCAGATGATGGGTAGGTCATTACGCTTTGCACTGGACTTGCGAAGCCACCTGATTTACTACGATTATTTCTGGTGCCTCAGAGTAATTAGTTCTTATTGTTTCTTGTTTTATCCTGGCCACGCCACTCCACCGCGACCCGGTAGCTAGACGGGACAGGTTTCTCCATTCATCCGCAACCATCCACTTGGATTATTTTAGTGTAGATTTTCTTTTCATCTTTTCTCTGCCTGTTAGTTTAATCCATATTTAACTTTTATCACTTCTTAAAACTAGTTCTAACGTTTTTAAAATGTTTTCTTTCCTTCCCGTGGTAGATGTATTACAGCTACGCCCAAGGTCCCGGGTTCGAATCCCGACACGGTCCGCTTGAAAAATGTTAGGCGAACATTTTTCACAAAAATACACCCTCGTTCGGATGAGAGGTAAAATGGAGGTCCCGTGTGTGAGTGTTGTCACGCACGTTAACGATCCCTACCTTGTTTGGAACAGCAAGGATTCGGCAAAATTCCAAATTTTCCAGGTAAAAAAAACTCGCTTCCTAGCCAATGTGGTACCTTCGGGGGGGAGCATTGGAAAATCACATGTAAGGTAGACGTATTACAAAGCTTCAAAGTGAAATATGTCCTCTTTATTTTAGCACACGCAATTACTCTGTACTTATTAATTAGACGATTAAAAAACATCTTAAACTCTATTTATTTTGTTTGACAGTTAAAATGGCCTCTCATGGCAGTTTTGGTATTTTCAATCTATAGCCATAACGTTCAGCTATACTAATCAGAATTAACTAGCAAGCGCTGATCATTATATTGAATACTTTGGAACCACAACTTGTTTATAAAAGTGTAAGGCAATTCATCAATAAGAATTGCAATTTTTTCTGTATTTTATTCACTGTTCCTAATGTTTAAAACATCTTATTATTAAAAACTTGTAGAAGATTTTTGTGACTTATAGTATGTTGTTATTATAAAAACACTGTTCTTGCTTCTCTATCTTCTTTTATTATTAGTGTAAATTGTTTCTGATATTATATTCTTTGCAGGTTGGAAGGACATTATGTATTTTACTGCAGTACGTTTAATGTACACTAAAGAAGTACCACTTGCTAATGCCATACTAAGTTAAATTGCTTTTGCCCTAGTTTATTGACTTTGTTTGTACTATTATCAATAAAATAACTATAATTAATGTTATTTTTAGCTTATATTTATCTGGGATCTTTGCTTTAAGATCTATGATTTATTCTAAATAAATAAAATGTAATTCCAGTACGATAACCGCATTTATTTTATAAAATAGTATCGGTAGTTGGGTAATCATCAGTTACTAAAAATAAGCCCTAAACCAGGAATGACATCGTTTCCACCATTTACGAAGTCTGTTTTACACAAAAATGAGCCTCTAATAACAAGTGTAAACTGTCACGTCATTGAATTATTCAAGAGTTGTTGATATACAAGAACGCTATACATTGCATATTTTCTGATCTCTTAAACGTAAGCATTATCAAGAATAACGTTCCAAAGGTTAAGTTTTATGATCGATACTTCGAAAGCAGTGTCAGGTTGTTATATATTTGAATTATTTACTGTAAGTTTTGAAGAGTGAACAAAACATTGCTCAAAAGTGAACATTCAGACACTAAGGCCCGGCTAAATAAAATTTGTAAATTTCCAGTATATATGCAAGCGTTTTGTGCCTTTGAACTAAACAGTGATCCTTTGAAATATTTTTTGTAAACCTCGTGTTCTATTGCTGTGGAAACATGCCACCATCGACAGTTTTCCAATGTTAGTTTATGTTAATTCGGTAGATAATTATGGAAAACGATTCAGCTCATTGTTTTAAAAATCGTTTGAAAGATTCTACTTTCACCTTTCCATGTCCTCGGAAACTGTTTGAAAATGTAAGCTTTGAACACTATTGTTCTTTCAAATTATTTACACTTGCAAGCTTTTGACGCAAAATATTTAGAAAACGCCAAAGAAGTAAAAAAGCGCATAAACAAAGAGGAAAAGTTTGCTGAATCAGTTTGAGCAATTTTTGCGAATAATTCTGTTTTGGCGGTAGTCACGAATTAACAAACAACTCAAATAAATTGGCTCTAGGTAAAATCTATTGAGAAGTTGAGTAACTTGCCATAATAAAATAGTCAAAAGCAAAGCAGTTTAAAATATTTCACAACCAATGGTCTGCTTGACAGGTGCCTATATAGTTGCTACGTTTTTTCTTCTTTCGGGCTGTATGGTGCACAAACACTTTAGATACTAATATTGTGCTTTGGTACCAAGCAGCTGTTACTATTTTTGCAAGGGCTTTAGAGGTCGTTCCTTTTCTCTCGGTCTAGGATTACCAATGACAAGCTATATTCCCGCAATAGTACTGCTAACTTCGCGACTTTGCTGTTCTTCATCCTCCTAAAGTGCACCAAAACATTTCACATATCTTTATAGTTAGGCTTTGACCACGAGGCCTATGTAATAAATATTTAGCTAACCAAACTGCTAATGTACTGCAATGTTATTGTACGATCCCGTATCAAGTTTGCTACGTACCTAGACGTAGCCGGAAGAAAAGTGAATACCAGGCTAACTACCAAACGCGGAGAGTGGGGGGACTCACCTACATACCAAGAAAACAAAAAAAATACGTCGCCCTCAATTATCTATTAACAAATAAAAAATAAAGGATTCTGTACAAACCAGCAAAAGCAATAAATTAAGCGTTACTATTTCAAAGCAAACAATTAGGTGATATAAACAATTTAGTACTTTAGATACAAAGTGCTCATTTGTATTTTACACAAAATAATAAAAATTAGTAATAAATAAACATGTGAGAGCTTTTGTTAAGCGTTTTGTTGTTAAAATTGCACCTAATACTTTTTGTAAAATAAACTAATCAGTAGGAAAGAATGAATGTGTGAGAGTTTTTGTCCAACATTCTTTTAAATTGTACATAATACCGTTTGTAAAATAAACCAATCAGTAAAAAAGAATAAGCGTGTGTCTGTCAAACATTTTTAATAATGGTATATCACACCTGTAGAGCGATAATATCGATTCGCAGCAACAAACAATAGTCCTGCAGTGTCGCGTTTCTTATCACGTAACTACACCAAACGCTGATACGGAATATGCCCTTGAAAAGAAAACAAGTTATATACCTGTATGTGTCGGGATACTTAGCTTGCAAACCGTGGGGGGTGAGTCAGCACCGCATCGCCACGGTCGTCGGGACCTGTTTACCCTGTTACCATAATGGCACTAGCGATCTACAGGCAACGTCAGTTGATATGTGACAAAAAACAGTTGGGCCTACATACAAAAAAGGACCAATTTGGCCTACAGCTAAGAGCAATACACGCAAGATACCTCATACTTGTCAAACAAAAAAACGTGCATTGCTTTTGAAGTACAGTTGCGAATAATGTAGAAAATATTTCATACCCACAAGCTGCAGAATCAAATTTAAAATGGGTTCAAATAAAACGAGTTTGAACTGCAATCCTCGTGTTATCGAAGCGCGATTAAAAACTGAAAAACACGCTATCAAATAGCAGTAGGGTCTATTGTTTTGACAAGTCTTTAAATGGGAAACCCAAGAGAAAGCAATTATACGTTATTGGAGTTATTAACAAACTAACGTATACCTAAAACAAGGTCCTGACTATTTATTTTATCATATAAATTTTCGTTTTAGAATGAATAGATTTGAAAGAAATGTTATGATTGCGCGTACTATTGTAATGAGGTAAGAATACAGGATGAGGTTTTGAATAAAAACAGAAGCTAGGTGAATGAAAAACGAATTACCACAAAAAAGAATGTATTTGAATCTATCGTCAAAAATAAACATAACAAGTTCTCAACCTTTCTCTTGAAAATCCACGCTATCCCATTCGCAATGTGTCATAAGTTTTATGCACTACTTGAATCTTGTTTACCCTAATGTTTCAGCGGTCAACCAATAGTAAGGCAGCTCCGTCTATCAGAAAGGTTTGCGTACGATTGCTGATTGATTTCTTACACGGACCGCTTGAAAATTGCTAGACGAGAATTTCTTTGCAAAAATACGCCCCCGTTCGGATGAGAGGTAAAGTGTCGATCCCGTGTCTGAGTGTTGTCTCGTAGGTTAAAGCTCCATACCTTGCTTTGAACATAAAGGTTCGGCAAAATTCAACATTTCCAGGTAAATGAAACCAGTTTCCTTGCGTTCCTTCGGATGAAGCATTGGAAAATCAAATGTAGGGGTTCAACCGACAGCCCCTCTTGCAATATCTTTTTCGCGTCCGCGAACAAGCTGAAGATCACACAGAAGTTTTGAGTCTTGTTCTAACAGTATAACAGCCCGTAGTACAACCAACAGATTGGTGGGCTGATGATCGCTGTGTTATTGGAAATAAACAAAGAGATTGATAGAGTTCTCTTTGGTAATCCACCAATATTGTGACCGAATATTGCACCGCTGTCATTCGTTTATTGGATTATTCCATTCAATTAAAGATACCGTTGCAACGTCCGTGTTCCCTACATCTCAAAGGCAAGTAAGCAGTTTAGAATAAAGCTAACCGAAAATTTGAAGTTTCATCTGAGGGCAGACTTCTGTACCACATCAGAATCGTGATTTGACATAAACAAGGACACCATACATTTGCTGAAACAGTATATTGTTATTAGTCGGTGTTTTGTTTTGCGAGCGTTGCAGGACAACAGCTTTCAGAGGGTGTTGTTGCGTCGAATACCGATCGTAGTTGTAGGAGTTAAAGACTAAGTACCTGGTATCAGGTTAGTTATCTAGAAAAGTTTGCATTTAATCGATTGGTTCTTTAGGGTTTTGTTTATTTTTGAACATCGGAAAGCAATCAAATGCAGAATGTCATGCACGTGCAATCCAGAAAAGTACCCTTTGGGAGACTATTTTGTAATAAGGAGCAAGTAAGGCATAGGGCTGCTGTGGTGGTGGTAGTACTCGGGGAATAAAGAGCTGAAATGGGAGAATAGTTGGATTTAAAATTCGCAAGGGTGAGCGAGGGAGAGTGAAAATCAGTTTTCCACTATGTAGCAGATAATGAGAATAACTATTTGATCGAGTCTACTGGGTTGTTTTGGTTAATTGTGGAGATCTTCTACTGGATTGCTGAATATTATAGAGAATATGTTTTGATTTGGAACAAAGGTTAGTGAGGTGGGTATTGGTCCTTAGTCTTGTTTAAAGATGTAAACCTAGGTAGGGAGTAGTGGTTAAGAAGAAGGTTTCAAGGATGTGGATTTTAGGATTACGTAAGAAGCCTAAATGGCCTTTAAGGAATGGCATTCTCGATTTGGATAGAAACAGAAATTGGTTGCTCTTTTAGTAAGTACCAATATTGTTTTTTGTGCATTATTAAGACGGAAGAGAACTTGTGAGAAAAGCGGGAGCTACTATAGATTAGAAAAGTAAAACGTGGACATATGTATGGGGGATATCTAGATTTAAAAGGGGATCGATAATAAAGTTCTATAATGTGGGAGAAAGGCAAGACCACCGTGTGTAGTCTTGGACTGAAAGTTTAGTGATGGAAGTTGGTAGATAGACCGACTGTCTGTGATGTTAGGTAGGATTTTATTATAGTTTTGAAGGAAAGTTTGTGAGCGTTAATTAATTTAGGAGGTTGGGACACCAAAGGAGGAACGACCGAGTCTAACAATTTTGTTAGGATAGATTAAAATATATGTAAAAGCATGTTACTGGGTGTGGTTACGATTGTAGGACGCGACGTCTTAACAAGTTTACGGCATGTCGTGAAGGGGTCTGCACAATCTCTCGGATGATAAAGTTGTACTGGTATTTCCGTGCTGTTATTGCTGGTTAGGTAATGAAGGTCGTCCTGTAACACTTCGGCTTGCAATTCTATCGACCACATCTTGTGTTACCGCTTACAGCTCAGGACCGATAGCAACGTTTAGAGTGGTTCAGTTTGCGATTACACTGGAACCTGGAATGGCATGTGGTAGTATTCAGTGATGAAACCCGATTCTGTTTAGGTATGCATAATGGCCACATGAGAGTCAGACAAAGACATGGTGAATGTGCCAATGTTAAATTTTCTGAAAAGCATGTGCACAGAACCACGAGGTTACGATATAGGATGCTATAACATACGGAAGTAGGTCTCATTTGGTGTTTATTTGAGGCAACATAAACGCCGAACGCTACGTTAATGAAGTTTTGTAACCTCATCGCCAACAGCTCAAAGACTCATTTTTCCAGCAGGATAATGCCCGTTCTCACGTAGCAAGGACTACTCTCAACCGATTTCAAGACGCCCATGTCAATATTTTACCATGAACACCCAGATCTCCCGATATTTCGTCAATTGAACATGTGTGGGATAATATAGGTAGAATACTGGGGAACTTAGCAAATCCTCCGCATACAATAACAGCTCTCCGGCATGAAGTGCAGGTTGTTTGGGACATATTACCTTTACAGGATATCCACCACCTACTGGATACGATGCCACGAAAGGTGAGGGAGTGTGTAGCAAATAAATGGGGGGGGGGAGTGGTGGTTAGCACATTTTAATCAATACCTTTGTGTAGTTAAACATATCTTTCATGTTTGGTGCAAATTTCCCAACTCTTTTTGCTGTTGCAATTTTCAGGTCACTGAGTATATTTAGGAATAGGTTACAATCGGCAAGTGTGCTGCAAGATGAGGTTTTATGGTGAATTCTAGGTGGGCAATTAGGAAGGATGCAGGGTTATGGTTGGAAGCTTGGATGGTGTACGAAACCTTCTAACCGCCAACAAGGTTATAGGCTTACGAGAGGCTAAGGTATGGTCAATGTTGAACTCATGATTTAGGGATACCAAGTGGGGATGGGCTATAGGTTGCTTAAGATATGTAGGTGGTGATGATGGATAAAGTCCTCTGATATGGTAGCGTGTTTGTTAGTACTGGCTTTATGTCACAGGGTGGATTTGGCTTGGACATCAGCACATATTAACATTGGTCTGTTGATATTTATGGTGATTAGTTGCAGTTGGTGTAAGTGTGTGTTGGATCTATATTGGCAATCTGAGGAGATAAGGAATACGATGCCGATTCTCCAATGAAGTTCAACTATAGTGATCTGTAGTAAGTATGTCTTGTTGCTTATGTAAATTGCCACCTGTAAGTAGGATCAAGCTTATGAGAACAAGAATTGAAAGATTTCAAATTTCAATACACTTGGTACCATATATTATTTTGTAACAACCTGTGCCCCTGTGCATTATATAATACTAGACATCAGGAGGAAGCGTTAAACTTTAGGTACCTATGTAAGCAATACAACAGGAACACTTGACTCCAAATTTTTAGAAAACCCTAAAGAAGTCAAAACGTGTTTTCACAAAGAGGAAAGGTTCTCTAAATCAGTTTGAGAAATTTTTGCGAATAATTCTTTTTTGGCGGTAAACTACAAATAATCAAGACAACTAAAATGAAAGAGTCTTAGGCAACATCTATTCGCTTTTCGCGTAGTATGATACTTCAGCACTTTTGGATTTTAATAATAGGCAGCTGTAACCACATTCGCAAGCGTTTTAGAAGTCGATCGATTCTTGGTAAACCGCCTTTGCTGATTATCTTTTGGAAAATTTATATTTTGTACTTGAGGGGGAAAATTTTCAATCACAAATTCAATATCTTTTATGGTAATTGTTTCTGGCCACTCTCCTGGATCATTTAAATATGTACTTTTTTTGCAGTTTCTTCAGGTGGTTCTATAAAATTGGGACTTTCTCTATAATATTCTCATCAGAGCGCTTGTATTCTCCTTTTCACGCAAGGTAGTAGGGAATTCTAAAATTTCTTTGTTTATTACTACACTCACACTAGCACTAACACTAGTAGTACTCGTATTCGCAATAGCACTACCATATAAACTTGCACTCATATTTTCAGCCAAAATTTTTTCCAAAGTGCCGGATTGTTGATGTTGCTGCTCTATCTTTTGTTTCTTTTTCTGCCTATATTGAAAACCCGACAAACGTTTAGTTTTCCTCTCGGACATTTTTAAACTTCGAAACACGTTTTAAAATTAAATTGCGGTAATTTCGAATAACTAAGTTGGAGAGAGAATGGACTGTATATAAATTTAAAATTGATATTTTACAAACATCATAATTAATGTCTTTAAACAAAGCAGTTAATTAAAAGCGTTTGCTATTAGCACTCACCTCTTAATGATGCGGCGGACAGATGAAAGAACGTTGAAACAAATACAGCTCTTCCTTTAACGGATAGAGCGCAGCACAATTTAACGACAGCGGTTCATCAAAGCGGTTCATAAGTAAAATACTTATTGCAAATAGCGGCGGAGGGCAACAAAGCGGTTCATACAATTAACTCCATGCAGCACGTGCGAACTCGACACGGTGTATTCGACAGACGAAACTATATTAACACAGCGGTTCATACGTAGTTGGTTCTACGTATAAAATGGGTATAAAATGCGATGCGGTCACTTCGAAAGACGACACTATACTGGTGTAGAACGTGGATTTTCTTATCACTACGGCACTGTTCGCACATGCGGAATAACACATAGAGCTTTATCACTCACGGCATTATTGGCGGGTGCTTTTAGTAAACTCGAGGAAATTTCACTCTAAATAATTTTGAATATACACGCGGCGAATTTAAAATAATCAACAAACTCTATGAAAATAAAATTTAGCTAAAAATTACTTACATATAAACGGAACACACGTAAACATCCAAATCCAAACTGATCGTCATAATTTTATACTAAAAGATGGTAAAGAGCATTTCACAATATTATATTGTGACTTTCACTTACCAGGCCTGCGTTTAGAAAAGGATATCAGTAAAGGTTGTGGTGTACTTATAAAATCCTGTTTATTGAGCGAACAATAACAGAATTAGATGTTTGCTGTTCACATTACAATGGTTTATTACTTCTGCTGTTAGTGGAGTCAAGTCAGACGAAAAACTAGCGTTATTTCGGAGCTGGTTCAACCAACTCGAATTTTAATGATTTATGGCTTACAATTTTACAAATTAAATATACTAAAACTCATATAGGTTAAAAATTGCCACTTTTTACAGGAAATATGAAAAAATGCAAAAAAATTGAAATTAAACGATGAATGATTTTTTAAATGTGCTTTCTTGTACTCTGTTGTTTGTACTGTAAATAATTATTCATCATAAGTTTAGCAATAATGAAACATAATTTTATTCATAATATACAAAGATTTTCAAATATCTTCTACATCGTCCAACTCGTCTCCGTCAAAAGTTATTGGCGCGCAATTGGTGCAGGTTTGTCCATTTCCAATCCATAACTGAACCTGCAGATATACTTTTTTCAGATGTTCTGTAGCTGCATCTATTGTACACGGAAAATTCGTTAATTGTAGACGACTGTCCTTTGCAATGGCTGCTTTAAAACATTGATATCTGTACTGATTTAAATTAAATGTAGATTTTGGAGAGCCATATAATGTGAGAATACATATTACTTCAGCTTTAACAATGTTTTCTGCACTTTTATTTTTTTGTTTGAAAATTTCAGCAGCTTCTGGTAAAGATTTTCGTGATATAAACATTGTTGCAAATTTGCTTTTTTCTTTATTGAAAAATGCCGACGTCGTATCACAACCTATAAAAACGTGCAGAAAAAGCACACGTTCTTTGCAATTTAGAATTCATCCAGACTGGCCGATGAATATACTTTTTGTGGTGTTTCTCCTCCAGGAGGTTTCAAAAAACATATTTCCTTTGTATCTGTTGTTAAAGCTATTAATTGGACAAGAACATCAATGTCTTCAGCCACTATGACCACATTGGAAAAAGATGAATCAATTGCTGTGGTCACAATTAGTCGATCGGCATCGTCGTCTGCTTGTTTTGAACAAATGCTATTTTCTGTTAAATATTGTCTTAATTTAGTTATAAATCTAGCTTTATTATTGGTATTTGAAAGAAACTTTTCTTGCACCACTTTCAGCTGCATGCCTTCTTCGAAAGCATAATCAAGTGATGAAATTTTTTACAGATCGGCGATTTCGTTCTGCTGCTTTAGTGGTGTTTGTTTCATATCCATCAAATACAAATGTCACGTTTTTACCGTAGTACCTATTAATATACCTCACATAACTATCTAATATTGAGTTGAATTTTTGGTTAATTTATCATGTAACACGATGTAAAAGCATCCCACCATCAATAACATAAGCAAAATTGTTGATATCGTTGACATTTCTTGAAGATTCTTCGAAGATACCGTAGAGGGTAGATTTCTTGGTATTTCGCATTCCTGCGTCGTCGTATAATGATAACGGGTAGGGAGCTAATTCATACTTCATATACTCTTGCAAATCGGCATCAGATTTCTTCAATACGCTAATACGTTGAAACAATAAAAGAGGATCAATTGGAAACTTTACGTTGTTTATTTTTATTTTAACTGTTTACAGCAAATAAAGGCACGATTTTTGTGAAGTTTTCACTTTTATATCTCTAAAGCTTTGTCCGTCTATTTTTTTTACGAACTCAATGCCTGATTAAAGGCATTGTGGCAATTGATCTTTTCGTGACCAATAATACCTGTTGCAATATTCATAATTACGTCTAGATGGGAGAATGGGTCGTGAGACTGAAGCCATTCTTCCAATTTATTGAATCACCTTATCTCTTGTGTTTCTTGCATCTATAGAATCAGCATGTTGGTGGCTTTTTCAAAGGATATATTATAGAAAGTTTCCATTTCTTTAATAATATCATTCGTGCAAGCAACTCTATTAATTCAGATAGACGACGCTGTCTGAGACTCCACGTCTGAAAGGTCCGCCTTCGACACTCATTGATCGTGCGTCCTTACTAGTCCCTACCAAAACATCTGCTCATTCTGTGTCTCTTTCTACATTGAAATTCCTTCCAGAAACCTTTTCAACGTTTTATTATTATAGGCTTGAAGTCTTTTTAGAGTTTTAAAATTGGTATTGAACCTAACATCAGACATTGATTGCGTTTTCTCTCGTACAACGTTATAATAAAAATATAATTTAAATAATTTATTAAATAAATAAAAAGCGGCAATTTTTAACCTATAGGGGTTTTAGTATATTTAATCTGTAAAATTTTAAGCCGTCAATCATTAAAATCCGAGTTGGTTGAACTCGTTCCTAATGTGACTCCACTATGTATAGGTATCAGAAAACATTCTCGGTTCTCTGTAGATCCTGCTTGTTCTTTATCTATACTTTGCTTCCGAGAACGGAACCGTATTTAAAAATAAAAATATACTAATAAATAATCATGACCATAAGGACCACAGAATAGAGACGTAAACATAAGTAGTAATTTGTTGATAAGTTCAAAAATTTTAAAAAAGTAATTAAAGGAACTATTTTCGTTGCAGCTATTTGGCCGCTCCTTTGATTCAACCGCCCGTGTGAAATGCACACACTGCACAATAAGTCGCGGCGGTCCTGTATCGGTTCTCCAGTGGAGCTTAATTACAGTGATTTGTAGTGGGTATCTCTTGCTGCCTATGTTAATTGCCACCTTCAAATAGAATTAAGCTTAGGAGAACAAGCGTTGAAGGATTTCAAATACTGCTACATTTGGTACATTATATTACATTTAATAACCTATGCATTATAATAATGTTTGTCAGTAGAAGAAGGTTTTAAATTCTAGGTACATATGTGAACGAAACGACAGGAACTACATAAATAAAATCAAATACAGTTAAGCTTTGCTTTATATATCAAAGCGTTTAAACGTAAATGTAACATATTCACCCCCGACATTTTTACAAAGATGAACAACCCTATTTGAATTTTAAAACACTCTCGGCGCGCCCACTTGATTATATCCGAGATTACGATATTTATTTCTGAAACTTGCGTTCTGATAATAAAGTGCAATAACGTTGATATCTTCGTTGAAAGGATAAAGAACTTCTGCATTTTATTTAACGCTTTTATCTACTACTTTAATTCAGAATTAAGTATTAGCAAGTTAGAGAAACATTTAGTTTGCGAAAATCAGGTGTTTGTTCACATGAGTTTTGTGCAAGTTGAAATTGAAATTGTACAACTGTGTATCGAAGCGGAAATGGCCGTTGGACAGAATCAATCGAACTTTGTCGTTATAGTTGACTACATTTTGACTAATGGAAACACAATACAGGAAATTAAAATACACATGCATTAGTTAGGGTTGCATAAGCAGAATGTAACGAGGCTTAGGGCGTAAGTATTCAGTGGCATTACAGTTAATTATTACAAGCTTTTTGTATTTTAAAATAATTGTTTTAATAGTTAACTACGGTTAGTTCAAAATGAATGTTACGTTGTTATATACCGTAATAGTTGTAACACTATAATAGTTGTCTTATGGACCTTACACTTTATTGTAGCGCACTTCAATTTACACATCTTTATTCAGTCTACAGAAGTATGTAACCAACCATGCTTCAAACTAAGTGACCATTAACACGCAGCATGCAAAAAACAGGATGCACGCATAAAACACCCTCTAACCCCTAACAGATAATGGACTCGATTCAAGGCCCCTTGAATACAAATTAAACGGTCGGAATCTATAATACTGTTGCGAGCTGCTATTAGGCAACCCGTCAAACACACAAGCGCCGTAAGCAACCTATATACTACAGAAGCCTAGAATTTTCTAGCATTATACAGGAGAATGAATCATCCTTTTTAATTCAGGGTATATATAACACCGCTGATAAATGTAAGAGTTAGTCTATATCAGAATGTTGAATATAAATTGTATCGTGTAAAGTTAAATAGTTGAGCTTTTGGAAGTCCAAGAGTATACATAAATGTTATATTATGTGAACGTGTCTAATGTACATGCAGCTTGTAGAATACACAAATAGACAAAAGTGTAACAAAGAAATAGTTGTGTTAGTGTTGTTAATAGACCTATGGTTAAGAAGTTAGTTTAAGAAGATATTAGTGCTTGCAAATTCATTAGTGTGATAGTGCTTCATTGTTAATTGGACTGAAAACATCTAAAACAATCTAAGGCATATACTGTTAATTAGACTTGTGAACAGTGAGTAATAAAGACTCTTGTTATAAATTTGTGAAACGCGGTAGTAGTAGCCCGCTACAATACAAACAAATTCCGGCATCTAAGGAGTTCCAATGGCTTGAGCAAATCACTTCTTTTTGTTCTCTCATTAAGGTCTTCACCATACTCCTTGGAGGAACTTAAGGAACAGGAATAAACGGTAGCCATATGCTCCGCGAACACTAAGGGTTCCCTTGCAGGCTATCTCGCTGTGGACACCATAACTCATGAGATATAATTGAGGATGACCTACTTATAAGACGAAGAGGATCATCGCTATTGAATTAATTCACTTCCCAAACCATGACTAGGCAACCTTTTAGAACACGTAACGCGACAGCCCGCTGGGGTTGGAAATAACAACCAATTATTCAGCTTTAATTCCGTCCCTTTCGCTGATGTCCCAAGTCCTACAGTTCATCGCCCACTAAACCTTGGATTTTGAAGCCCTGCACGAAAAGTATCATTTCGACCGGCACTTCGACCGCTTGCTGTGCAGCATACGACATCAACGAGTACTCAAGTGGTCGCTCATTAGACAGCCTTTCGCACCAATTGGATTTACTGCACTCTGGCTGCTATACGAAGGTGTGAACTCCGTATCTTGTAGGTGGATAACCCCCCATAGTGAGCCGATTCAAGAATACCAAATACTGCAATAACACAATTACTTTTTGAGTTCCATATATACAGATGCGCGTAGATCAACCAAGCATAAGACATAAAAATTCCTTTTAGTGCCGCGCTTTTACAAACCAAAAGTCCTTGCTTTTCAATTCCTTTAAGTTAAAAACATTTGCAATTTTCGTACCCACGCAAAAACTTTTGTAAATACTAGTGTTTATAATATTTTTGGCGTTTTAGTGTAAATTAAATTCACAGCAATATTATTTTAACTTGTAAATAAATGCTTTTTCTTTTACTACGAAGCAGTAACAAGGTGACTCTAAAAAACCAGAACACCACATGTCCAACACAAGTCTAATAATTCAACAATATGTACAAGGAATCTTTTCCCTCATCAAATGCCGCAACAGAAATCACGAACTTTAATTACAAATAATATTGACAACTATAAGATCCCTTTTAAAACAAAGGGTACACTATACCTACGTACGTACGTTGTATTGGACTGATGCACTATTTAAGTAAAAATGAATCGTTCCGCTCTTACATTATAATTTACAAACAATTTATTTCATATCACTGCAAATTAATTCACTAACTGAACCTAACTGACCACAGTGGCGACTGCATTTATCACTGGAGTATATGCTTTCGATATTCTTCTGCAATATGCTAAAACATACTCGTACTTTCTATTGTCCCCTTGTGTTGTCTTTTTAATACACTCTTATAACTGACGATCATATTATTGCTTGCCTAATCGCATTATCCTTTCATTTTTTACGATCGCATAACAATGTTACATTATAGAGTTGTATTTGTAAAGCTTTTATACTTGGCACAAGTCATATAATTTTGCAGTTTTGTGATGATTCATTTACCAAAATACATTCATCTATATTTGCATTTACGTTGTTTACTATGTACAGTTTTGGTACTTTTCGTTTATAGTCAAACGATGTACCGTTAGTCTTTTTTTGTAAAATCTTCTTCTTTGTTTCATTTTATATTGGGCGTGTTGTTACTCGCTTTAATGCTAATAAATATTTGATTACTTACTATATTGCATTGACCAATATCTTTGTCATCCAAGCTTTCCGAAGCAATATCTTTATTTCACTTATTTCATGTCTTTTGGGATTTCCACATATTCTTCATTTTTTCCGTAATTAAATCAAATATTTACTCCCCTTTCAATAGTAAGAACCATATCTAAAGGTTCAAAACTTATTAAACTTATTAAACACTTCTCTCTATTGCCCAGTGTCCGTGAATCATAAATCATAAGACATGATTTAATTTTGTTAACAATTACACAGTAATGAATAACTTTCGTTGGCACTGGAAAACTAATTTGAGTATAGTGAACGAAAATTAATGTAAATTGTTGGTTTATTTGCAAAGAGAAATCCAATGATCGATTCCGCTGTTGTTGCAGCTCGTCAGACTGGCGCGATTCTTTCTGCAAAACAACCAACCAAGTTTTTGAATTATACAAAAGTCATGGTATATTAATAAGTACAAATTATTTCTCATGCACCTTTTGTATTCGAATGTAAAAAGGGAACTATCGGTGACTTTTTCAACATGATAATAGATATGGTATTGCCAAATAAAATTTAAATAACTAGTCAAAAGACAATGAAAATAAAAATAAACAAATGAGGGATATTTTGTAGTTATTAATACACCATGATTCCTGTATAATTCAAGAATTTAGTTGAGTGTTTTGCCGAGAGAAAGGCGCCTGTCTGACGAGCTGCAACATTAGCAAAACCGGCCATTGGCTTTTCTCTTAGCAAAATAACCAACAATTTACATTACCTTTCGTTAATTTTACTCAAATTACCTTTCTAGCGCCAGAAAAATTATTCATTACTATTCGCTTATACTTCATTCTGCATTATTTGACTTGGATTTTCGCTGATAATTTTGTTTCCCGCAGTAGAGTTAATAAATGAATTGCTTGTACATGCAATTAGATTTGCTTTGACGGCAACTAAAGCGTGTTTTCATGCAACTTTATGCACGGAAAATTGCTTACATTTATATTTTAAAAATGAAAACTCGTTTTCAGTAACACACGGAGAAATTAATCGCATTTGCTTTTATATTGACACACGTAAAATTTAATGATATAAATAATAAGAGCTTTGTCTTTTAATGGCACGTTTGTATTATACAGGGTAGCGATATTAAATATTTGGAAGTCTTAACTTTTATTTTGTTTACTTCTATTTGAGTGGTTTTATTTATGAAATTTTGGTTTCCATGACCTATCGTGACCTCTTTATCACACACACACACACATACATACACACACATACACACACATACGCATATAATGACGCGATAAAGGGGTGAGGTCATTAAAACTCAAATTTTACAAATAGATCCCACTACAACGTAAAAGCTTCCGGAAAAAATAGAACTTTTCGAAAATTCATGGTTGCGTCCGGTATAATTAAAAAGTAATTTTATTCATTAAAATGTCAAGCGAAAACCGCAGTTCTGTGTGTATAAACAAACGTGTATTGTAAATACATAGAAAATAATGTAAGTAGTATAAGTAAAAATAATCAATCGTTAAGAAATAATGTAAAACATATTAAATGCGAACCTTATGCTTTATGAAAATTTTAAGCGTAAATACATAGCCATTAATTATAATAAAAAAATACATTTCCCGATGCATATAAAACATTTGTTCTTTTTGGAGTAAAAACTATATCAATCTTGTTAAAAAGAAGCTTTAATATTAATTATGTATAATAAAGGACGTTCTACCTTGAAAACCAATCTTTTTATTACAGTTATGAAGATGCGGGTCTTTCTGCATGTGCAAAACCTGTGGATAAAGCAACTAAAGCTTAAATTAATTACTCTGTGCATAGCATAAAAACATTTTAAATAAAACATGTTCTCAAAATTTCAAAAGAAACTGAGTAGAAATACGTCAATTTCGTATGACCTAATTAATAAAGAAATGTTTATTCTAGGAAGCGGCCGAAACATTAAAAAACCCATAAAAATAGATGAGAATTATTTATTAGCTCTTGCAATCGCCCTAGGAGGGATGCAATGCCACAATAACCTTATATGTATTAGAATGGGTTGGACAGCGCAGATAAATCAACATTAATGTGGAAGTAAAATCAGGAATTCCCAGAAACTTGCATCGGGTAGGCGTGTGTTCCTTGGAATGGAGTCACGTAGAAACTAGTACATTACAGAAAAGATATAATTTTTATATATAAACGGGGACTTTTGTTAAAGAAATTGACTCATAAATTCGATAGCGAAAGTACTACTTTGAGAAAAGAATTTCAAAGCTGTTGTTTTAAGTATACGGTACGCATACCTTAATTTAATAATTACAATGTAACAGTGAATATAGAAATCATTCGTAAAAATCCAGTTATTTGACTTTGTAATATACAATAAATGAAGGAAAACTCTTCAAGACACAAAAAACTACTTAAAAAATTTATTTAAATAATTGGAAAAGATTTTGAGCGAATATGAATGATTTTGTAAACTGGGATTTGAACATCAATTTAAAATAAAGCCAAGATATATATATATATATATATATATATATATATATATATATGAGCCCCAATAAGGGCGAAACGCTTCGACAGGAAGCCCTTGTGGCTAATATTGAGTCACTCGCCATTAAATTTCATTGTATGATATTATTTTAGGACTCATTAAATTTACTTATTTATATATTATATATATATATATATATATATATATATATATATATTACTCATATTTAGACCAGGGTAGAAAATTAAATAATCACATCAAATAATTTTAATCACCGTGTATAATGAATATTATTAGATAATACGCGTTATTAAAACCGTGAAGCATAAAAATTTATTAGTTTCATTAAACATAAGAGATTTAAATCATGTACAAGACGCTTTATATCAAAAGAAGCAGTATTAAAAGCTCTGCGTGTAATGTAATTATTCCTAAACAAATGGAAATTACGTGCAAAATTTATCTTAATTAACTCTATTTCAAGTAACCGGTATTGAACAAAACGTACAGATAATATCTACAGAAACTTGTAAAATCCAATAAAATGCAAATCCTAGAAGTGTTAGTTAGAAGTAGGATGTTTGAACACACCTGCGTATTTTAAAAGGCAATTTCAGTTTAATTTGTTTAGATAAACATGTCGATTCTAAGGATATTGGAAACGGTCAGATGCTTTAGCACGAAATACAAAACAGGGTTTATTTAAAAAGCTCATTCGGCGAAAATTTTGCAGATAATTAATGTTTACAAAGAATCTTGGAGAAACCGGGGCTTAATATTCACGAGAAGGTGCGATACGGGTTATTAAACCCAGATAGTCCACATGGACTAAAATATAATCGATAATAAAGAATATCAATTTGCACCAATACGAACAGGTTAGAAAAGGAAAGAGAAATGCGTCAAGCAAAGACACATATAGTAAAAGGCGTGATTTAAGCAACGTCACGAGGGTCACAATTGGTTGAAAATAGGATGCAAATATCAGAGGTAGAAACAACAATTTCTGTACAAAATTAATTAGTTTTTCTCGGACATGTTTGCGTGCCGTGTGAGAATTTCTGCGATTTAAATGGGGCGAGTGAAAAATTCGTAAAAACCGACGCGCGAGCGACGGACTGGGAACATAAAATGAGAAATTCTTAAGAATTGTCTGTTTTGAGGACAAAAGCGACGTGCCGGCTATTCGCTATATATACCGGTGGTAATATGAATTTCGGCCTCTTAGACTTTTGACTAATCGATGGGTTAAAAGCTCTTACATCCGCGACTTGATTCAAGATGTTAAACAGTGCATTTTAGTTTGATAAAATAATTTAAAATTTTGCTCGTATATTTTAGTGATTCAAAATAGTTTGTTATTTACGTGCTAACATGAATGTACTTCAGTGCACTTAGATACAAGATAATAAATTTAGTATTCACTGTACCAATTAGCAAAATTTACAACGACAAATGTATACACAAAAGTAGGCAGTTTTGGCGTATATTGGTGAAAGACGCATGAATTTCTTTGCTATTTTTCGGGGTGTTAATAATTAAATGGTTCAAATACGTGTCTGGATCCACGAAACAAGGGTCAGATATACACAGATGAGTTCCGGAAAAGCCCAGAAACAACTTTAAATAAATGGTGATGGAGAAAATTTTAAAAGCGTTGAGAATTAGAAGCCGTAAATATAATCCTGTTGGAATGGTGTGATTAACTAAAGGGACGATGTACATTGAAGCTACGAGGACAGTAACCTTCAGGTAAATTATACTATTTTGTTTGAACTTTGAGATGTTGTGTGTGTTGAATAACTTTCTAATTTGTTTATTTAAAATGGACAGTAGTGAAATTGTACTAACAATAATATTTTAATTTTAAGATGAAATTTGCTTGTTTAAGTAGAAAGGGGTATTTAGTATTGATGTTCTGAATTATGATGAAACTTTGGGTATGTCTTTGAGCTCAATTAGACGAACCTGGTTAATTAACGTAAAGGGGTGGTTGATGCCCCCTTTATACTCAGACTCCGGTCTGCTTATACTGTTATATTAATTAGTAGGCATCCAACAAGGACTTTAATTCTGGATGCACATTAAAATGATAATAAAATTAATCTTGAAATTCTTTTTAAAACTGAATTTTATGCTGAAATTTAATTTGAAAATTTAATGTATTCTGAATATTGATGTAAATAGAGTTAACGTTGATGTTTGTGGTAGGAATGTGTTGTTTAATTTTATGAATGAGGAGGTTTATAAAAATAGGTGAGCAGCCGAGGCGAAAACAGGATCACAGCAGTTTATGACGCCCAATCGGTGGGACTAGAATTTTTTTGTTGAAAGTACCCAGTTCCCGCATTCAAAGGAGCATATCACAGCAATATATATATATATATATATATATATTGCTGTGTCACTTTCTTTGGAGTGGGAGCTAAAAGAGTGCTGCGACAACAGCCTTGTGGTTGGGGTATTGCCCAAATTATATTGTGACTTAGGTGCAGCAATTGGAAATTTGAAGTTATTATCTTACCTTTCTTTTGTTTTTTTTTGCCTGACTAGCTCAATGGAATTTACAAAAATATAAAAACGCAGCAATCTCAAAAAAACATCTATACATTCAAAAATATTTTTCTTTTATACAAAACAGTTTATAAAACGATTCACAGTTGCAGTTCATACATAATATAACTACAATTCTTACCTAATCTTTGTTAACTGTTACACTATCCTTTGTAATTAATAGGTGGGTAAGTCGTTGATCCTTTATTACCACGTTCGTGAATGTGATTGGCTATTTAACTGTCGCGGATACTATATTAATGCTAGGAACTCTGACCTCAAAATTTGATTCAAATTATCCCCTTCACAAATAATAAAACGAGAACTTATTCTAAATTTAAACTACAAAACATTAAATTATTTTTATAATTAACAAGACAAATGTTGCTTTATCAAATAATCGCATACGATAACTTCTGTGTTTGAAATTACTCAAATTTATAAGTTTCATATTTATGGAAAGTTCTACTGTGCTTGTAAATACTCCCTGTATGTTTGTTGTGGTTTGTTTAGCATTCTTCTTAATCTTCTTTGGGAATTAAACCACTCATAGTGTTTAAAATTATCTTTATTTACGTTTCGATCCATGACCTAGGATCGTTGTCAAAATAATAAAAACTTCAAACAACGATCCTAGGTCATGGATTGAAACGTAAATAAAGATAATTTTAAAAACTATGAGTGTTTTAATTCCCAAAGAAGATTAAGAAGAATTCTACTGTGCTTATTGCATATTGTAATATTATTAATCGCTCAAACTATGCATTCAAATCTTTACTCAAAGTTAGATACTGCTTGGTTTAGGACAGAAATAACACGTGAATTAAATATTAAATAAATTGTTCTAATCAAGTTTCGGCTTCATGTACAAATTAACTCTATTACCTACTTTTTTGAGATTCTTCCGTACCCAGCTAAAGCATTAGTCACATGGGTGATGTAATTTTAACAAGAATGGCGGCCTTTATCGTCTAGTTAGTGTCAAATTTATGATTTATGTATGTAGTGTACCCTACATTTTTTCAGGTGTATTGAAAATGATAGGTGCACGACAGGGGATAAATAAACTACCCTGACAAAGTTAGACTCGACTATTTTTGGTTGCGGAGACAGCAAAAGATTTACAACCTTAGGTAAAGGATAAGAAAACTTTATGATGAAGTTGTTTCAAAAAAATAGTGAAACTCCGATTTATGGAATAGAAACACTTTAGTATTGTATTAGGAAAATTTAGATTGAAATAATTTGTTTATAAAGACAAAAAATTAACATATCAAGTATTGGGACATAAGTTAAATATAGTAGCAAATCACAAAGCTTTTGTTTAATCATATTATTTTTAAATCAAATACTTGTTAGCTTAAGACCATGTGTTCCTTTGCTTAAATCTACATTTCATGGCAAAAACACATGTCTAACAGATAATATTAGTTGAAACATACTGTTTAAAGACAACAGTTGTATTAATTTTAAAATAATTCTGAACTGTTTATCCTTTTCTAATAAATGAAGTTACTGGCAGCGTCACATTCTATCTTATTTAAACTGTAAAATAATCCTTATCGATTTTATAGCTTGTTTGTGTTCGCGCTTTTAGAATCGAGCATTCGTTGGCATAATGACTTTTAAAAACATGTCTTAGTAAAGAATGACGCATTTTTTCTTTATTAATTCCGAAAACATTAGAATATTTTATTTAAAACTCATTAAATAAATTTAAATGATATATCGACACACGGAAGTCAATTTAGATAATTAAAGCTTCAATTGCTTTCTTAATGGTTTTGCAAATGCAAAATGATTTACATCTTAATAATTGTAATAAAAAAATTAATTTACACGGTAAATAAAGTGTGTTCCAACACAAATCTTACACATAGAAAACTCATTTGGTATTTTAATTAATAAAGGTAATAAATTCATATTGTTCTTACGCGAATTTAAATGGCTTTGTATTTATCTCTTAATATGGTTATTTACATACACAGGAAGTGTGTTTTTATAATAAATGAAATGGTATTTTAAAATTGCAAGCAATTAGATTTATTTCATGCACGGAAAAATATGCTTTTTATGAAGGCGAATGAAATTAATGACTTTTGTACATGCTTTACGCTTATTTTTATACACTGCGGAGCAATAAACATTCGAAAATTTTAATTTTTCCGGTTTCCTTCTATTTGGTTGGGTTTTATTTATAGAATATGTGGTTGTTTTTTGGGATGCACTCGTTCGTAAAATAAAAACTATAGTGTCAAATTGTAATTAATATTCTAACGTTTTGGCATGAATATTTATGCCTTGGTCATATACTAAAATTTGATAAATCTAATGTTGTAAGTTTTAAAAATAGTAAAGTTAATCTACTTACATAATTACTATGACACAAAAAGTTCTACATACAAAAACATATACATCAATGACAGTTATGACTTTTTGACAAATATGAAAACAATAATAAATATTCACAAAAGTTAGCTATGTACAATACCAATTTTATCAAAATTTAATAATTACAGAAAGAAACTGTGGAAAAAACTGAAATAACTAATATGAAGATTTAAATTCTATTAGATTATTAGTTAGTGACAAGTATAATAATTTGCAAGTGACTTAAAATAAAAAAAATTGAAAGAAACGTAAAAAGTAAGATTTTTGAAAGGGGATGTTTCTTTATTAATGGAATCTAAATTAACGGTATGTGAAAGTGGATAATATTAGATTTATATAGGCAAGAATATACCAAATTTAAGTTGTTTGTGTCGTGTTTATTGTTGAGTAGATTTGGTTATTTTTGTATGTGAAAATTTCCAGGAATAGTCTTCTGTAATAGTTGATATCAATGTTTTCAACGAACTTCGTTCGTTTATGAAATCGATTTGTCGTCCGTCTGTCCGTCCGTCCGAGGCCTTTCTAATGGTCGGACATCAATGTGTAATACATCAATCGATTCAGCTCGGTGTCCAGAGCTTAAGTTTTGATGTCAGTTAAAATCGGGCCACGGGGGCGCCGTGCCCCCGCGATATTCCGTCGGGAAAAAAAAAATTTCAAATAGGTCCAAAATTAATGTGCGATACATATTTGGACTCCCCTAACATAGCTGAGTCGAAATATGGTACCCCCCACAAAATCTGACCACGGATACCCGACCCCCGGGAATTAATTTTATCAAAATTTCAAATAGGTCCAAAATTAATGTGCGATACATATTTGGACTCCCCTAACATAGCTGAGTCGAAATATGGTACCCCCCACAAAATCTGACCACGGATACCCGACCCCCCGGGAATTAATTTTTATCAAAATTTCAAATAGGTCCAAAATTAATGTGCGATACATATTTGGACTCCCCTAACATAGCTGAGTCGAAATATGGTACCCCACAAAATCTGACCACGGATACCCGACCCCCGGAAATTAATTTTATCAAAAATTTCAAATAGGTCCAAAATTAACGTGCGATACATAAATTGTTTTAAAGTAAGTCTACATTTGGAAGTTCGTTGCGACAATGCCTTGCATTTTCAACTTGTTTCTAATTCTTTTACGTAGTTGTAAGCAAATTTGGTTCGCTAATTTTTTGAATACGGTATTTTAAAGCTAATATGGTATTAAGCTTATGATTAAAAGTATGGTTAGAACGATAACTTAAGTATCTGCCAGCCAGTAGGTTTTTTATGAATATCAATATACAAAGTAGGTATTGGTGGGAGATCCAAGGACTAACGTAACTAGGAAGGGAATAATAAAATTAATTTCTTTTTTGAAACTGAAAACCAAATTAGTATTAAAACTATTGAAAATGTACAATGTATATTCGATCAAGTGTTCTGGAATGGAACATAAAATGTCATCTACATATTTGACTATAAAAGTGCACGTCAAAAGGTGGTAAACTTATGACCGACTCTAGCAATTAATTCATCACAATTTGAGCAATAATGGAGAATAGAGATGAACCCATAGGGGTGCCAAAAGTCTGTTGATAAAAATTAGAATTAAAAGTAAACTAAGTGTTATTAAAAACAAAATAATAGTTGATAATAAAGAATGTAGTTCAATAACATTCCATTTTCAGTAGTAATTGTAACAAATAATTCTTTGGGGTTGTTGGTAAACAAAAAACGGATATCTAAAGATATAAGAATATGATCAGTGGGTAATTCAGAATGTATATATCTATCGATTTCCTATAGTAGGGGATAAAGAATACTACTATAGTAAGCCTGCTTATCGTAAAAGGCGAATAAAAGGCGCAGCAAGGGGCAGCAGCCTTGCTGGCTAAAAGATATTGGAGGAGGGTCGGTTGGTCTCGGGCGATCCTCAATAATTTACAAGCTTGTTGGGGGTTGGCCGTGACGGATACGGCTTTTTGCTAAAATCTTTAAAAACTGCGTTGTGGAAAGATATGGGAGCCTACCACAATATCCCAGGTGGCCTAAAACACGAAATACATATATGCAAGTCAGAAAACTTTGGACAGATTATATGAACTAGTAAATGTAATATATGACACAGGTGAGGTTCCAATAGATTTCGAAAAAAATATTATTATCCCAATCCGAAAAAAGTCAGGAGCTGATAGGTGTGAGAATTTTAGAACGGTTAGTTTAACTTCTCATGCTTCCAAAATATTAACAATAATAAATAAAAATAGAGTAGAAGCTTTGACTGAGAATTATTTAGGCGAAGACCAATATGGTTTTCGTAAAGACAGAGGGACTAGAGAACCGATACTAATGATTAGGGTAATTATCGAAAAAAGGTTACAAAAAAATAAAGACTCATTTCGCGTTTGTAGATTTAGAAAAAGCATTTGATAGGGTTAATTGGATTGTTATGTTCAGGGTTCTGCAAAAAATAGGAATCTCTCATAAAGATAGAAAAATTATTTACAGTCTATATAAAAATCAAAGCGTAGTAATTAGATTTGATGAAATAGAAAAGGAAGCTAAGATTAGAAATGGTGTTAGACAGGGTTGTATACTGTCTCCTTTGATTTTTAATGTTTATATTGAGGAAGCTTTAAACTTAGTCAGAGAGAGAAAAGAGATAGGTATTAGTGTACAGGGACAGAAAATAGACATGCTACGTTTTGCAGATGATATAGCCATTATAGCAGAGTCTAGAAAAGAGTTAGGAGAGTTTTTAAATATTTTAGATGAGATACTACGGAGTAACTATAGTATGAGAATTAACTCAGTAAAGACAAAGATAATGACAAGTGAGTTACAGCCTAGTTCTAAACCAAAATTAAAAATAGGTAATACCGAGTTAGAGGAGGTAGATGAATTTTGCTATTTAGGTAGTATAATTACAAAGGATGGACGTAGCAGAAGGGATATAGTAGCTAGAATAGCTCAAGCTAGAAAAATGTTTTTAAAAAAGAAAAACTTACTAATAGCTAATAGTATTAGTTTAGATAATAGAAAAAGTTTCTTAAAGTCGTACGTATGGAGCGTTCTACTATACGGTAGGGAGACTTGGACAATTAAAGAAGTAGATAAGAAAAAGATAGAAGCTTTTGAAACTTGGTGTTATAGGAGAATGTTAAAGTTTAGTTGGACAGATAGAGTAACAAACGAGGAAGTTTATAGAAGGATAGGTGAGGATCCCTGTATGTGGAAACAATTGAAGGTCAGGAGAGATAGAATGATAGGGCACCAGTTAAGACATGAGGGACCATTTAGTAAAGTCTTAGATTATAGACTACCAAATAAAAATAGAGTATGAAGGCCTAGACAAAGCTATATTAGTCAAATTATTAGAGATTTAGGTTGTGAAGGGTATGTAGACCTTTTTAGACTAGCTCAGAATAGAAAAGAATTTAGAGCTGCGTCAAACCGACTTTAAGTAAGTACGAAAACAAAACAAAAAAAAATAAAAATCAGTTAACTAAATGTCACCAGAACATAACCCACAATTAGTTAGCGGTCTGGCATGTTGGTAGCGTTTCGTTGCTTAAGCCTTACCGTAACATATAATTTAATAAACGTCACCAGGACATAACTCACAATTAGGTAGCGGTCTGGCATGTTGGTAGCGTTTCGTTGCTTAAGCCTTACCATAACATATAATTTAATAAACGTCACCATGACATAACTCACAATTAGGTAGCGGTCTGGCATGTTGGCAGCGATTCGTTGCTTAAGCCTTACCATAACATAATTTAACACTTTTCCTTTTTGAAGCGGATAACCAGGTTATATTTCATTTCCTTATAAATGGTAATCATGTAAACATGTTAGAGTTCTTTAACAACCATCAGGTTGCTAATATCTATGTAGAGTCAGCTGGATAGGAAAAAGATAGAAGGATTTAGGAAGACCTAGACCAAACTATATTAGTCAAATTATTAGAAATTTAGGTTGTGAAGGGTATGTAGAGCTTTTTAGATTAGCACAGATTAGAAAAGAAGTTAGAGCTGCGTCAAACCGACCTTAAGTAAGGTCGAAAACAAAATGATGATGATGATATCTATCGACAAAAGAAAATGCATCTTTAACGTTATTGTTCAAGAGGAAAAAAATTTTGTTAGATTTTGAATAAAAAGGTAGCAATATTATAGGTTGGAGTGTCTATACAAGAGATAATGGGTCTTAGAGGTATATTTATTATGTGGATTTTTGGCTAACCATAATATTTGCCTGGATTGCATTTGATTTTGATTAAAATGTTCTTTTCAATTTTGGTGATCACAGAATGTTCATATAAGAATTTAATGTGATCATTAACTTTATTTTGAAAAGTGAAAGTAGGGTCCTTTTTGAGTTTGTTATACGTAATTACATCATCAAGTAATTGACCTGATTTGGTCAAATAATCTTGTTCATCTAATATAACGGTGGCGGAACATTTGTCAACTTTTGTTACATAAGTGTTGGGTTGTATTTCAAGAACTTTTTGGTTATGTTGTACATGCGAGTGTTGGTGTTATTTATGTTGTTGTATACAGGATTTGTGCAAAAATTTGTAATTAAATTGGTGATTCTAGTTCCCAATATTGTTTTCTCTTGTGCTGGTTTCTTAATGGATTTCATGATTGATTCGACATTAGCTAGTAATTTACCAATATTTATGTCTGTAGTAGACATTTTAATATTAAACTTGGGTCCTAACGATAAGACGCTTTTAATGTCATCTGGTAAAAATGTGTTACTGTGGGTTACTAACTTTTTACTGTTATCTATAAATAATTGTTTGTTGTAGAGTTGAGTTTGCTGTAAAGTGTGGATCTTTTTTATGTCACTCTTTTTAACTGATATAAAGTATTTGTTATAAGTAACAGTTTTTTTGTAATTGAAATTGTTCAAGGAGTTAGGAGGTAAAGATTCTTGAAGACCAATTTTAATTTGAAAAAGTGCGTTTCTCCCAAAATGAATATCAGTATGGGTTATTTCTATTTCGATTGATAATTAGGAAATATTTTACTAAACAATTCATACTCAAAACTTCTTTTAAAAAAGTTTTTGTATTCCGATATTCTACAAACTTCATCGATTGACCAACAACTAGTTACATAATTCAGAAAATTACATTTTATTCAAAATTTAACCCTTCGACTAACTTAGATCTTGAAACAACCTGACATTTTAATAGCTTGTACTTATGAAAACTCGATAAAAATATTAGTCATTAAATTAAAAAATAACACTGAGAAATCATTATGCAGTAACTTAATTTATAAGATAAAATGTAGTTGCAATAGAACGAATGTAGGCCAGTCTAAACAATAGCTTAAAAATAGTATAATTCAATATAAAAGTGATGCCAGACTTGGTAAACTAAGTTGTGCTTTATCATCACATCTACGTGCAATATAACACACTGCTAAATTCGAAGACACTAAGATCTTGAACATTGTAATTAATCACTGCAGAAGACTATTCCTGAAAATTTTTACTTTCAATAACGTAATACACTCAACAACAAACAAGACACAAACAATTTAATTTAGTTGTTCGCTATATAAATTTAACAATATCCACTTTCACAGGCCGTTAATTAAGATTTCATTAAATAGCAAACATTTTGTTCCTAAAATCGTACTTTTTACGTTTCCTTCATATTTTTCTATTTTTAAGTAACTTTCCAATCATTGTACTTATCACTAACTAATAATGTAATAACATTTACATCCTCATATAAGTTATTTAAGTTCCATCCACATTTTCTTTTTGTAATTTTTAAATTTTAATAAAATGAGTATTGTACACATAGTTAGCTCTTGTAAATATTTATTATTGTTTTCATATTTGTTAAAAAGTCATAACTGTAATCGATGTATTACTTTTTGTATGTAGAACTATTTTGTCATAGTAATTATGTAATAGAACAGCTATACTCTTTTTAAACTTTATAACACTAAATTTATTAAATTTTAGTATATGATTAAGGCATAAATATTCATGCCAAAACGTTGAAATATATATTACAATTTGATACTATAGTTCTTATTTTACGAACGAGTGCATTCTAAGAAACCAACACAATTATGGTTACTATTACCGGTCGAGAAAATACCTGGATTATATACATATATATATATATATATATAAATATATATATATATTGATGTGATAATGAGGTTTTGAGAGGTCATTGAACCCCAAATTCTATGAAAAATTACCACCCAAAAGAAAGAAACACGGAGAAAGTAAAATTTCCCAATATTTAGTTTTTCCACTCTGTATACACGCATAAGTGTATTCCATTAGCACATAAAATAAGGACACATACAGTATTGTTACACCATCGAAGCCCAACTGTATAACATGTGTAAATAATTTTTGTAAATACTAAAAATATCTCCGATTTTAAGCCATACTTTGCTAGAATACGTTTCATTTACCGTACAAATAAATCATATGTGCTTACAAAACATTAGAATAAAACCCTCAATTAATAGATAAATTCTGTGTGTAAATTCATCATCCTAAAGTATTCATTTCTTTATTTCAAAGAAATTTATTCCAGAAGTTTTGATCATTTACGTTATGAATAAACGAATACTTTATTTTACAAAAAAATGTTTTAAAAGCCATTAAATAGGCTGATTATTTCGTACCAATGAATAAACGCCCCAATTCATAGAACACGCTACCATCAAAAAGCTATAAAAGATAAGATAACACGATTTAATAGCTTTACGTATTACAGAAGAAGGAAGTAGCAAACATTGACCTCGTTTATTTACAAAGGATGGACGACGCTTACGATAGATGTAAATTATAATAACGCGCTAACATTACACTTAATTATTTCATTAAAACGAAACATCCCCATAAATGTTACATCATTAAAGAGACTAATGCCTCGAATGGAAAACTGACGTAGTTAGAATCGTTGTATATAAAAAGGAAAGATGAAATAATAACTTAGACTTTTATGCAAAACCAAACTGATCATTTCAAATCGAGCTAGTAATTGAAAGATGGAAAATATAAGATCTTGGACAGGATCTGAACCTGTATCTTGGTCTTTCTAGGACAATGCGTTTTCCAATTATGCAACCGAGACCGATGAGGACAATTGGAAAATCGTGTACACAACGATACACCAACCTAACTTTCAATTGCGTTTGGCATTTTTATCAATCATATCTGACATAGTCAAGTTTTTGAGTTATGTCAGTTATTGACAGGAAGCAACATTTAAAATTACGGCTATAAGCCAAATATTAAATATATAAATATTTCCGTTTTCTAACATTCTCAAACATCTCTTGAATTTGATCATACATTCTTTCAATTTTTTTATCCTAGTGATCTGTTGTAGCAATGTATATCTGAACCACGACTGCATTTGTCTACTATTATTCAATCACCAACCTGTTAAATTGTTCTTGCTATTGGACAAAGCCTGATAGCCGTCGTCCCGTCCTTCACATACTAAATATTTGTCCCTCTCTTGCTGCTTTTATTTTTATTTATAATAAAGCCCGCGCCTTAACCTAAGTGCATGATTCTAAATTCTTCTGACCAAAAGTCTCTCCTCTCGGTCAACCTATTTTCATAAGACATACAAATCTAGCTATTTCTAACTTCAAGTTTTCTGACTTACACATGCTGAAAGTATACCGATCGTTCTACGCTTAAATCTGTAGAACAGTCTTCCTCATTCGAGATTTTTTCCGTTTTTCCTACCGATCCTCTCTGGTGACTTATTTTTTCCCCAAAATGAGATTACGAACGGTTTGTCGAAGTACGGTGGAATTCTAAAACTATTTCTCTGCCCACTTGGATATGATACAAGTCTCCATGACATTTGCATTCACTTGTTCTATTAGATAAGTCGGTGGTGGTTTATCGTTGTCTTCCGAGGAGAAAAGTAAAGGGATATTAATAGCATATTGGAGTGCGTGAAAGAACAGTTGCCCTAGTTGGGCGCCTGTTGCGACAAGCAGGGAATCCCAGGAACTATTCCACCCGGATCTTAAACAAGTAGCCCACTAATATGAATAAATATTTTGTATCTTATGATTTAAGAGTTTTCCTTTTAACTAAGTTGGCCGAAGTAACTTAGGCATGTCGCATTTATTATTAGGGAGAATGTTTTAGTTTGGTTAATTTACATTCTTTATTTCAAGCTGCAGGATTTTAGCAACTAACGCAAAAGTTAGACACATTTACTTTAGGTTCCATTTTATTCTGTCCGGATTAATTGTCATTCATACGGCATACACTTAATCGCTCTGAAATTTCTATTGTGGTGCAATTCTGTCATGAAATGGGAAGATAAATAACGCAGTTATAAACAGCAATTTATAATAATTATTGTCCATTTATCTATTACGTGTTGACACAGTAATCCTTTGAGGTTGGTATTGTTTATATGTTTTGGCCCAAGACATCTCACTTGTTATAATATCCTTGCTAAGCCGCCGTCTTACCGTTTCTCTGATGCCATAATTCACGCTTAATGTCAACCCGCTTCCGCAGGAAATGTTCAGGACACACCTTAACGCGACACCCGTATTCACACATTATTCCATAACCTTATTGTGTATAAGAAATTTTACAAAGTGCTTCAGCAAATGTGAAAATTCCTTAACGCGCTGTGGTTTTGTATTTATAAATCTCATATTTTAGTTAAATGCGAAGCATTTCCATTAAAAACACGAAGGGCACTCCAGATTACGATGAATATTTGAGTAAACTCGAATAATTGTATTATTAAGAACACTACAAAGTTTAATGGAACAGAATCCCATCTAACTTATAGTATATAATGAGTATTCGCTTTTAGTAGCAAATGCTCTCTGGTTTGGAAACAAACTGAATATCAGAGTGCGTAGTTTGGTAAGTTTTGTAACTATCAGCTGTAGTACTGTCTTAGCCAGAGAAATGCACTCTAATTCTCCGTTCCAACGCATAGAAATCTTCTATTGTAACAAATAAAGAGGAGTCATAAAGGGATAATGCCGTTTTTAATTTAATAGATTTATATAATTTGATTATATATATTTCTGCGAATTTGTTCGAAAGGAAGCCCTAAAATTTTCGTGCCCCACACTTTGGGTGACAAAATTCTCTGTAGGTTTACTCTAGAAACCATCGAGCCCCATCGTTGGGCCGTCAAAATTCTGTGAAGCTTACCTGGATGGAACGCCTCTCACGTTTTTGTCTTGTCACAAATATCTGCACCTACGTGAAAATGAAGCCCTACCATCTAGACTTGCAATTCATATCACCCTATAATTACACCCTATGAAGATGCTTTCCAATTCCGACGCCAAAACCTTCAACTTCCTCAGGGATATTCGCCACGGCTGCTCACTTGTCCTTTGAAAATCCTATTTAAATCGATAAAAATTGACCTCCAAAAGTACATCACGATTTATTTGAACATCAAGTTGCTATTCAAAATTTTTCGTTTTACATTCCTCATACATCTTGAATATCTAACAAATATTATCAATTTTAAAAGAAGTCATTTTAAATAAAATAATTTGGAAATTTTTATAATTACATCTAGAATTAACCAAAAGTAACTGGGCTTATCCTCAAACCTTACTTTAAACCCCCAGGTCTAATACAAGCTCATAGTAAAACCCTTCTTTACCTATGTGCTGACTACGGCACTGAAATTAGCAAAAACCCTTTTACTTTGCACAAAAAGTCAAAATTACATCTTTATTTTATACCACTAAATAGTTCATAAAAAAATTTTCATATACTCCTTTCTCAAAGCAAATTGTCAAATAAAATACTATAAATACTATAAAATACACCAATAATCACCAAATTGTCATAATCACCCACAAAATCACAATAAGCAAAAGTTTTACAAAGATTTAATTACTTGGATTGTAGCACCACCAGCCCTCTACGCGGAAACCATCTCCAACGTAGTCGTCCCACTAGACTGCCAGATGGTCTCTCACCATCCGGAACAGCACGCTTATACATAGATTTCTCCGCGGCTAATGCACGGTACTTCCATGCTCCCGTACATCTGCTACAGCTCCATCCACATACTTAATTTCTACCCAGAGTACACCAAGCGCCTCCAACCACAAGTAGTAAAAATTTTACTTACTTTGCTTTCGGTTTCGATTGTTAACAGAATTTATAGACTATACAATTGCCATATAACTTTGCACCAACTTGTGCCTATTAAACTTTAATAAAATCTAAACTCACTTATTTACATTTACACTTGTATGTAGCTTGGTTGCAGATCGAAAGGAAAAGAGAGCCAGTTTTTTTTGCCATCCAGTAATCGGACATAATAGTTAGGATTTGCTTGTAGCAATTAATCCTCTTCTACCAACGGATCGTACTTACTGGATCGAATATGTTTCATCATAAGAACAAGACCGGGATTGATTAGTCAGGTTGGCAACGTCCGTCCATTACTAGAACTCCTACAATGAAAAGACATTCTCTAGCGCAAGGTGGTGTATTTAGCAGTGCATAGTAAGAGAGAGTGTGCAAGGCCTCGAGAAAGTAAACCTTCGATTGAGAAGTTTCAAACTTTGCTCAGGCAAAGCATGTTCCATTATTTTCCATATCGTACCATTATTTTTCTATGTGTCCATTGCTTTGAAGGTTATTTGCGGCCATTCGTATTTAGATAGTGTTTCAATTCTCGAGACCTGAAAGCGGGCCCTTGATCAGAGTGGATATAGTTTGGAAGTCCAAAGATTTAAAATAAGCTAGAAAGACCCTTTATAATAAAAGGCACTGAAAAATTTATTTATTCGTTTATTAACTTAGTCGTTAATTAATCTATTCATTTATTAATCTACATTTCTTAGCATTAATTAATTTATTTATTAATCTATTAAACGATTAATCCCCTAGGCCTTTTAGTCCAATAGTAATTTTGAAATAACTTTTTAGATTTATAATTTTATCTAGTAGTTCTTTTATTCACTCGAGTCTGCGAAAAGTCCAAGGAATAATAATTATACAACAAACTTTTTGGTAATAATTTTGTAAGTAAATATTTAAGAGTTAATCCCTAATTGCTTTAATTTTTTTTGTGCAACTTCGAGACTGTTATTTGTCTTTTTTGAGTGTGGAACTCAGAACTCAGAACTCAGAGGACTATGTAACAATTTTTTGCTATATAAAAAAATTACTTTTTGAAACAACATAAATGTATTAAGGTAAGAGAAAAAAATAAAAAATTCGCAAAGAATATTTATTTGTAAATTTAGATGAATTTTGGAATTTTATTAAGTCCTTGGTTCCCTATGGAATACATCATGCCACTTGTTATTTTCTGGTTTCGTTAAATTACCAAGCTATGTTCAACATTTTGTACCCACAATTATGTAGAAACCAATTCAGTTGTTTGAAACCTGGTTTGAAAAGTTGTAAATAGCAATATAATCTTTTGAAAGTTCATGTAAACGCCTTATTCTTCACAACATACCTCAAGATTTTCAACTTGCTTCATATACACCGCGCATGCGTAATAAAATTTTGTTCTGATAAGATTTCCCCCGGTTGAACTGAATAAAAATATATTAAGGCACTTAAATTTTTTACCACAAAATTTCATCAACGACTTCCAAACCTGCTTAACTCAAAGATGATGTGGAAATGAGCGGATTCAGAAAATGACTTACAAGTCATCTTTGAGTTAAGCAGGTTTGGAAGTCATTGATGGTGAAATTTTGTGGTAAAAAATTTAAGTGCCTTAATATATTTTTATTTCAGAGTAAAACACTGTAGGGTCAACAAAAGCATATAGGGCCAAGATATTCTGCCGAGTCAAACATTCCTGTATGACCAACCTAATTCTGTAATGCCAATACATGCCGTAGAACCATCAAATAACTACTAGCTTACATGTACCCCCAATCCAACAAACATGAATGATGTCCAAGTACCTCTGAGTCGATCATCATCTTCGAGCTCACCCATCACGTACTAAGACGTCAGTTTGGTGTCACCGCCTTTGTCACTGCAAGCAACCAGCTGAAACCTGGGTTCAACCAACCTAGCGATGGTAGCCTACGGTCCGTAGTTAAGGGTGAGTGATTTTTGCCTAGTCCGAAAACGGTTTTTTTATTTTACAACCCCCTTTAACACACACGGCTAAGTTTCGAGCCGTGAAAACCTCTATCATTATAGTTTGTAAAACCCCGCCACTCAACTGAGTCGATATAATATTTTTAATTGATTATTTAATATTCTTTACTTAGAATATATATTTTTAAAAGTAGTATTTGCCCTAACTTTGGTATATTTGAAATACTCACTAATAACTAGTTTAAGATTATTTGAAATTCAGCTGTTAATAAATTTTTACCTGATTATCAAATTGAAGCTTGACTAAATGCTAAGAAACGAAATTTTGTTTAAGTAATAATAATTTTTGTATATAACTAACAGATGTGAAATTATTTATTCTTTTTTATAATTATTATTGGATACAAATTATTTATATTATAATAGATACCTTCTGATTTTAAATGTTCAAATTTCTAAAAAGGGCAGAATAAAGATTTTTAACTATCTACTCCGATATGGTTTCTCTATCTGCTCTAAAATGATATCTTTTTAGTACTTGCTGGATACAGTGGCGTCCTACTTTCACTTTATTTTGTTTTTAATTTAACATAGAATATTTCAACCCTGCTATTCTCACACTCTCCCTTGGGATAATGGCCAGGTTATCCGTCGGCACAGCGGTGTTTTATAGTTCCATCTCGTACGCGTATAAACTTTAAGTCCCTTTAAAGTTCCAAATTGTTGTTATATCTTCTCCCTAGGGAAAATCTCAAAACGCGTTCTCTTAATAGTTAAAACTGCCACAGTAGAGCAAGACATTGTTATTTTTCCGATGCATTCAATAGAATAATGCAGGTTTTTAGAGCGCACCTAATGAGCCATGCAAGTAATTTCAGGGTAACATAAAGATGTGTATGATTGAAAGACCTTAATCTCCTGCGAAACCGAACATAATTTTGATAGACGTCCGTCTCTTGAAAGAGCATCTGCTGTACAATTTAGTCTCCCGGGTCGGTATGTAATTTCGTATTTGTAACAAGCCAGTTTTAAACGCCACCTCAAGATTTTGTGGTTTTTAATCTTTCCCACACGGGCCGAGTGGAACATGAAGGAATTTTTAGTCCGTAACCAGAGTAAATAGTCTACCACGAAGGTAGTGTCGTGATTTTCTGAAGGATTCAAGGATGGCATAAGTTTCCTTCTCTATCGCTGAATGTCTCCTCTCACTATTAGAAAGCGATCTGAAGAAACACTGGTGAAGTAAGATTTATGATCAATCAGTTATGAACCTCGTTATTTTATTCTATCTAGATATATACCTATTTACCAATTACTTTATTATTTTTAATTTTTATTTCCTCGTTTAGATGGATAACAGAAGTGGCACGTAAAGAATTTCTAAAAAAAAAAACGAATGACTAGAAAGCTAGTGTGCAAATTTTTTTAAAGAAATCCGTTTAATAATAATCGGCTTAAAAATTGATAGCTCAAAGTGTGAATAAAAAAAAATGTTGAATTCAACAATATTTAATAAAACTTTTGTTTTTAGGCGTTCTTAAAAAGACATCACGAAGTGTCAGAAAAACCACCGAAGCTGTTACGTCAGTCAGTGCTGGTACTTCCGAAAAAGCCATTATAGACACTGGTTTCTAGAAGTAGATGTTACGTTCAATTTCACCCGACTAAATATTTTCGTTCCATTTCCGACTTTACAAATTTCTTCGACACTTCCACCTCGACAGTTTATTTGAAGTCTACAATAGTTCGTTAGGTAACCAATCTTACACCTATATCGGTGTATTGTCAACAACAAAATATATATTTTACCTGTGTATAATAAATACGCTGTCTAATAATTTTCAACTGAAATTCCTTTTGTTTAAAAACGAAAATTTATTCGATAAATTAAATACCCCTGTTTTCCTGGTTAATTTCTAAGCCCGCTTTACCATAATTTTAACTTAAATCTATTTGCTTTGAAACGTAAAGTTTATTTTACTATAATTAAATAGTGTATACCCTGTTTGAGGTATCTGAAAACTCGCTATACATTACGACCGCGTATAATTGCTTCTCTTGTGTTTCCCATTTAAAGACCTGTCGAGATGATAGATCCTACTATTATTTGATACCGTGTTTTCCAGTTTTCTAATCGTTCAATAACAATATGATTTGGAGCTCTGGTTATTAAATTAAACAATATTAATAGGCACTTTCTTTTCGAACAATATAACGAAAACATTTCATATATTTTTGGTCATTTCCGTTTTTCTGTGTGGGAAGTTCGCGCACACAATACAGTGTGCTCCTTCTTTCGGGGGGACTTAATGACCCGCTAGATTGCCGCTCCTTTTTGAGTATGGACGGACACCAACCTTACTTGATCCCGAGCCCCTCTGTTAAGGCCTTGTCATTAGGACCAATCCTACTCTGTGGATTCGAAGGTGCACTATTTGCTTGTATGGGTTCTGGGAATTGGGTCGAAGAAATACATTTATCAGGCTCTACATGTTGACCAAATTTAGAATTCGTAAAATGATTATCGTCAAGTGAGATGATACATATTAGAAATATAGTATTTATCGTGCCCATCCTATATGTTTAATTTTATATTTGCAATGATCTCGGGCTGTGGTTTTCAAGGTTGCGTTTGGTTTTTTTCTTTGTTACTACATAATGTAAGGGGGTAGATACCTAAAAACAGCAGCTCAGCATTTTAAAAAATGATTTTTTAAAATTTCATTGATAGGTTTAGCTTGTAATTATTGATTGTTTGTTTTTTTGGTATATGCTTTTGTACATAATTAATATTTTTTTTAATTAAAGGTTATCTTTTGTGTATGTTTAGTTGTGTGTGTGTAATTTTTTTTATTTCAGGCATTTCTTTAATTTTGTATATGTAATACCTCGCCCACTCGCCGATTGAGCCCAGTCAATTTCTTTTGGTTTTGTTTGTCTTTTGGACTACGCCGCTGCACGTAGCATAGAAAATTATCTGAGAGAAGAGAGGTTCCAAGATGTTATAGCCGATCCTTTAAGAGTCTTTAACGGCGATGAGGCTGGGTTTCAAATTAATCCAACCATTCGAAAAGTATTTGCCCAAAGAGGCTCAAAAAACCTGTATAAAATTTATAGGGTACTTTTAAAAGAAAACATCACCGTGATGTTTTCAGTTTCGGCTACTGGTGACACTTGTGTGCCTATGATAATTTATCCCTAAACGAGATTTCCAAAACAATTTACAAAGTCAGTAAACCGAGAATTGGAAATTTGTCGTATCGCCAACGGAGGGATGACGAGTGAAACGTTTTAGGAATATATCGCAAATGTGTATCATCCGCACCTTGTACAAAATAAAGTTAAGTTCCCCGTCATCCATTTTTTAGATGGGCAAGCGTCGCATCTTTATTCGTCACTTGAGAGCAGACGTATTCTGGGTCACAAAAATCATTTTTTGTGAGTCGTTTTTTTAATTCAGGTAACTATTTATAGATTTTCATTTGTTTTGTAAATAGAATCTGGGTACTCATGAGTCCTGTTTTTAGGTGTTTCATTAAACTTAAGTTGTGAATGTTATTTAAAAAAAACATGAACTTAGTACACTTATAAGAAGTATTATTAGTCTAAGTTCAAATTTAGCATGGGTTCTATTTTATTAAAAAGGGCCTAGACTAGTTCTGGTTATACGTTTTTACTATTAAAATAACAATGAACTAAAATGTTACATTTCTGTAAAAAGTTATAGATAGTATGCCCAAAATAACATTTGTAGACTACTTTGTTATTGAATAAACACTAGTGGAAGTTCTGAGAGACGTAATTAATTAAAACTAACAAAATAGATAGTTAAAACGTTAATATTATAAATAAATACAAATTTCTGTTTTTACAAAATCTGTAATAGAAAATATATTATAAACAAACAATATCAAATCGTAAATATTAGGAAATGCAAAATATAAGAAACTTAAAATATTGTATTCAGGTAAGACTTAAACAAGACAAATTCCTATAATACTCTACCAATTAATAAAAATAATATAAGTTAAAGTGTCAAAACTAAAAAGACAACTCTGAAAGAAAATAAACAGCACTTGCAAGTAATTAAAGCAAATTATAGCTTGACCATTGTGCAAAAAAAAATTACTTGCTTTTGACAAAGAAATTGCAAATGATTATATTTTTGTCTAGAAAGAGGAGTTTTGTTAAAATAGAGACGTCTTAAGTCAATATTGGGTATACTAACGCTAATCGATTTGCGTGCTGGTTGATTTAAAAGAATTTTTCCAAATTGCCCATTTTCATCATATATGCGTTTAAACAATAAAACGTTTGGCATGTCGGGATTAGTATCTACTATTTTTAGTTTATTACAGTATATCTTGCAGCACAAACGTTGGAGTCGTGAATTGTCTTTTCCTTGTCCAGGTTCTTCACTTCTCTTCCGAGTTTTTTGTTTCTGATATGCAATTGATACTCCTCTTCTAATGCTATTTTGTCTTCTGCCGAAGAATGCACATACTTATTGCAAATGTTGTATAAATCTTTCTTCTTCTTCGCAGTATTCTTGATATAAACTAAACATTTTTGAATAACTTAGAGTCGGTGGCAGATACGCACATGAAGTGCTTTTTCTGCAGTAATGGCTTTCCACAGGCGAATTTATGTGGTAGCGAATGAATTGCTTCACGGATTCATCGATCATAAAATTTTTACCTACTTTTCCTCTCTTGTCCTTCAATACTACATCACTACTTTCCATTCTATTAGATACAGTTCTTACTGCTTGTACGCTAATGCATAAAGTATTGAGAAAAAATATTTTACAAACTTTTATTATGTCTGTACCTGCTTTTGGGAAACTAAACAAATGTTAATACACGTCTACTAGTTTGTTCACCTTGTTCATTATTTTCTTTATGATTTTCGCCTTCTTCAGACTTTCGATTACGACACCTTTCCTTTTTATTGAACTTTACAAACTATGAGATGAAAGCTCGTTGCCTGTTTACGTCGCCAAGCGCCCAATAGTCTTTAAATATTTTACTTCTTTCGTCTTCAGTAAACTTTTGAGTGCATTTCATTCGACAGTTTTTGCAAGATGATGAAATTTTCTTTTTGACCGAATATTTCCTTTCTAGTTCAAATATGACTTTCCAGTATTTCGCGACGTTTTTATGGCATTCCTTTTCCAGTCTTTATATTTAAGTGTTTTTTTCGACTTTTTGTCGTAACTTGTTGATTTTCTTCATCCGATTTGTTATATATATCAGAGTTTGTATCACTTTAGCCGCGAGAGCTAGATACATGACAATCAGGATCTAGCAAATCATTTTCGCTATCATGAAACTGGTCAGTGTCCGAAGATGAAATAATATCAGTTGCATCTCCTTCTAGCATACTCGGTTTGGTTGAGTTTGCTTCTTGCAAAATTCATCTAATATTTGAACAATCCTGAACAGTCCCGATATCAGTTAATTTATTATCCGATACATTTGCTTTTATTGCTCCAAGCAAGATCCTTTTCGGAGAACAAACAGACTCCGAAGACAAGCCTCCGCCTGTCAACGTTGTTGCAGTTTCCCATGGAATTAAATGAACTGGAGGTTCTAAAGTAGCAAAATCCATTAGGTATTCAGCATTTTTAGAAGCTGTGGCACCACTTGCACAAACTGCTGTGCTTATATGAGGAATGCTGTCACTGTGATCTGAAATTAAATAAAACCTTCACTATAATTTTGTAAAATATTGCAGAATGACGATTGTAATACATAGTAATTAAAATAGGTTTGTAACTTCTACGACTACAACACAATTCTCTATTCAGGATAAAAAAGAACGCAGTGGCACGATAGAAATAAAAATAAATGCCCTTTTACCACTAAAAGTATTCTAAACTAAATATAGTGTGAAGTTTTTGAACTGCTAAAATAATGCAATATGCTATGGATAAAAAGTATTCTAATAACTTACTATGTTATAACGTAAAATGAATTTTCTTATAGGTAACATAAATTCAAAATTGAACGAATTTTGCTATTCAAAACATAAATTGATCAGTTTGGTACCTCAATCTCACTCACTTGATGTCTGCATAATTTTCAACGTATTTAATATCTTCTCTGTTCTCGATGTCATTGCTCCTTCGGCTTGTTTCTAAGATAAACAAAATCAGTACCGTAATTATTATAAATAATAAAAATATCAAACCGAACCAGAATTAGTCTATGTACAGAACAAAATGCATATGGACTTGAAATAGTTAGATACAAGTAAGTACTAGTATATGTCCTAGTCGCATAACTTTATTGCACGCATTCAGTACAGCTTGACGACTTGGTACAGTTCTTCTGGAAAGCAAATGAGCTGCCTGAGATAAACTTTATTCCCTTCACGTTGAATGAGCAATGCCAACATTTTGACTTAGAATACCTCTGCGCCAAATCAGATATGCTTTGAACTATGTTAAAAATTAATAATCCCAAAATCGCGAAAATTGGACATAAACAAGTTGTGCTCTCAAGTGACGAATTATGCTATAAGTCTTTTATGCAATCAATTACAAACAGAAAAATTTGCACTCTACCCAAATGCCACACATATTTTACAGCCATGTGATATTGCTCTTTCTAGGTCAGTAAAAGTGGCTTGGAGTCGAACAGTTAGACAATGGGATGAAGAACATCCAGGAGAAGTTCTCAACAAAGTTAGTTTTGCACCTGTGCTAGAAAACGCTCATCAATTGTGTATTAAACCTGAAACTCTAGCTAATGAATTTAGAGCTTGTTGAATCTCTTCATTTAACCCAAATGCAATTGCCTATTCAAAGTATTTTGGTACAAATATGGCAAAAAACAATGGCGAGGAAGACTTTTTATTTTGGAGTCCAGTCCAGTAATGGATTATGAAACGTTTACAAAAATTGTATGGGGGTGAGAAATAACCCAATTCATATTGCTACATGAGTAGAATCCGGACTAGGCAGTGACGATTTTTTTTCTCTAAAATTTAACAGAATTTTAATAAAAAAGGTGAAAAAATAATATAGATAAAAATACTATTGCAAATCAAACTAAAATTATAGATCAAGATGAAATTATTAACGAAAGCTCTATTAACAAAATAGACCAAGGTGCAGTTCGTTATAATTCACCCGAGAGGTCAGTCTCATCACCACCAACACGAACTAATTCTGACTTCATTTTAGTTAAATTTACCCGGCTACCAAAGTGTGAACCATTGTCCGAGAGAATTACTTTCGGTATACCAACCTTAACAAAATACGTATTCAAACATTTTACAATCGAAATTGCAGAGGCCTTCTTTAAAACAAAAAGCTCAACTTTCTTACTAAACACGTCCAATATTATCAAAAGTTCGGTAAACCTCCCCTAGATACCGGTAGCGGCTCCATCAGATCTACACTGTTGGTATAGTTGGGCGGTTCCACTAAAACGGGGAGCATTTCCCTATTACACCTTTTAGAAATTTTTGCCTTTTGGCAGATATGATAAGGACCCAGAACCTTATTGATACTACTTCTCATTTTATTATAATAAAAATCTCGCGCGAGGCGACTGTGACACTGTCGATATGACAACTTGACACTAATTGATGAATTTCCGCCTTGAAAAGCCCTAGAAAACCTCTTAAAGCTTTAATATTACGAGGCGGTTCAAAATCTTGAATTGTTTGTACTCTTTCAGGGGTCATACCAATACCCCCTTGCGTTAATATATGTCCCACAAATTGGATTTTTTTAGTGCGAATGCACACTCACCCAATTTTAAGGTAACACCCGCAGATATTAATTTTTTAAAAATCGTTTTGATATGAAAAACGTGGTCCTCTGGACCTCTCGAGACAACAAGTAGGTCGCCCACATATGGAATGATAAACCTTTCTTTGTCCTTACTTTCCAACATTTCAGACTTGTCGGCCAAATTTCTTATTTTCGAACAAAAGTCACTACTGTCCTGGATCGATATATTTTTGTCGCGCTCATAAAGCTTCTCCCTCCTTTGTACGTTTACTTCTGCAATACAAATTCGCTCTTACTCAATTCTCTCCGTGTAAATTATATATCAGTTGCACACTTCGAAAATTTTCCTGATAGGCTTAATGACTCAAAATAAATGCTGACTTTGTGACACACTAACCAATCACAACCAACAATGACATTTCGGATTAATGATGACACTACAATACACCCAAATTTAAACATTACTACCTCCAATTTGAACTCAAGCAGAGCCTGTTGTTTAACTTTTTTGCCCTTGCCGCTTTGCGCACTAACAACTCCTGTATTGTTTACGGATAGAAAGGGGATTTGAGGTCGGCCATTTTGAATCTCATGTAAAAAATTTTGCGATATGCAAAATACTTGACTACCACCATCTGTCAATATTGATGTACAAACCTTTTCAATATAGCCATCAATTATAGGCATCACATTAGATACTTGCTCTTTTTCCTCTTCACTTCCCTGCCTTAACTGTGTATTATATTGAGCAAATAACATATTTATTTGATCCGTCTCAATTATTTTGCTCCTCCCACCCTTTCTACCTATCTCTTGCTTACCTGAATTGTCCCTATTTCCCTTGTTTTCCTTTTGATATCTCCAATCTCTTTCGGGCGTTCGAATTTTTTCTTCATAATTTGCATTCCTACGTTCTCTTGGACTATTATTGCCACTATTTGACACCCATCCAGTATTCATCATATCGTCGAAATTCCTAAGATATTCTTCTGTCTTCATCAATACTCCTGTATCCCCCGTTAAAAATTCCTCGTTTCGTTTCAAAATCGAAATGGGAAGCTACCAACTTCACCATTTCAAATTTCAAAAACTGCTCGTTTAAATATATACATTCCTTTATAATCTTTATAAAATAATCTGCTTTGGATCCTGATTTCTATTGTCCGAATTTCAAATTAACAACTACTTTGCATGGTTCTTTGGGGTCCCAGTATGTCTCCAGAAATCTACTTTTAAAACGTTCAAGTATGCAAAACCATGCTATTGATTGACTACCAATCAGCGGACGACCCCTGAGGCCTTTGATAGCTAGCATAACCTGTTTGTCCCCCGGTACTCCCGCTTCAACAAACATTTCTTCCAGTTCGTTAATAAAAGCTACCCGATTCCTTATTTAGCTGAGCCTAAAAATTAAATTAAAACCCCCTAACTACTTGAATAAATTTATGTAAGATAAATCGCGTCTTCTATCTGATGCTACCACCACAATTTTCGCTTTTGTATTTTCAACGTTTTGACACCATCCCGGATATTCATTACTATTCCTACTTTTCAAACCTTGCAACATATGAGTACTCATTTCCGCCGCACTAGAACAAACCTCCTTTGTCACACTACTTAAATTTAAGTTTACGTTTTTAAACAACGCATCTTGTTTTTCTATGAGTGCACTATTGTTTGCCTGAATCGCGGTCATATTATGTATCAAAGCTATATTACACTCGACTAATCTTTTAATAGAATCAGAGAGCCTGCCCTCTTCCGGTTCATCACGAAGTATCTTCTTCTTTAGCGGCATTTTTGTTTTTCTTTATTAGAACAACCCCAAAATCTTGATCAAATCCTTTACCGGCATACAATTTTGTGATGTGCGTTACAAACAAAGTCTCATAACAGCAATAAAATAGAGCAGGTTAGTGTGGCTAGACGCCCAGATGTTTTTACAAACGCGTATTATAACCCTCCGTCGCCACAGGTTCGTGTTTACAGTTAGTCAGTTTGAAAAACACTCATTGTACTATAGCGCTTGTTGTTAGTGATTGCGCACTTGTATGGTCGACTATAATTGCAAACTTTCTTTAGTACCTGAAGCCCATTATAGTCCAAACATGAAGCTCGTTTGTACAGTGTCAGTAATTGTTATATAAAATTAAAAGATACTACCTTATAAATAATATCTAATAACGTGCAATTACTCTTGTACGTGCCTACAGCCTCACGTTGGGTGCCAAATGTGAATATGTCTGATACGCTACCATTAAACTCGGGTTCGTGAAAATAAACAACCAATACTGTAACAGTAATTAGGCGTGTAATCGAATATATGAAATTATGAAATAGGTACAAATTTTCTTGACACAATATTGGATCCTTCACACTTAAAATTAAACATTAGAATAATATTAGCTTAAACAATTCAAACACGATTTAGGTGCACTTTCTGAATATCACCCCACTGTCCAGAAGCGCCGTTTCAACCGTACTGCTGTCATTTGCATCCACGCGCCTCGTCCCGCGCAGACGTAGCGGTTTTCTACTCAGATCCAAAACACTATAACTTGTGTTCTTAAGAAATAAAAATAGTTGCCTAGGTACCTACTTACATCTTCACCTACAACTGGTTTTTGAGTTATAATATATTTATATTGATTGTTTAATTATCATATAGATAAATTATTCGATTCCTTTATGATGGAGGGCAATCGACAGTCATACGGCTAAGCTAGGGGTATATTACTCGGGTAGAGCTTATGAGGAGTGGTCGTGGGTTTTACAACAAAAAACGTTAATCATTCGACTGACTCTAAAATACTAAATAGGCGTGCAACGGAGCGCCACCAAGTCCTAGAATTTTTAACAACGGGTTTACTCTAAGGGAGAACTTGGAAGTCCTTAGAGGGAAAAATCGTCTTTACTGCTAAAGCAGGAGCTGTAAAAAAGTTGTGTTAATATAATAACCAAGGACGCAAGAGATGCACTCTTGCTACCTTATACCATAAAAAAAAAGATGTAGCTATTAGTACCAATAATTTAAACATTATTATAAGGGGAAATTTAGATATTAAACCTCTTGAAAGTGCTGTTTAGTGCTTCTTTATCAAGTCACGGCTAAAACTTTACTTTTATAGAAGGATGTATATGTGCTTTTACCTTTTAACTCAATTAACCCTACCTTTGGACTCACTTGTTCATAATAAAACAGTTGTTCAATTAAATTATATGATGTCTTTAATTACATTAGCTCTCTGTGATAAAAATTTTATATACAAAATATACATCAATAATGTGGTCTAATCGCTTAGACGCAGATATTTAAATCTAAAAATAATGACTGTCTTTACTATGAATCAATATATTAATAATGTACTAAACATGTCTGTGAGGCTTTTTAAATCAATTACCTAAAATACACAGATCTGATACCTTGGTCTACAAATATATATTAAATATTCAAAGACAATTAAAATTAGTTTTCATAATTACTTGACGTGTCACTGAATTTAAATGGAATACTTTTTAGAATTAAATAAAGATATTCGTAATCTTAATTATTTGCAATAATATCAAATATAACCCATAATTCATACTATAGTAAATTCCAAACAACAAAAGTTTTATAATTACTCTGTAAAACAATAGTCGTAAAATGCTACAATGTTATTTTCAATTATCCGCCTGGCTGTCAAGTTATACGAACAGCTGTTGTCAGATCAAGTTGTTAGAAATACGCTTACCTTGCAAACTGGTACTTTGAACTTCATTGAAACAAATCCCTGATCGAAACCACATGCGTTGGCCTGCAATCTTTTGGCAAACAAGTGACGTCAGCGAACTTTCCACATAACATTGCGTATTATACTCGATCCTTACGGGGAACCATTTACACCAACTTGTGCAATTCATTGAAGCAAATCGAAACAAAACCAATCCATATGACGGGCTGTCCAAAGTACATCATTTTCGAAGTTTTTTTATCTTATGTTAAAGTGAAATTATTTAACGGTTAATTAAGAAATTAAACATGATATTTGAACTTATCAACGGTAAATGTGCAGAATTAATATCTATTACATTTTTGTAAATGAAATTAAAACTTGATAATTTATTGAGAAAATTGCTAAACCATTGAGATTATTATCGATCAAACTGTAAGATAATTGTCGATCAATCTGGGAGAATATTGTCGATAAATGTATGAAACTATCATCGATAAATCTGTGAGCGCTAAAATAAAATCATTTAGTCTAACATAATAATAATTTAATTTGCTTACCATTATCAGAAACAGAACTAAAGTCAAGTGCTTACAGCACCTGACCACGTTGCCATGCCTATAGCGATTGGTAAGTCACTCGTTCGAACTAAATTCTGAGCCATGGTGCTTGTTAGCAGAGTGAAGGCTCGACCTTGACTGACCTTAGTGGACTGCATGCGCACTAGGCATAAGAATCGTCTGACATTTGGAATGTTATTCAGACAACCAACGTTTACGAATAGAGCCTAAGCTTAATTAATATACGCCTCGTGATTGTGCTAACTGATCTGTAGATTTATTAATATTGCAAAAATTAATTGTTTATTTAAATAAATAGTGCGGTGTATTTTATAAATAAATTTATAGACTTTTATAATTGTCCAAAAATTGTTACACGCCTCTCTCCGAAAAGAAAAGAAGCTTTCCTTAATGCAATCAAAGATTTTCTTGCGTTACTTATAACTTAATCTTAATATCGAAACTAATCCTAGAACTGACCTGTGGGAAGATAGAAAATAAAATAAAACTAAAAAATTGGGAGAACCAAAATAATAAAGAGTGAGTGTTTTAGTAACTACGCCTACTACACGTCCACAAAGAAATCAAATCGATAAGACACTATCGCGAGTTGTCGCAATTGGGAAATCCAACATTCTCACGGGAAAAAAAAAGATTTGCAGGTTTCTAATATACACTCTCTAAACTTACACTAAACTGAAACTACTAACCACAAAAAAATATTAACACCAATACTAGAGAAAATACTATGACAGAAACTTCAAATCTCTCAACTATATACAAAACTTCTAATTGAGATGACAGCTCAAGTCGAAAGAAATAGTTAGAGTCTTTTTTCAAAAAGCAGCCTCAAAATATCTAACCATCAAAAATGTGAGCATCATCACAACGCTATTACTCTACTAAACGTAAGCACTAATTGCCTACCGCAAAAAAACTATTTTAGCGACCTACTAAAATATTCGAAACCTCTCTACACATGTAAATTCATCACACTATCAACGTTAATATCAATTGTGCAATCAGCACATACTCAAAGCAACCAAATGAAATGTGAGCTACTGGCTCACTCACTATACTCAAACTTAATAGTGATCAATTGCATTCGAGTATCACTAAACTAAATTCTCCAAAAAATTTACACTCCACTCAACTAAGCACACACTGCTGAACGACTAACTCTTCACGAGTCTCGTTTAGACTTACGTATTGCTCCGTGAAATATACTAAACGCGAAAAGAACACTCTACCGTTCTTCTGCTCACATTGCAGAAGACTGGACTATTCTTAACAAGACAGTCAACTTCTACAAACTAAAAAAAATAAATTTTTCCCAGTTAACACGTTAAAAGTCCAAAAAGGTTTCGTCTGTCAACATTTTACAAATCAAAAAAAAAATTCGTCTGTTAACTTTGGACGAATCAAAAAACAAAATTCTATTTGTTAACGGACTGGACACACACAAGGAAAGTGCTCCTGAGAACACGCTACGCATGCACAAGGAATGTGCTTTTAATAACACTAAAAACACGCACAGGCAAGGTGTTTCTGACAACACGATGCGCATACAGGGGAATGTTTCTAATAATACGCTCACGTACAAAGAAAGTGCTTCTAATAATTCGCTCACTTAAACACTTTAAAAAAAATCCATGAAGTTATCTCACTACTTAACATCATTACTATCACACGTATGTTACTATAACGACAATATCACCTAATTCCTATTCAAGAAAATTTAAATGAGGTTCTTTCTCTTCAACTTACGGTACAGAAACAAAAGAAAAAATAAACAAAACAATAAAAGATGTATCTCACTTTCCGACTCAAACCAGGAAAACAACAATTTATCTATATTGAAACGGCATCCTCTTGATTTACTACTGAAAATGGCTTTAGATCTTTCACACGCCACTTTCCGGCTTTCGTGTACTAAACAATTCATTAAAAAAAAAAACTAATCATGACGACAGCTAGCAAAGAAATATCAGTGATCAGGTACGCTCCCATTTTATTCCAAACCGAACTGTCGAAACAACTAAAGTGCTTCACAACGCATAAACTTGCTAGAATAGCACACTTTTCCACGAACCGCACCTAGACTGCTTGCCAAAATATTTTACCTCATCACCAACTTCAAAAATTGTGATGCAAAAATGCTAGAGCGACAAACTCACCTCGAATCTCGTCTAGACTCACGCGCTGCTGAGCGACCAACTCGTCACGAGTCTCGTCCAGACTTACGTACTGCTGAGCGACCAACTGCGACAAGTCTCGCCTAGACGAAACAGAATAAAACATGTTGCGCTGTAACGCCGATATAAATTACAAAAATTGCTATCAAACCAAAAACATGCCTATGCACAAAAGCAATCCTCAAACAGTATGCCGACAGCACAAACTAGTGTATCCAATTTACCAAAATATTATGTATTAGTACATACTTTAATAGTAACCTCTTAATACGAAGTAACATAGAAACTGTTATACAGGTGCCTTATTCATTTTTGGTGCCCGACTCACATGAAGTCGAGGTAACACCTTTATGTCCGCATTTAAAACAAAATATCTCCATATGGGCTCTACAATAACTAAACGCATGACCATGGCTTGAACAATTCCAACACACAAATTTGTTGACTCTCTTTACACCTGGTGACTTCACAACCAAAGGTTTTTCTTGATCAACGACTTGGTTCTAAGGAGGTGAATATTTATTTCTATAAACCCTATTACGAAATGTTGAAGTGTTTCTAAATTCTTCTTGATGTTTATTTTCAGACTGTGGTTTAAAATTTTTTCAAAACGGTATGTCTTGACTGAACAGCTTCTTCCAATGTTTTACCTTACTTCACTAATGTGGAAGTATCCTCAATTTTAGATAAAGCAAGTTGAGTAACATAATTTGGTAATAAATTCTTTATCATAATACGAACCTTCGTTATTTCCGCAGGCATCTTAGGTAACCTACTAAATAAGCTCTCCATATGGGCCACAAACAAAACTACAGATTCATCTTTTCGCTGATGATGTGACTTAATCTTTTCCCAAAGTTCGTCTTTTACATGAGCAGGAAGAAAATTCTCCTTTAACCAACACACCAAAGATTTCCAATTCTTCACGGAATTCCTAATTTGTCAAAACCAAACGAGGGCATCATTCACAAATAACTTTGCAGAGGTATCATACAGATCGTCTTCAGTTACTCTACTTTTTAGGATTAAATAAAGATATTCGTAATCTTAATTATTTGCAGTAATATCAAATATAACCCATAATTCAAACTATAGTAAATTCCAAACAACACAAATGTTTTCAAAATTACTCTGTAAAACAATAGTCGTAAAATGCTACAATGTTATTTTCAATTATCCGCCTTGCTGTTAAGTTATACGAACAGCTGTTGTCAGGTCAAGTTGTTAGAAAAACGCTTACCTTGCAAACTGATACTTTGAACTTCATTGAAACAAATACCTGGTCGAAACCGCATGCGTTAGCCTGCAATCTTTCGACAAACAAGTGACGTCAGCGACCTTTCTACATGTTATTGTGTATTATACTCGATCCTTACGGGGAATCATTTATACCAACTTGTGCAATTCATTGAATCAAATCGAAACAAATCCAATCCATATGACGGGCTATCCAAACTTATGTTAAAGCGAGACTATTTAACGGTTAATTGAGAAACTAAACATGATATTTGATTTGAACTGATAAATTCGCAAGCTTATCAACGGTGAATGTGCAGAATTAATATTTATTACATTTTCGTTAATGAAATTAAAACTCGATAATTTATTGAGGAAATTGGTAAACCATTCAGATTATTATTAATAAATCATTGAGATTATTATCGATCAAACTGTAAGATTATTGTCGATTAATCTATGAGATTATTGTCGATAAGTGTATCAGGTTATTGTCGATAAATGTACGAGATTATCATCGATAAAACTGTGAGCGCTATAATAAAATCATTTAGTCTAACACAATACTAATTTAATTTGCTTACCATTATCAGAAACAGAACTAAAGTCAAGTGCTTACAGCAACTGATCACGTTGCCATGCCTATAGCGATTGGTAAGTCACTCGCTCGCTAATTAAATTCTGAGCCATGGTGCTTGTCACCCGAGTGAAAGCTCGAGCTTGACTGACCTTAGTGGACTGGATGCGCACTCGGCATAAGAATCGTCTGACATTTGGAATGTTATTCAGACAACCAACGTTTACGAATAGAGCCTAAGCTTAATTAATATACGCCTCGTGATTGGGCTATATTTTACTGATCTGTACATTTATTAATATTTCAAAAATTAATTGTTTATTTAAATAAATAGTGCAGTGTATTTTATAAATAAATTTATAGACTTTTATAAATGTCAAAGAATTGTTACATAGTGACTGTCTAATAAGTGTCATATGAATGTCCAATCACTGTCAAAATCGTCCTATAATCATATTTTTTGCATATAGGTCTATAGAGGTCTATAGAGCAATAAATAAATTTTCAGGAAATAAGAAGTTTGTCTGCAAAAATGGTAAATAACCTTTTATGGATATTTTAAGCAAAAAATCTTAGCTGTCCAATAACAGTATTCTTTACTTTTGTAAAATATATTTTTAGTTCTAAGTAGGCAACTAGTATAAATGTAATACTTTCACAATTACTATTAAATTAATTGCTACTTCCAATACTGACTGAGGATTTTTATTTTTTTTAAAAGGCGGCTATTTCCGCTCCTTTGACTTACCACTCATGTACCCCGCACCCCTAGCACTCCCGGGTCGAAATGACCCTGCTTGTTACATTTCTGAATTTTTGATGCCTGTTTAATATGCTCTGAGGAATTATAATTTGGGTTACTTTTCACTAATGTTGTTACGGGAAGTAAGATTAGAAAGCACATTCACGCACCTTTTAAAGTCCTTTTTATTAATTGTTTTTATTTGAGCAGCTGCATCCTAATGATGGGTTTTGTTAACACAAGAAACAAAACATAAATCTACCTAAATTATCATTTAGATATTTATAGAAACTTTGTATATTCCATTTACGATCGGATACCCAACGTTTTATGTGCCAATAAATATAAATTTCATCTGAGGTGCAGATTGGGTAATACCAACAAAATTTCTTCAATACCTTTTCAGCAGGTCTGATTTATTCTGAAACATAAAACTTTATTACGATTAGGAATACTCCCCTAGTTTATTTAATAGTTTGCACTCAATTTAGCTACTGCACGTTGTGGATCTCTAAAACACCTTTGCGATTACTGCTGTCATTATAACTAACTAGCGCCTAATTTCGGATAACGTTTAGAAGCCATTTAATCGTTTCGCTGAGGCGATTAAATAAATTCCTGCTTTTCACAAGTGCTATGATAGTTGTGTTTCAGATTGAATACTGTGAATAGAATGGGCTGGTGTGATCGTATCACATAACTCAAAATATTGAATGCACTTCGCTACTAAATCATTTCCAGTCTGTTGGTTGCTCAAAGCATTGCGGTATTTTTACCTTAAGTTTTCCTCTGCTTTTCAAAATTCAATGGAACGGAATATGAAACGCTTTTCCAAAGGTTTTATTGCCTCTATTGTTTAATTGTTTCCTTTCTGTGCGTCGATTTTTGTGTCACACTTCATTCCATTAGCCTGGAAATATTAAGTGGTTTCAGCGAATTGCGTTACAATACTTCATTAGAGTTGCCCCTGCAACTGGAAGAGTTGTACCCTGGATTCATTTATTCAGTAAAATAAAATCGAGGCCGTAAACCCAGAACAATAATATTGAAAGTTTTCTGCAGTGGAAATATAAAGGTATCGCCACGAAAAAACCTATTTTGTTTTATGACCTGCAAAGCTTTTTTACTTCTCGCATAAGCTATAACATTGCAGGGGAAGATGAAAAAATTGACTATACACAGACAAGATTGTTGATAGCTACGAACATCATATACGTTGGTTTATTATCAAAGAGGGAACGTAACGGTAATAAGAAAACGCGAAGTAATTACAAACCTTTGATGGATTTCCCTGAAGGGTTTAAACCATTTATTTTTGAGTCCCTCAACAGTTAGAAATCAAAAGCTCGTTTGTAAAGGTCGTTTGTTGTGAACATGAACGGAATTTCATATGTGCTATGCTCACCGCCTTCCGAAGATTTCAAAATTTATATCAGCCCAGAGCGAATCTTGAATTTAATATTCCATAGACCCTAACATGTGTTTGTAATTCTATATTGTCTAAGGCTGGAAGCGTTCTGTAGGTTTCTGCACCACGCTAATGCAAGTAATATCAAGTTGAACTAAGTATGTAAGCAAATATAGTTAATGTTGTGTATTTAGTAATTTATCCCAGTCCGCCACATTATTAGTTTACCCAGCACTTAATGAAATCTACACCTTAGTATTGTGCAAACAAAGCAACTGAACAGTCTAATCTCAAGATGCTATCACGTACGACTTGATACCCAGAATCACTTAAGCAAAATTAATTAGGTTATATTATATTGATTTCAAAAATCCACGAGCTTTGCATGAAAATTCACTTTGAAAGTTCGGCGCCTTCTTGTTTTGTTAATATAGTTTGAGCAATCTAAAATCTAATGTGCGTTATTACTACCTATGTCATGCAGAAACACCTGTGCCGGTATGAAAATATTAAAGTGCAGTGACTACAAAGTCATGATAAGTAATTAAAGAGTTTTATCTAGAATTGCTTTATAAGAGCCTCATTACACCACTTATTTGGCAATGTTTCAATCGAATAATGAAGAATATTACATTAGTGGAATAATGTGACATATTACACCACTAGTGGAATATTATAGAAAGAGATCACAGTTTAATGATTATTTTTATTAAGAAAAACAGGTTTACTAATTTATCAATCAATAGATAATTTAAATTATTCCTACTTATGTACATATATTATATATATATATATATATATATATATATATATATATATATATATTGCTATGAACTACTGGAATTATCGAGCCCCTACGTTGGGCTGTTATATTATTATTGCTATGCTCTCTAAATTATTCGCGCCCCATCGTTTGGGCGACATATAAATATTTCTATGTATTAACAAGAATTGGAATTCTCAATCTCCGACGTTGGGCTGTCTTATTAATATTGCTATAAATTCCCTCCAAAAACTTAACTGGATTTTATCTTGAACCAACCTTGTCTACCAATAACAAAATTTGATACGTTACCGCCTTACTTGTTTATCAATTTCGTATTCAACTTATAGCTCCTCCTTGAACTGTTTAAATTATCAAATCACTCCCATTAACTTTATCTTATGACCTCGACTACCATTTATTTGGAATTATAAATTCAGTTAATTCGATTCTATATAATGAAACAAATATTATGTACAGTTTTTGTAAATTATTTAAAGTACACTTTTAAATTAATTAATGTTGTAAATCTCATTTATTAAAAATCATATACTCAAAACCCAAAGTCACCAAAAAAACTTATTATCTTTATAAAAGAAGTGTAGAACGTTCGAAACCTCTTATCATATTACGCACTTTATACGATTCAAATCCTTTGTTTTGGTGAACTTCGTCACATTAATTTATATTAAGCAAATTCAATATTCAAATAAAAAAATTAGAAAAATAATGTCTTACAACTAAAAATCTAACCTGGTCTATTTTCTTCTTGCAATTGACGCATCCACTAATATTTCCCATGCATTAAGCCATCCATTTGAATAAAAATTATCTTCCCCCAATTCAGGATTATTACATGCCCATTCGAAATAATGTCTATCCACATGCTTGAACCATTGCATTTAAATTATTGCTATCACCCTCTGGACTACCATTATTAACTTATACTTATGCACCCCAATTTATTGTCGTCTAATTTCAGACTTAGAATTACTTCTTATCAATTTCCCCAAACTTAGAATTGGATTATCATCATTTATTTTCCTTGACTTAGAAATTGTATTATTCTCCCCCAGAACTTGGAATTACATTTATTCTCCACGGACTCAGAATAGAATTCTTATTATCATTGTCCCCTGACTCGAAATTACATTTATTCTCCACGGACTCAGAAGCCGTTTAATCGGCAATCGTAATTTTCATTTTCGCACTTATACAATTTTTCACTTTGAATTATTATTACGTATCACTTTATTTCATAGTGGCGCACCTCGGCCTTTGTTGAGTTCAAAACTGACTTCGTTATCACTGTACCTGTTAATATATTTTTTCTCCCCTACTCCGTCAGTGGGTATGGTCTACAAACTCGTCGCTTATTTTAACCAATCAAATATTTGCATTTAAAGTAGTTTCTGATGTAATTTTCTGTGTTTTCCAATAATTGTGACCTGGTCTCAGCTGTCTTCGTTATCAACATGCGGTGTTTTGATAAATCTAATTGCTTTTCCATAAACAACTGATGCAATTTGGCTTTTAATTTTCATATCTGCATGTTATTTACGCAATATTTAATCTTCTTTCTTATCAAAAATGGTTAACTATTTTGTACGCTTTTACTATGCTTCCTGAAGCTCTATTTCTATCTCCGTATTAACCTAATTGTTTGGAACTCTTTTGAATGCGTGTTTAATTACATTTTATTATATTTACATATAAAATACGCGCGCTTCCACTGAAAAAATCATTATTTGCCTTACCTAAGTTAACTAAACCTTTATCTACAGGGTATTAAATATTTACTATTTATCTAATGCATGTGTTCCTGGTTTCTACGCTAACTATGCGTCTTCCTGTGTGTACTTGCGTCGCTTAAAACTATTTATACTTTATATACGGGGTGTTGATTGCTTACTATTTACAAACTATCTCCATTTCTCAATTCCTTACTAAATAAATGCAGTTTTCTGTTGCTTATGGTAATTTCTCATTTCTAAACGACCTTTATTATAAAGTACACCCTTAAACAACCCCTTATCACAGCAATATATATATATATTGCTGTGATATACTCCTTTGAATGCGGGAACTGGGTCCTTTCAACAAAAAAATTCTAGTCCCACAGATTGGGCGTCATAAACGGCTGTGATCCTCTTTTCGCCTCGGCTGCTCACCTAATGTTATAAACCTCCTCATTCATAAAAAAAAAACAACACATTCCTACCAAAAACATCAACGTTAACTCTATTTACATCAATATTCAGAATACATAAAAATTTCAAAATTAAAACTCAGCATAAATTTCAGTTTTAAAAAGAATTTCAAGATTAATTTTATTATCATTTTAATGTGCATCCAAAATTAAAGTCCTTGTTGGATGCCTACTAATTAATATAACAATATAAGCAGACCGGAGTCTGAGTATAAAGGGAGCATCTACCACCCCTTTACGTTAATTAACCAGGTTTGTCTAATTGAGCTCAAAGACATACCCAAAGTTTCATCATATTCCCGAACATCAAAACAAAATACCCCTTTTTACTTAAACAAGCAAATTTCATCTTAAAATTAAACTTTTATGGTTAGAACAATTTCACTAATGTCCATTTAAAGTAAATCAATTATAAAGTCATTCAATACACACAAAAATGTCAAACAAAATAGTATAATTTACCTGAAGGTTACTGTCCTCGTAGCTTCAAAGTATCGTTTCTTTTGTTAATCACACCATTCAACAGGACTATATTTACGGCTTCTGATTCTCTACGCTTTTAAATTTTCTCCATCACCATCCATTCAAAGTCGTTTCTGGGCCTTTCCTGAACTCATCTGTGTTTATCTGACCCTTGTTTCATGGATCCAGACACGTATTTGAACCATTTAATTATTAACACCCCCGAAATATAGCAAAGAAATTCATGCTTCTGTCACCAATATACGCCAAAACTGCCTACTTTTGTGTATACCTTCGTCGTTGTAAATTTTGCTAATTGGTACAGTGAAACTAAATTTTATTACCTTGTATCTAAGTGCACTGAAGTACATTCATGTTAGCACGTAAATAATAAGCTATTTTGAATCACTAAAATATACTAGCAAACTTTAAATTATTTAATCAACTAAAATGCACGGTTTAACATCTTCAATCAAGTTGCGTATGTACGAGCTTTTAACGCATCGAATCGTCAAAAGTCTAAGAGGCCGAAATTCATATTACCACCGGTATATATAACGAAAAGCCTGTCTGTCGGTCGAGTCTCTAAAACGGCCAGTTTCTAGAATTTCTCATGCTCTGTTCCCAGTCCGTCGCTCACGCGTCGATTTTACGAATTTTCACTCGCCCCATTTAAATCTCAGAAAATTTCCACACGGCACGCAAGCATGTCCGAGAAAAACTAATTAATTTTGTACAGAAATCGTTGTTCTACCTCTGATATTTGCATCCTATTTTTAACCAATTGTGACCCCGTGACGTTGCTTAAATCCCGCCTTTTACAATATGTGTCTTTGCTTGACGCATTTTCTTTCCTTCTCTACCGTGTTCTTATTGGTGCAACTTGATGTTCTTTATTATCGATTATTTTAGTCCACATGGAGTGTGAAATACCCAGCTTTAGCAATTCTCGTAACTATTATGCGACGTTTTCCCAAGATTCTTTGAAACATTAATTATCTGCAAAATTTACGCCGAATGAGCTTTTTAAATAAACCCAGGTGTTTAAACATACTATTAATTCTCAGAGCCTTATTCCGTGGTATTTTAATCTTGGGTTTTACAAGTTTCTATAGGTATTATATGTTATTAACGGTTTAATTAACTCCAATTAAAATTGATTTCTATCCTTTTCATTTTTAGCGAATACAACTTAAATATTAATTATTATATGTACACTTTGTTTTACTACCGGTTACTTAAAATAGGGTTAATTAATATAAACTTTGCACGTAATTTCTCTTTGTTTAGAATAATTACATTACACGCAGAGCTTTTCAATACTGCTTCTTTTGATATAAAGCGTCTTATAAATAATTTAAATTTCTTATTTTTACTGAAACAACCGAGTTTATTTATGCTTCATGGTTTTAATAACGCGTATTATTTAATGAAATTCCTTATACACGGTGATTAAAATTATTTGATGTGATTATTTAATTTTCTACCCTGGTCTAAATATGAGTATTTTCCCCCTATTTGAATATAAATAATCCCACTTATTTGACTTCAAATATAAAACATTTAGACAAAAAAAATTACAAAAAAAATTGCCTATCACTCTCTACCCTTATCTATCTAACTTACCTACTTTGTCTCCAATTCAAAAAAATATTTACATCTATCCTATATCCCTATCCTATTCCTAACTCTCACCTAATTCTATAAACTGAAATTATCCCTAACTTCATCCTACTCATCCATCTAATCCTATATACATCCTATATACCTATCCTATTCCTAACTTTTAACTAATCTTCACTATACTTTACTTCCCCCTACCTAATCCTATATACCTATCCTATTTCTAACTTTATTCCTAACTCTCCACTAATCTTATATGAAATATCTATACTTAACCTATCTTATTTTCTTCCTACCTTTACTCTTTATTCTCATCCTAAACCTATTCCTAATTATCTCCCATATTTATCCTATACCTAGCTTTATTTTCTATCAACACCTACTTCTACTCTTCTATATACACCTATTCTATCCCTATCCTATTTAAATCTAACTCTCTTCTTGACCCTCCATGTCTTTCTTCTTACCATCCTAATACTCTTCATCCCTATTTCTCCCTCTTCTATATCTATACTTATCATCCCTATTATCTCACATACAATAAACTTATCCTCCCTATTATCCTGATTTTTACATATTGCTTCTTCTTTAGTCCCAACACTTGTCTGTTTCTCATTTATTATTGTGTCCCTTTCTGCCGACAAACCAAACGATACTACTTTACAATTCTCGATTTTTCCTCTATGGAAAACCCTACGTACCTTCTAGAATTTTGTGTAATGGAATCCGCCAGAATGAATCCTTAAATTTACTTTATTAAAACAAACTTGCCATCTTTACTTAATTTCGCCTTCACCTGCTCCTGATATGCTGCTTCTACCCCCACTACTTCTGCATGTTTTTGTATTAAAGCTTGAACCTCTACTTTCCTTTCCTCGGGACATCTTATCGTGTTGATCTGTTTACCTTCATCATCTTCTACCTCTACTACATTAATACTAAACCCCGTGTCATCCTCTGTGACTTCATAACTGCCCTTCCATGGCACTACCCTATCCTTAATCCTTACTACCTTCCTTTCCATATCTATCAAAACCCCTAACTTCATCATACAGTCAACACCTAAAATGCTCTGAAACTTCAGTCCAGGTACAATTACAAACTCCTGTTCACAGCTTAAACCTCCTATATCTATCCTAAGCACCACAACACTATTTACTACAGCAAACTTCTTTTTATTTGGAGCTACTAAATGGCTACGTTTTATAGGCATAATTCTATCACAAACCTTATCCCTAATTTTGCTGACGAATTCCTCCGATATTAAACTCGCCTCTGCCCCTGTATCAAGTAATACTTCTACATTATTCTCAAAAATTTCTAAATTAATAATTGGCAAACATAATTTTTCCTCAGTTTCTGGCTCTACTTCCTCCTCAATTTTGAAAAATTCACGTGGATGTTCGTATACATTTACACAGAAATCTAGTGGTCTGTCGCGTTCTAAAAATCCTGTCTCATCCTGTTTTCCGTGCTTGGTCCTGGTTGTCCTTCTACAACCTGTGCGTACGTCCTCCTCGTGTTAATATCCGTGTCCCTGTCTCTATTCGGCGTGCTGGTCACAGTCCTGTTTACTTCCGGTAAACTGTTCTGTCGCGTGTAACTAGGTCTTGGCGTCGGTCCCCTAGTCGCACTATTGCTCCTGTATTCCTGTCCTCGTCGTTCCCAATTCAGTCGAAAATTTCTGTTGTAGTCAGGCCGTCTCGGATAATTCGGTGTCCTGTTGTCAAACCTAACTGTGTTAACGTTTCGTTCTCGTATCTCTTTGTCAGTCCCACACATACATCGTCATATCTCTGCAAATACTCTAAAAATGTCTCCGTTCTGTGATGTTTTGTAAGGCCACGTGTTGTCTAATTTCCAGTTCAAAATGTCGTGATAGGTACTTAATAATCTGTCTGTCCGTCAATGGTGGATTCAGTTGTTTGGCCACACTGTACTTGCGGATGGCATATTGCTCCTAGAACCTGCAAACTCTCCCTTAAATTTTCCTGTAATCAAGTCGTCCCTAATATGATCCTGTTTGTGATCACTCCAGTAATGTTGTAAAAATTTGTCTTCAAAGTCCTGATACGTGTCTATGTCCTGTCCTACTAAATTGTACCATGCCTCCGCATTGTCCTTTAATAAAGCCTTTATCGTATTTAGTTTAGTCTGTTCGTCAAATAAATTTCCCACTAGATTTCTTACACTATTAATAAAAATTTGTGGATTTACCCTGTTATCGCCATAAAATTTCATGTGTTGGTCCAATGATACTCCACCTGTAGAAAATCTGGGACCATCCCCCGTTAAATTTGACATGTTGTATTTGATACTACTAACTTCGCGTTCTACCCTGCCTAACTGATCCCTACATGAGTCCGTCACTTCAGTCATTTTTACATTAATCTCTTCTTCACAAAAAATGCGTACTTCGGACCTTAAATGTCCCATTTCCTGTCGAATACCTGAAATATCACGCTCATTTTTTTCAACCCTATTTTCAACTTCCCCCATCTTTACGGTAAGACTATTTTTAAATTCTGAAACTTCTTTATTCGTCTTATCTATTTTCTCACTTAGGGTTTCCTAACTCCTGTTAATGTCTCATTCATTCGGTCAAATTTCTTATTCGATTCTTCACTCATCCTCTCTAACATTCTCAATATCATCTCGTTTCCTTGATCCCCCGATTCCGTCCTCGACTGATCTCTACTGCCTCCAGCTTCTTCCATTTTCGTATTTCTTTCACCCAATGCACTATCGTTACTTCCAATTTCCACTCCTTGACTCCTTAACCACTCTTTTCTCTGCAAACGTTCTAATCACTCACACACACTCTAAAATACTCTTAAATTTATACACACACAGAAACTCTCTCTCTCAGATCGCCAGTTTCCTGGAATAAAATAACAAAAATTTTATTTGGAACTCGAGCCCTCACGTTGTGGTCGCCAAAATTTGCTGTGATATACTCCTTTGAATGCGGGAACTGGGTCCTTTCAACAAAAAAATTCTAGTCCCACAGATTGGGCGTCATAAACGGCTGTGATCCTCTTTTCGCCTCGGCTGCTCACCTAATGTTATAAACCTCCTCATTCATAAAAAAAAACAACACATTCCTACCAAAAACATCAACGTTAACTCTATTTACATCAATATTCAGAATACATAAAAATTTCAAAATTAAAACTCAGCATAAATTTCAGTTTTAAAAAGAATTTCAAGATTAATTTTATTATCATTTTAATGTGCATCCAAAATTAAAGTCCTTGTTGGATGCCTACTAATTAATATAACAATATAAGCAGACCGGAGTCTGAGTATAAAGGGAGCATCTACCACCCCTTTACGTTAATTAACCAGGTTTGTCTAATTGAGCTCAAAGACATACCCAAAGTTTCATCATATTCCCGAACATCAAAACAAAATACCCCTTTTTACTTAAACAAGCAAATTTCATCTTAAAATTAAACTTTTATGGTTAGAACAATTTCACTAATGTCCATTTAAAGTAAATCAATTATAAAGTCATTCAATACACACAAAAAATGTCAAACAAAATAGTATAATTTACCTGAAGGTTACTGTCCTCGTAGCTTCAAAGTATCGTTTCTTTTGTTAATCACACCATTCAACAGGACTATATTTACGGCTTCTGATTCTCTACGCTTTTAAATTTTCTCCATCACCATCCATTCAAAGTCGTTTCTGGGCCTTTCCGGAACTCATCTGTGTTTATCTGACCCTTGTTTCATGGATCCAGACACGTATTTGAACCATTTAATTATTAACACCCCCGAAATATAGCAAAGAAATTCATGCTTCTGTCACCAATATACGCCAAAACTGCCTACTTTTGTGTATACCTTCGTCGTTGTAAATTTTGCTAATTGGTACAGTGAAACTAAATTTTATTACCTTGTATCTAAGTGCACTGAAGTACATTCATGTTAGCACGTAAATAATAAGCTATTTTGAATCACTAAAATATACTAGCAAACTTTAAATTATTTAATCAACTAAAATGCACGGTTTAACATCTTCAATCAAGTCGCGTATGTACGAGCTTTTAACGCATCGAATCGTCAAAAGTCTAAGAGGCCGAAATTCATATTACCACCGGTATATATAGCGAAAAGCCTGTCTGTCGGTCGAGTCTCTAAAACGGCCAGTTTCTAGAATTTCTCATGCTCTGTTCCCAGTCCGTCGCTCACGCGTCGATTTTTACGAATTTTCACTCGCCCCATTTAAATCTCAGAAAATTTCCACACGGCACGCAAGCATGTCCGAGAAAAACTAATTAATTTTGTACAGAAATCGTTGTTCTACCTCTGATATTTGCATCCTATTTTTAACCAATTGTGACCCCGTGATGTTGCTTAAATCCGGCCTTTTACAATATGTGTCTTTGCTTGACGCATTTCTCTTTCCTTCTCTACCGTGTTCTTATTGGTGCAACTTGATGTTCTTTATTATCGATTATTTTAGTCCACATGGAGTGTGAAATACCCAGCTTTAGCAATTCTCGTAACTATTATGCGACGTTTTCCCAAGATTCTTTGAAACATTAATTATCTGCAAAATTTACGCCGAATGAGCTTTTTAAATAAACCCAGGTGTTTAAACATACTATTAATTCTCAGAGCCTTATTCCGTGGTATTTTAATCTTGGGTTTTACAAGTTTCTATAGGTATTATATGTTATTAACGGTTTAATTAACTCCAATTAAAATTGATTTCTATCCTTTTCATTTTTAGCGAATACAACTTAAATATTAATTATTATATGTACACTTTGTTTTACTACCGGTTACTTAAAATAGGGTTAATTAATATAAACTTTGCACGTAATTTCTCTTTGTTTAGAATAATTACATTACACGCAGAGCTTTTCAATACTGCTTCTTTTGATATAAAGCGTCTTATAAATAATTTAAATTTCTTATTTTTACTGAAACAACCGAGTTTATTTATGCTTCATGGTTTTAATAACGCGTATTATTTAATGAAATTCCTTATACACGGTGATTAAAATTATTTGATGTGATTATTTAATTTTCTACCCTGGTCTAAATATGAGTAATATATATATATATATATATATATATATATATATATATATTGTTGCGATCCACTATTAGGCAACCCGTCAAACATACAAACGCCCGGGGCACAGCGTATTCTTCAGCATTCGAGAATCCTTCTACAAAGTTCTAGATAATGAGTCATATCTTAATGCAGGGTATATATAAGGCCGCTTATGAATGTAAGAGTTAGTCTATTCTTGAATGTCTAATATAAAGTATAACGTGTTTAAGTAATAGTAGTTTCGAGCTTTTAGAAGTTTACATAAATGTGATATGCTGTGCAGCTTGTAGTGTACATAAATAAATAGAAGTGTATAAACAAATAGTTGTGTTAGTGGTTAATGGACCTATGGTAGAGAAGTTAGTTTAAGAAGATATTAGTGCTTGTAAATTCATTAGTGTAATAGTGCTTCATTGTTAAGTGGACTGAAAACATCTGTAAACAAGGCATATACTGTTAATTAGACTTGTGAACAGTGAGTAATAAAGACATTTATTATTACTTGTTTTGAATTAAAGAAACGCGGTAGTAGTAGCGCGTTACACTGGTGTCAGGCATTTGTGGGGTATATAGTGATTAATTTAAAACACAAGTCTAAAGACATTTAAGTAGTTTGTATATGCCAGTGACAAGAAATCAAAGTAAAATGGACGCAGAAGGTTTAATGAATTTCCTCAAGGATTTTAAATCCGGTATGGAGGAGAGGTCGGCTAAACTAGAAGTGACACTCAGTGAAAATGCTGAGAAAATAGAGGAAAAGTTGAGTGAAAATGCTGCGAAAATGGAAATAAAGTTTAGTGAGAATGCTGAGAAAATAGAAGAAAAGTTAAGCGAAAATGCTGCGAAGTTAGAAGAAAAGTTGAATGAAAAACAGCCACGTTAGAACAAAGATTAATGGAAAGCTCCATTGCATTGAAAGAAGATGTCACTGAACAGGTAAAACAGTTGAGCAAAAGTTGGACAGTAAATTGATAAAAATGGAAGAAGATGTGATGAGACTGCAAGAGCAAGTTATTTCACTAACAACACGGCCACTTGAATTAGTAAATCAAGTTGTAAATGAGAACATTCCAGAAATAAGAACCATGGAAAGAAGCGAGTCCATACCGTCTAAATTTAAAATAAAACCACCTACATTCGATGGTAAAACACCTTGGCCCACATATTTGAAACAATTTGAAGCTGCTGCAATAGCCAACGGTTGGTGCAACAAAGAGAAGGCTATCTCTAATAGTGGCCCTACGGGGGGAAGCTCTTAACATCTTACAAACGATTCCCGATCACCAGCAGAATGATTACGGCCTCTTAACATCAAAGCTTGAGATGAGATATGGAGATGCTCACCTTCAACAGGTTTACCACGCACAAGTTAAGAACCGCTCGCAAAAGACAAGTGAAAGCCTGCAAGAATTGAAGCTGACATCGCCAGATTAGTTAGATTGGCATATCCAACGGCACCAGATAGCTTCCTCGAACAACTTGCTGTACAAACATTTGTGGATGGCGTTAAAGATGGCGAAATACAGCAAGCGCTAAGATTAGCACGGCCAAAAATGTTGGATGACGCACTGGCCCATGCGCTTGAATTTGAAGCAGCTAAGCAGACATCACACAGGATGGGTTACAAAGTTCGGTCTGCCTTAGAGGAACCTGGTCAAGCTCAGAACAGCATAGATGAAATAGTAAACCGTGTGTTTGAAAAGCGAAAAGCGGAAAGGCTGAAAAGATTACGACCGCGGAGATGGCGTCTGCGATGCTGGAGCTGCGGTGAAGTTGGTCATATGCAGAGACGCTGTACTCAACCAAAGAAAGAACCGGTTGAGTTAAAGCAGGTCAATGTAAGGGCGAACGTCGACAGCACAGCGTAGTGCCCGGAGATTATCATCCGTGCTGCATCGTCGATGGGGAGTCTGGACAGCATTTATATCGATGGAAGAATTAATGGTAGGTGTCCGATTACTCGTGGATACAGGAGCGACAAGGACTATTGTGAGACCAGATTTAGTTGGTCGTGGAAAAGTGCTACCTGTATCGGTGTGTCTTCGAACGGCAAGTGGTGAGAAAATTTGTACTCACGGAGAGACTGCCGTTATGTTGACAATTGGGGACAAATTAATTAATCATCGAGTGTTGGTAGCTGAAATTACAGAAGAAGTGATCTTGGGAATGGATCTCATGAGAGAATATGGGTTTCATGTAAACATGAAAGAAAATGTGCTTCGGATAGATGATGATGAGATTCCATTTCAAGGTAGGAGTAACCAGACGATGCAAGTTCGAATGATTTGCGATATGAAAATACCGGAGAAGGCGGAAATGATAGTAATGGGACGCCCGGATGGTACGCTCCGGGAAGGACAAGTATGCATGATGGAAGCAACTGAATCGGGAATGGGTCAGGAGGGACTTCTGATTGGAAGAACGCTGGTAAAGTCTCGAAATATGGTACCAGTAAGGGTGCTGAACATTAATCCCCATACAGTAACCCTGAAGAAAGGCATGATTGTTGGAAGTTGCATTCCAGTATGTCATATTAAACGTTGTGTGGACGACACGAAAAATAAACCAACCAACGGTTGCTCACAGAAATTGCTGGATATGTTGATACCCTCGTGTCAAGGATTAAATGGCGATCAACTGGGCAAGGTAAAAGAACTGGTCGGACGATATCGAGGTGTGTTTGCACTGGATGATAGTGAGAAGGAAGGACGAATGTTGTGCAACACAAGATCAATACTGGAGATGCGCAACCGATAAGACAACACCCAGGCGGCTTCCTTTGGCAAAACGTAAGGAAGCTGAGCAAATTATCACCGATATGGAAGAACAGGGAGTGATTGAACCTCGAATAGTCCATGGGCATCCCCGGTAGTGCTTGTCAAGAAAAAGGACGGGTCGACAAGGTTTTGTGTAGACTACCGGCGGCTTAATAATGTGACAAAGAAAGACAGCTATCCTTTGCCCAGAATTGATGACACCCTAGATACTCTATCCGGATCTAAATGGTTTTCGACCTTGGACTTGAAAAGTGGATACTGGCAGGTAGGCTTGGAGCCAAACGATAAAGAAAAGACTGCGTTTACAATTGAACTGGATTATGGCAGTTCAAGGTCATGCCATTTGGATTATGCAATGCTCCTGCTACTTTTGAACGATTGATGGAGTGGCTGCGTGGACTGTCCTGGAAGACATGTCTGGTGTACCTGGACGACCTGATAGTGTTAGGCCGGTCTTTTGAAGAACATCTTAAGAACCTAGAGGAGATATTCCAAAGATTACGCGGGCAAACCTTACATTAAGCCCCAAGAAGTGCCACCTATTTGGAAAAGAGGTGAAATACCTAGGACATGTCGTCTCAGAGACCGGAATAAGAGCTGACCCTGACAAAATAAAAACGGTACAAGAGTGGCCTACACCAGCAGATATACACCAACTACGCAGTTTTCTAGGATTGTGCACATATTACCGACGTTTTATACTTGGGTTTGCGAACATTGCCAAACCGTTAACAAAATTAACCGAAGATGGACAAGAATATGATTGGAATGACGACTGCCACAGAGCATTTGAACAACTGAAACGGCTACTAGTTACAGCACCAATTTTGAGTTATCCGCGGATGGAGGAAAGTTTGTGTTGGATACCGATGCCAGTAACACAGCTATAGGAGGCGTTCTTTCTCAAGTGCAGGACGGACAAGAAAAAGTTATTGGGTATTTCAGCAAGGTCTTGTCGCGGCCAGAAAGGAACTATTGTGTGACAAGAAGGAGCTGTTGGACGTCGTCAAATCCGTAGAGCACTTTTATAAGTACTTATACGGCCGTAAATTCCTGTTGAGAACAGACCATGCCGCACTGAAATGGTTACTGCAGTTTCGAAATCCTGAAGGGCAAGTGGCAAGGTGGATAGAGCGGCTGCAGGAATATGACTTTGATACGGAACATCGTGTAGGAACTAGCCATCGGAATGCAGACGCTCTATCAAGGAGACCTTGTCCGATGGACTGCAATCATTGCTCCAAGATGGAAGAGAAAATAAGTGTCATCCATAGAATGACGGTAACCGATGATACTTGGCAACTCGAAAGAATACGAGAAGACCAGGAGAATGACGCCGAATTGGGACGTATTATTGAGTGGAAAATAGAGGACAACGACCAGCTTGGGAAGAAATTAGTATTTCAAGTAGGAGCCTGAAGGCATACTGGTCACAGTGGGACTCCTTGATGATGGAAAATAGAATCTTGAAACGACGCCTGGAATTTGAAGATGGCACTGAGAGACTTCAAGTGATAGTGCCGAGAAGCAGAGTGCCGGAAGTGTTGCAGCACTTGCACGATGGTATTTCCGGAGGGCACTTTGGCGTGAAAAGAACTCTCGAAAGAGTGAGAGAAAGATTCTATTGGGTGAACTGCAAAGAAGATGTGAAGGAGTGGTGCCGGAAATGTGAATTGTGTGCCTCTGCAAATGGCCCGGTCTCAAAACGGAAAGCCCCAATGAGACAGTATAACGTGGGGAATCCTTTTGAAAGGGTAGCCATTGATATAGCTGGTCCGTTTCCGAATCAGAGAAAGGAATAAATACATCTTGGTTGCAATGGATTATTTTACCAAATGGCCGGAGGCATATGCTATACTAACCAAGAAGCCGAGACGGTTGCAGATGTACTAGTGAGGAGTTGTTTTGTCGCTTTGGAGTTCCGTTGGAATTACACTCCGATCAAGGTCGGAACTTCGAATCAGCGTTGTTTCAAAACGTCTGCAAGCATCTTGGAATCAGGAAAACTAGAACCACGCCACTTCATCCTCAATCGGATGGAATGGTTGAAAGAATGAACAGAACGTTAGGAAAGTACCTGGCCAAAGTTGTCTCTGAACATCAACGGACTGGGACCAATATCTACATTTGTTCCTACTGGCGTACCGATCTTCGGTACATGACAGCACAGGATACTCGCCCGCTTGCGTAATGCTAGGACGTGAATTGCGGCTACCATGTGATCTTCAGTTTGGATTTAAACCTGGAGAAGAGATCGCCGGTGAAGATTACGTTAGTAAGCTTCGTGAAAGATCAAATAGTATTCACGAAAACGTCCGAAAGAATATACAGGCAGCAAGCGATCGAATGAAATCACAATATGACACGAGAGCACAAGAAGGTGGTTATCAACCTGGAGATTTAGTGTGGTTGTACAATCCGCAAAGAAAACGTGGATTGTCGCCAAAACTACAAAGACAATGGGAAGGGCCGTACGAAGTGTTAAAAAGGATTAATGATGTAGTGTACCGGATCAGAAGATCCTCGTGGTAAACCGAAAGTGGTACACTTTGACCGTTTAACACCCTACACTGGCAACAACCAGGAAGACTCAAATAATGATAATGGTGTTCGGCAAGTTATTAATCATGAGCCAAATGCAGATTTTGAGAGCTTTATGGCGGCGTATGGTGGTTCCGCTAAAGCGAGATTTGGCGTTGTTGTTGAAAACAGCAAGATCTGTTTAGAGCACCAGAAGAGTATTCCCTTGCACATTGCGTAGCTCAAGATTTGGCAATGTCAAGGGAATAGCTGTTGTTTTCAAGAAAAGTTTGGATGTGTGGATGAATTAGTACAACAGCAGCCAACTGTAGGAAAATCTTTGGTTCTTCAAGATAAAAATCGTTATGTTTACTATCTGGTCACCAAAAATTCTTCATGGCAGAGACCTAGTTATGGACATCTATGGGAGGCTTTGCTAAATCTTAAGGCGCAGATGATGGAAAATGGAGTAACGAGACTAGCGGTGCCCAAGCTGGGCTGTGGACTGGATCGCTTGGATTGGAGGATAGTCCGAAATATGCTAGAAGTAGTTTTCCAGGAACCAACGTCCAGGTTCTTGTTTGTTGTTATCAACCGGTTGCCTACCAAGACCATGAAAAGAGTGTTGACTGTTACTTCCAACGACGCGGTGGATGCACCAGAGGAGATAGCTGCCGATACCGTCACCAGTCATCGAATTGGCGTCAAGATGGATTTACAGTTACGAGACGTAACGGTTTTAAAGAGGGGGCAGTGTTGCGATCCACTATTAGGCAACCCGTCAAACATACAAACGCCCGGGGCACAGCGTATTCTTCAGCATTCGAGAATCCTTCTACAAAGTTCTAGATAATGAGTCATATCTTAATGCAGGGTATATATAAGGCCGCTTATGAATGTAAGAGTTAGTCTATTCTTGAATGTCTAATATAAATTATAACGTGTTTAAGTAATAGTAGTTTCGAGCTTTTAGAAGTTTACATAAATGTGATATGCTGTGCAGCTTGTAGTGTACATAAATAAATAGAAGTGTATAAACAAATAGTTGTGTTAGTGGTTAATGGACCTATGGTAGAGAAGTTAGTTTAAGAAGATATTAGTGCTTGTAAATTCATTAGTGTAATAGTGCTTCATTGTTAAGTGGACTGAAAACATCTGTAAACAAGGCATATACTGTTAATTAGACTTGTGAACAGTGAGTAATAAAGACATTTATTATTACTTGTTTTGAATTAAAGAAACGCGGTAGTAGTAGCGCGTTACAATATATATATATATATATATATATATATATTTGCTGTGATATTACTTCAGCCCCCACGATTGGGTGTAATAAAATGCTGTGATACTCCTATTATAATCAACGAGTCCCTACGATGAGCGTCATAAAATGCTATGATATTACTCCAGCCCCTATGATGTTTTATTAATTTTTAGCCCCATTTTTGAGCATGTCATAAAATGCTATGTTATTCCCTTTATATCATGCCCCGCGATTTGGGCGTACATAAAATGCTGTGATATTTTTATTTGCCTCTTTGATAAATCAAGAACCTATGATGTGAAATGTTAAGTTATGAATTTTCTTTGCCTCAACTAGCTGATTCAATACACAATATAATGATTAAATATTTACAGCTTTTAATATCTTCCCCTTTTCAGAATATTTACATATACCAGAATTATGAAATTAAAGCCAGCAAAACTAGTCTTTTTGCTTATTTTTAGAGACCTTTGAAACGTTTCAAGATGCCTATTACTTTTTCATAAATTGATCAATGAAACTGCTGTGTTTTGTTGACTCTTACAAATACGAAAAATATTGAATTAAAACAGTTTTCAGTAATAAATTATATCAATATCGCTAACCTGGAATGGTTCTGTAGTTCCTCTGCATCCTCCAAGAGTTTTCGTGCCCAGTCTGAATATTTAGACTCAAATTTGGAGGTCAACATCAAAACCAAAATACTATCCAAATCGTTATTAAAATCTTATTTAGATTTCAGTGTTAGAACCAGTATTAAGATGCCAGTAATAAGTTAATCCAGTTCAAGATTCAATTTGAATATCAGTAAATAAAAGATTTTCCATGTCCTTAATTAACAAGACAGTAATAGAACATTTACCATGTCAGTATTTAACAAGAAGTAATTTCCAAGAAGTAATTAACCAGAAGTAATTAACAGGAGGTAATTAACAGGAAGTAATTAACCAGAGCCCTGTTTTATTTATGTTAGAAATGTATTTTTATTAAGTCGTTGTTTACTTACGTCTATAATAGATCGGCCCACATTTGCACAATTTGTACACTTTTCAAAATAATTTTAATTTACTTTCGTCTCACTGGTTACGTAAATGATTTAGCACTTCCGAGTATCGTCGTATACTAAACTCGTCGCTCAATTCTAATCGTATTTAAAGTCGAACCTCTTTTGTTTTCCATTCGTTCATTCATGTGTTGGGATGACACCTTTTGCTTATATCTTTGTGTATTCCGGGAATTTTACCAATTGTATAGTTTAAATATTCGGATGAATGTTTGAGTTGTCACGTATTCATTCACATATCATGGTATTAAATTGAGAAATCCCAAGACTTTCCGTTCATTAAATCGGGTATTCAGTGTTTATTACTTATTATAATCTAAACCGAAATAATCAGGTGCTTGTTTATTTCCTAGTTAATATTGGATTAGTGAACAAATGTAATTCTTTATGTCACGTACGATTTTCAAATAATGCATAATTTAGACTGCGTATAAGATGATATATTTAACGCACTTGTTAAATATTTATCAAGCCAATTCATATAGGTTTCCCGTTGATTTAATTTTGATGCATTTTGTTGCGTTTTCAAATTTTATCTTAGCTTGTACTTACTCTTGGATATTTCTATATTCTTATGCATTTAATCTCATGTATTTGTATATACAGTGTGCTCTCAACTAACAATATGTATAGTGACCTATTTACTCTTATAATATCTGTAATTGTGTGCTTTTCTTAACTGGAAGTTGCTTTTATTTGTTCTACGACCCCTGTGACTTAACCTACCCCTAAACTATCCTATAATTATAGCATTAAATATAAATTCAGGTTAATTTCGACTAGAAAACTTGATATTGTATAGTAAATATCGGGTCGTAGTTAATCTGGGCAATTAGATAACTCTTTTAATCAGTTTTCCAAAAATTTTATTTTCTTCTTTAGGGAGACTATAATTGGAGTATTACAAAAATGTTAATAATACGTCAATAATACTTACGATTATATGAATCTATTAGGTAAATGCTTGGAGCATGATAATAGTTAAGGTACAAACTTTTATCTATAGTTATCCATTGCAAAGTTTATATGTTAGTAGTATTTTATATCTTGACTGGTTCCTATGTAACTTGTAATTTTTAAATTGTCCGTTAATGTTTTTTAGAAATGAGCCACCTTAGTTAATTAATTATTATGATAACTGTATTATGTGTTTTAAATATACTCACCAAGTTTGTCGTCGTATACTAACTATTATCATGCTCCAAGTATTTACTACATAGATTCATATAATCGTAAGTAGTATTAACGTATTAACATTTTTCTAATCCTCCAATTATAGTCTTCCTGAAGAAAAAAATACAATTTTTCGAAAGGTTTAACTGATTAAAAGAGTTATCTAATTGCCCAGATTGATTACGGCCCGATATTTACTATGCACTATTACTGCGATCTAACAGTCTATTAAAGACAGTTTAAAAAAAAATTAAAAACCTTTAAATGCGATTACTACGGCTTCAAGATCCACTGTTGTGGGTCATAAATACTGCGAGCTCTTGGTCGCTGAAGCCCCACATTTGGGTGTCATAATTACTCTGATTTCAAGCCCCACAACTTGGGACGACAATAATTTACTGCGATCTTCTCGGCTACTACAGCTTTGAGCGTTTGATTAAATTTTCAAGCTCTTTTCATACTAAAACACAAGCTTAGAAAAACTCAATTTTCATCTCCAACAGTGTAGTTTGCCACGGCTGCTCTGCTGCTATCTAAAAAATACAACTAATTACTCTACAAAAAGAAAAACGCAGCAACGGTAACGCTCCTAGATTTATTCAGAGAAAAATTATACACCAACATTATTATTAATGTCTAGTTCACAGATCAATTATATTACATGCTCCCCTTTTTCAAATAATAAATTTCTATCACCTGTTACCCAGATTGATAATTATTAAAAGTAACAAGGGTTTACCACCAACCTTACGTTACCCCTGGCTTAATACGAGCTCATAGTAAAACGTTTTACCACCGGTGCTAATTTCTGCACGACAAATTATCAAAAGTACCTTTTACTTTGCACGTAACAAAATAGTACAACAATCATTTTTAATAACCTACATTCCCACAAAAAAATATAGTAAAATAATGTTATAAAAGTTCAATCATTAACTCTTATCGATTCTGTTACGTTTAGTTCCACAGCACATACCCATAAAGTACAAAAGTCATTACACACCAGTTAAACACAAAAAGCAAATTTTAATAATCATACGTTACATGGATTTCTACTGCCCATGGATCTGCTTTCATATCATCGACGTCTGCGACCTTTATCAGTAGCTGCGCCTTCACGAACGTCCCCAATCAAGATTACGCCAGCCGTAACTGCAAGCTGCTACTCTATGTTTTGGACTGCCAGATTAAAAATACATCCAAATTCCCCCAATTCTGCTGCGGATCCCATTCACAGTAGGTAAGCAATCAAATTGTTTTACCATCGACCTCTAGTTCATTTAATGTGCATACTATGCACCCAACAAAATATCACGCAGCCTGTACTTACTTACTTAAGTCTGCTGCACATTTTTCAAAGCTTTTATAATACATTTGTTGACTGCTTGTCGACACTCGACACCAGTGGTGTCATTTATATTTGAAACTCTACTGAAAGATTGATATCGCTTGTAGCCAAGTCAGCTGTAATCTCGTTCACTACTACTAGCTTAATCGTCAGCGTGAAGAGAATAGAAGATAAGAGAGCTCCATCACCAACTCCTTGTGCTTATATAGACTTTTCTGCCCCTTTATAGCTTTTAAATTCTCGCAAAATCCATCAATACAAACAAACAAGGCTTCTTAGTAAACTTCTAACGGTTACACAATTTTTAAAACCCACAAGCAAATGTTTACTCCTTCGAAATTTCTCTACCAAAACATCAACTACTATTCAAATCCTGGAATTTTGGCACGGCACAAACCCGCTCGCGTAGCTATTCTCTCCGTATATCTGTCAACGGACACTTACTTCTCGAAATTTAGTTCCTACTGGCAAAAGTTAATGTTAAACACGTCTCCCATAATACACATATTATAGCCGTCTCCCTTCAACATACTCCCTCAATCCCCTATTCCTTACCTTGTCTAACCCCCGATCTGTTCTCATCACACTACCTTTTCTGAACCCCAAGCTTAACGAACTCTGTATTATGTCTTTCTTTCTTTTACTAATTCTGCCAAAATAATTCCTCTTTGTTTAGTTAACCACTTGCATTTCAAATCGACAAAATAACCTCACACAAAACATGTATATATTAACACATTGTATTTCGTTCCCACTCGTATTCATACTAACTAAATAACCCTTCCCTGTTGCTCTTGGTGACTACCTGTAGAAGAAACCAAACATTACCCTCTTAAATAATATTCAAAACTTTGTTTGCCTCAGTTCCATACATACTGTCTGATAGTCTTTCCTTGTTCCACTGTTAGCAAGTTTTATCTGTCCTTGATGAAATACCCATTCCACAAACAATAAATCCTTCTTAAGTGGATATCGCCTGCCACCCTTCCTTGAACTCAATGTTGTTGGTCTCGCCTTATCTACAAATTATACTCGGAAACCTTGTTAAAACTATAACCGCCAGTATTGTTGTTTAAAATACTCCCACTTCGCTTTAATCTACATCCAACCTTGCTTGAAATCTTATAGAAGCGTTTTAGAAAATGATCCTCTTCGCTATAACGTAACTTTTGAAGGTTACATATCGATTTGAAAACTATAGCGGTCAATGTTTGCTTTTAGAATCATTACTTAGAAAACAGTTTAAATATGAAACAGAAATTGTTAAAGCTTTATTTTTACACTCTATGCTACACTTATTACATACAACGATTAAATATGTTTATGATTCTTTTAAATACACACTAAGAATATGTACATTATAACACACGCTACTTTAATTAGTATTCATGGTTAAACGCTTATGCTACATTGCATTCAAGCATCCTGCAAGTTCTTTGTAAAATTAAATCCTACACTAGTAATTTGCAAAAGTGTTACAAATTGTTGCTTTTTGGTATTTACATGCTGAAACTTGAAATAAATTATTAAATGAATTATCTAACCCCTTTTACCGTTCAAATACCACAAGAAATTGCTAAAAGAAATTTTAAGAAGTATTTAAATCTAATCCATCAATAATCCTATTCTCCTTTCAAAAGTTTCTGTTCCTCATAATAATTTACCTGACATTTATAAATCCCAAAATTGAAAATATTTTTAATAACAAACGTTGCAAATGGTGTATATCATTTAATTGTCCATTCTAAACAACTAATTCTTAAGGCTTTAACTAACACTACCAATAAAAGTTATATTTGAATTCCCACAAGCACATATTTTTTAATATTTTTAAATATTGCAAACTATAACGACTTTCTTACACGACAATATTATGCTTAAAATTAACCAACACCAATTTGCAAATTTATCGTTCAAAGGTATAAGTAAACTATCGCGATAGTTTCATTTCCTACTACTTAAATTCCAACCAATTTGCATTTGGAATTCTCATATACATTATCACAAGGCATAGGACATAATAGCTCACAATATTATTCACTATTTTAATTCCAAATATATTTTTATCTTTGAAGATTTTCAGAAATCATCAGGATTTATATTTCTTGCCCGTTTTCCTAAAGGAACTCAGCTCCCATAACACACACAGCTTCCCTGGCTTGACTTATCCTCACAGGTAGCCTATTTATTACGGCACACACAAGTTTGAAAAATCTTAGGCATGGTAAACCTCCTTGCCATGTCTGCAAGCAAAGTCCTACAAAAAAACGCACCGTTTAAATTTGTCCATGTGGAGAAGGGTACGTTACATCCTGGAAGTTAGTTCCGTGCAATGTTACTTTTAACCTAACATCATGCCAATCACACCACCTCTCGGTCACTTTTGCTATGTCACTACCCGCTCCTACATTTTCGATGTTTTCTTTTTACCTGATTGCAAATAACTAGTTCTTATTCTCCGTTGGATGTAATTGTTGTCATTTAGTTTCCTGCTCTTTTTTTTTGTTCAGTTTGGTGTTTTTCTATGGTATGAAATAAATCCCGGGAAAGTAATTATGGTATCATGCGATTTACTAAGGTTAACGTACGTGTTTCCTTCTGTTTAGCAATAAAAATAAACACATTGTGTTGTATAGAAATGATTAAATTATATCTGCACTCTGATATCGCGAATTTCACTACTCAGCGTCTGGGTATTTTACGTAGTAATACTACTATGTAATATTGATTCTAATCTATTTAACCAAATTTCTATTAAAAGAGTTCTTGAATATTCGTGGTAAAAATTAATAAATTCATTGTTATTTCATAATCCTAAAGTTTCCTTAAAAAGATATGATTCCGCTATGAAACTTTACTGAAATGAATATTAGGTTTACCATTTTGTGGTTTAAAATAATTGATTTTCTTAAGTTACGTTGCAGTATATATTCTACAAATACTGAACGACGTTTTTATGGTTTTTAACTTTATAGTTTTAATAGAACATATCATTTATCGAAAAGTGTTGCTTATTGAACACTACTATTCATAAAATTAGAATTATACAGGGTACTCAATATTAATTTTGTCGTATCAAAATCAATTTTTCTTTATACTTCCAGTTTTTATTTACCATAACGCCCATGGGTTACAACTACATTGGCTACAAAGCGAGTTTTTTCTTGAAAATTTTTTGAATTTTACTGAAACTTACTATTCCAAGCCAGGTAGTGATCTTTAATGTATATTACAACACTCACAAGCGGGACCTACAATACACCTCCCATCTGTGCGAGGGCATATTTTTGTGTAAAATTCTCGTCCAACGTTTTTCAAGCAATCCGTGTCGTTAATAGAACCCGGAATCTTTGAATCAGCAGCCATACACAAACCTGTCTGATCCACGGAGCCGCGTTCTTAAAACTAGTTTCCATCATTTGACTTTCAAATGCTCCACCTGAAGGTCTACATAGGTCAGGAAACGACTTTTCTGAACCTGGAAGTTTTGAACTTTGTTGACATTTGCAATTCCCACACTCGAGGACTACACTATCACACTCCACTCTACGACGTTTTTAGCTAGCCCGGCATAATAAATGTTTTGGATTCCTTTTGTTTTTGTTGCGGTATTCAGTGCAAACTTACTGTTAATTTGCTTAATGTACTTTATTTTTCTCTTTTCCGCACAGACTACCGGAACAAACCCTTTAGTCTACTACACGATCAAAATTTAGGCACAAGTACATGCAAAAACTCTTAATCAAAAGTAAAATATATTAAAACCAGTTGTCTCACTTGAAAACCTTTTTTACGAACCAAGGTTATTTTCTAATTTTTTAATAACTAATAATAAGAACGTACCTTTGATAGGATTACAAAATCACAAAGTTAAAATGTTCAGCATTTGAAGGTAGATGCTGGTTTAGAAATTGTAGTAGAAAAACCTGAGGAGTAGCTATCTGCCTTAGAGCAACTAAAATTGATGTCTCCTGGAACCAATTCAGTCGCTTTAAGCAGTTCTTAATGGAAATTCTGCGATTTTGTTAGTATTTAGATGTTCTTATATTAACATGCCTTCTCCAACATTAACAGTTGAGAACCGTTCTTTCAAAAAGTAAGATTCATCAATCTGGTAGGATGCATTTCCGAATTTTATTGACCAATCACATTGGTCATGTTCGATACAATATATGTTCAGGTTAACTGTACCTACTCAAGTTTACAAGTAATCTGTTTCAATGTCATGACGAAATGCACAACATAATTGTATTCCCTCTATAAAGCGACCTGCAATAATGTATGGTTAGGAAAAATGAATTAAAACTGCAAATTGAAATTATCTTTGTGGTTCCTCTTTATTTAACATTTGTGAAGCTACCTTGATTAAACATTAAGAACCAAAGAAGAGGGCTTTGCCATTTCTAAAGTCGACACAATTTAGGGTGTACATATTTTTTGTTGCCTAACGATTATGTCAAAGTCGTCAATTTCTTACTTTATTAATTAAAGTAAATGAATCATAAAACTGCAATAATTTAAAATACAAAATAACGATGATATCATTCCCAACCTTAAAAATTACAATAATGAATTAGACAACTTTGAATATGGACAATGTAAGATTAAAGGGCAAACTAAAATAAGCCTCTTTAAATTAGGAATGCATGTAAACTAAAATTGTATTTCTCAAAAGTAGTCGCCTTATCCCTATTGGTGGGATTAACCAATACAGACCTATTAAAATAAAATTTAGTTAAACATTTCATTTAACTTGTTTTCTTCTTTCAGAAATTATCCGAAATCTCCTTGCGAACTATCATACTTAGAACCAAATTTGTCAGGCACTAATTTATCGTGCATTCAAATTTTTGTAGTTCTAACTATTACTATTTTAAACTACAGACATCATTTTTCATATGCCTTTTTTAATAACATAGCAATTTTTAAAGTATTCTTAAATGTGTTTCATCATTTTTAGCTAGCATTTATAAATTAATTTTTTTATTATTCCGCAATTCCTAATTCCGCATACTTTCCATATTGTATGGACCTTTATTTTCCAGTTTTATCTACAGAGCTTGCAATTTCGCTTATGAGTGACGAAACTATGCTAGCGGTACCATGTAAACCAATAATCTATAAAATGCATAATAGTTTGTTTGTGAAATTGCTGCAATATTCATTATATTAAATCTCCGGTAAAGTCTTTAGGGATACGTACAAATTTCTACGAAGAAATGTAATAAAGTTTGGAGTAAAGCTGTTATGTTCATTTCCGTACCTTAGAACTTTCCTGATTTTTAAATCAAATGTCCCGTTTTCGTCAATATTTGCTCTCCCGGTCGGAAATATTAATAAATTATCTGATGCGTCTATAATATGCCTAACAATTAATTTTATTATAGTTAATTGACTTTCCTTAAATCGTAATTAAATAAATCACCGTGTTATCTCGAATTATGCTTGAATTTTATTTCAGTTTATTATGAATGGGTTTTCCAAAAATCCATATATAAAGCAAATTTAATTATATGTTTATTGAACACCTGATTTTTTGTATTATGAATGTGAGATTTTTAATACATGGCATAATGGGATCTTCGTACTTCAAAGTTTCTATTGCATTCACGACTCTGGTGTAGAAAAAAATGTTCGATCTTATTATCAAGACATATTGAGTGATGTTATTGGAACGGAGTTTCCGTGACTATTTAAAAAAAACAGTTTGTACGTTGTGGATTGAACGGTTTCACTTTTTGACTACATATTATCCTGATTGGCTGTTGTATTCATTTCTATAGGGTATCATAATTTTGAACGGGCACTTAAGAATTTCTCTGTAATGCAGAACTTTCTTTCTTTTCTGCATGACTTGTCAGTGACTAATATTTCTATTGTTTGACTAATAAAAATGCTTAATGTCTTTAGTCCGGCTTCGGTTTCCGGTCTCCAAATTCTGTATTTTGGATATATCAGTAACCCATACTTAAGCTCGAGCTGTGGGTTCAAGCTGTCGTATAATTCAGGCGGCCACGTTGCTTAGTTAGTTCGCGTCTAACTACTAAGCTGAAGGTCCCAAATTAGATTTCCGACACGGATCGCTTCAAAAATGTTAGGCAAGCGTTTTTCACAAAAACGCGCCCTTATTCGGATGAGAGGTAAAATATATGTTTCGTGCGTGGGTGTTGTCACGCACGCTAAATATTCTTACCTTGCTGAAAATAGCAAAAGATCAACAAAATTTAAAATTTTCAGTTAAAGAAATTCGCTTCCTGGCCAATGTACTGCCTTCCGGTTGAGCATTGGAAAATCAAATGTAACGTAGTATAATCCTCTGGACCATGCTTATGTCTTTGGCAGGAGATTCCATATCTTGTTTTTACGTATATCGTCTTATGGTCTATTCCAAATAAGAATAAAGTAAATGACCTTGTACGCAAGGTGGATTTACACAGCAAATTAATTATAATTTCTATATATACATACAGAATAATTATTAATTCCATATTTGAGTGATTATAAATCGTGACTAGCCTTAATTAATTTCCATAACCCGTTTTTATTGCAAATATGACAATGGCGCATTATATATATTTTAAATACAAATTTTTAAAATTAAGCTGTGTAAATCAGCATCATGTTTTAACTAACCAAACCGAAGGCTAAACTTACCCTATATCTTTCATCGCTTTATTCTTAACTGGAATGGACTATAGATACTGAGTTTGTGGTAAATATTTGAAAAGTACCAATTTTTATAAGACGACTGCTTTTGCTGGTTTACCTTGGTTCACTTATTGGTTTTATGGAAAAAGTAAAAAGGTACCAATTTGTATCAAACGATTACTTTACTAGTTTACCTTATGGTTGGCTTACTGGTATTATGTAACTATCAGAATAACTATAGGAGAGTATGTTTTGAGCACTGTTGATTTATTAGGATATATAACTGGGGTAACTATATTCCTCGGACATAATAGTTGTGTAGTTTTTTGGTGGTGGTGCTGTAATATATACTTTTCTTTCCATTTTTATGTTAAACAGATTCCTGTAAGGCGAGCCCGACCCCTCAATTGTAGTGTTACTAAATAAATTAGGAAAGGCCACCGCAGATGTATGCATGTGGAAAAATTAAAATTTTTTTATTTGTATGTTAGTTATATCCTAATTATTGTTCGTTTCTCTGAATTTTTATATTTCTATGCTTTACTGTTGGGTTGTAGGTTCATCAGATTCGTTTTGATTGACCTCCCTTTCAATTTTTTAAAGTATTTTTTCGCTGCCTTCTCTTTTCGTCCGTTTTCTCTTCTGTTGCACTAATTCGGGCAAGGCGTTCTTAACTGCCTTTCGTCCTTTTCTTCATGGCCCGCTGGTTAGACTGTAACACATTGAATTGTCCTTTCTCATACCCGCTTATACCAGATGAGTAAAAACCCAAATATGTTATTAATATTTGCTGAAGGTATGTATGGTCAGGGGCGGTAACAAATGATGACCATACATAGGTTCTTGTATCATTAAGAACGGCAGTATACTTCTCTACAGAGTTTGGATAATTTATTTTTTTCTTTATCTATTTTTTTCAACGCTTCAGTAAGCTGCTATCTGAAATTTAAACAGGCCTGGCTTCTCACAGAAAGTAACCGTGAGTAAGGTGTGTGTGTGTGCATGTGTGTACACGCGCGTACGCTTGAGGGCATGTGTTATGTGTATGTATGTGTGAATGTGTATTGTGTGTGTTGTGCTGATATCCGTGTTACGTTCCCCTTCTAGAACCACGACCATCGGCAGCCAGAATTCCCAGTCGTCACAAAATAACGCTCAACGGATATTGCAATATCAGCCCGAACCATTTTCAGTCGGAAATCCAGATGTTGAAAAGGCAATGTAAGTGTGTGAATAAGGTGCGTGTGTGTGGGGCTTGAGGGAGTGTGTTTTGTTTGTTTGTGTGTGTGTGTGTGTGTGGGTGGGTGAGGGTTGTGTGTATGTGATGTTAATATTTGTGTTAAGTTCCCCCTCTAGGATGAGGACCATCGGCAGCCGGATATCCCAGTCTTCAAGGAAGAACGCTCAACGGATGTTGCCTCATCAGTCCGGACTATCGGCAACCGGAACTCCAGATGTTGAAAAAGCAATGTAAATGTGTGAATAAGGTGTATGTGTACGTGTGTGCGCGGGCATGTGGTTTGTTTGTGTGTGTGTGTATGTATGTGAGGGTCGTGTGTATGTGTGTTTGTGTGTTGTGTATTTGATGTTGATATCCGTGTTACGTTCCCCCTTCTAGGAGCAGGACTATCGGCAGCCGGATATCCCAGTCTTCAAGGAAGAACGCTCAACGGATGTTGCCTCATCAGTCCGGACTATCGGCAACCGGAACTCCAGATGTTGAAAAAGCAATGTAAGTGTGTGAATAAGGTGTATGTGTACGTGTGTGCGCGGGCATGTGGTTTGTTTGTGTGTGTGTATGTATGTGAGGGTCGTGTGTATGTGTGTTGTGTATTTGATGTTGATATCCGTGTTACGTTCCCCCCTCTAGGAGCAGGACTGTCGGCAGTCGGATATCCCAGTCTTCAAGGAAGAACGCTCAACGGATGTTGCCTCATCAGTCCGGACTATCGGAAACCGGAACTCCAGATGTTGAAAAAGCAATGTAAGTGTGTGAATAAGGTGTATGTGTACGTGTGTGCGCGGGCATGTGGTTTGTTTGTGTGTGTGTATGTATGTGAGGGTCGTGTGTATGTTTGTTGTGTATTTGATGTTGATATCCGTGTTACGTTCCCCCCTCTAGGAGCAGGAGTATCGGCAGCCGGATATCCCAGTCTTCAAGGAAGAACGCTCAACGGATGTTGCCTCATCAGTCCGGACTATCGGAAACCGGAACTCCAGTTGTTGAAAAAGCAATGTAAGTGTGTGAATAAGGTGTATGTGTACGTGTGTGCGCGGGCATGTGGTTTGTTTGTGTGTGTGTATGTATGTGAGGGTCGTGTGTATGTGTGTTGTATATTTGATGTTGATATCCGTGTTACGTTCCCCCTTCTAGGAGCAGGACTATCGGCAGCCGGATATCCCAGTCTTCAAGGAAGAACGCTCAACGGATGTTGCCTTATCAGTCCGGACCACCGGCAGCCGGAAATTCAGATGCTGAAAAGGCAATGTAAGTGTGTGAATAGGTGTTTGTGTTTGTGAGGTGATCTGTGTGTTTGTGTGTGTGTGTGTGTGTTTGTGTGTTTGTGTGTTTGTGTGTTTGTGTTATTTGCATCCACCTTGCAGTCCCCCTTAGTACTAGGACCCTCGGCAGCTGGAAATCCAGTCTTGAGAAAAGAATGCTTAGCAGATGTTCTTGAAGTGTATTTGAAATGTTAATTTGTGTTTATGTTTGCCATGTTACCAAAAGGTTGGATTGAATTGATTTAATTTTGTACATGTTTGAACTTATACTATTACATAAAATAACTGGTTCTTTTAGAGGAAAGGATTTGTTTGTTGTATTATTTGCCTCAGGTATACGTAAGTTTGGTTCTTAAAATTTAGCGTTAGTAAAAAAAAAAGAAATTCCCTATTATAATACAGTATTGCCCGAAATAAACAGTACTGAAATTGTAATTGTTTTGTATATTTAAAAAATACATATTATTGACACTTTATTATATGTTCTAAATGTGCACCTCCTCGTTCGAGACAGCCTTCATAACGATGTTCTAAGTTTCTGGTCATGTTATTGAATAAGGGTTGTCTCAGGGCTGCGAAGAAGACTCTAACGGCATCCTTTAATTCATCGATGGTTTGTGGTGCCCGTTTGAAAACGGCATTTTTAGCCATGCCCCAAATGTATGCGTCTGGAGGTGTGAGGTCTGGAGAATGTGAAGGATAAGGGAAGTCAGTAAATCGTGATATGAATTTGCTTGGAAAATGTTCTTGAAGAAATTGACGAATTGCGGCAGCAGTATGGCAAGTTGCCCCGTCCTGCTGAAAAAATTGGTTTCGAAATGCCAAGTTACGTGTACGACAGAATTGACATAGATCAGGGATAAATCGTGTTAAAATTTGTCTGTACCTCTGTTGATTAAGTGTGACTTGCCTACCATTCTCTTCGATAAAGTACGGACCAATGATTCCGTGTCCGGAAACAGCACACCAGACACTCACTTTTTCACTATGTAAAGGAACCTCTTGAACCTCATCGGGTCTGGCAAAGCCCAGAAATCGATTTGTGCGACGATTCACATAGCCTGACAAGTGAAAATGTGCTTCGTCTGAAAACCAAACATTTTTCAAAAATTCAGGATTTTCATACTGTAACGCGAGAATTCTGGCGCAATATTCCACTCTACTGCGATAATCCCGAGGATGTAGTTGTTGATGTACCTGAATCACATACGAAAATGTACCCAGCTCCTTCAGGATTCTTTGAAAGGAAGTTCTTTTTAAATCAAGTTGTAACGCTGTCCTTGCCTGGCTGACTTTCGGATTTTCTAAGATTTGCTCAAAAACACGTTCATGGTTATTGTTGTTGTTAACTGTCCTGGGACGCCCCGAGTTTCCTTTTCGTTGGCACAATACACTACCTGTATTTCTAAACTTTTCAATAACCTTCAAAATTACAGCATTACTTGGAGAACGTTTATTAAACCTTTGTGTGAATTGATCAGACACGTATAGCAAACTTGCACCATTATGTCGGCCGATTCCGTATGAACGAAAATAATGCTCTACCAGAAACACTTTCTCCTCTGTACTTAACACCATTTTTAACAATTAGGCCCTACTAATTACTTGTTTGAGGTTTACTTGACAGGTCTATACTAGCTAACTTGAGTGTGACAGCGCACGCATAAAAACACCGCCAACTTAGTTTCAGTACTGTTTATTTCGGGCAATACTGTACTTTAAATTAACTTATACTACAACTGTTAGTTATTATTTGTTAGAGACGAGGTTGGTAATAAGTAGGAGCATGCAAATTCTACATATTAGAGGGGTTGGCTTGTTTCAAAGTTGGGTTGATGCTTTGACGTTGTTGGTTCTGGTCGTCAAGAGCGGAACCTTGGTTCGAGGAGAGGTGGTACTTTTATGTCTTTGTCCGGGTAGTTTTGTTTGTGTCCTTTATCCGTCAAGATTACTTTGGTGGATGAGTGCCATGGTTTTTGTATGAGTGCATTTAAGTGTGGAAAAAGGTTTTCGTTCCAAATCATCGCGTGTAGGGTCTTGTTTAATAATGTTTGTCCATGTGCGTAGAGGTACGGTTGTAAGTCATTACACTCGAATACTAGATGTTCTGGTGTTCCTATTTCTCCGCAAGTGCATATGTTGCTGTCAACTAAATTCATGCGTTCTCTGTATGTTGGATGAGGTCCGTAGCAAGTTAGGTAGTAAATAAATCCTCGACTAGGCACCAGGTATTTGGCTTTTAGGCGGTCTTTGATGTTTGAAATCATTGCATATACCCTTCTACCGGTTGTGCTTTGATTCCATTGTGCCTGCCATTCTGCAAGTATGTAGTTCTTAGTTTCGTCTTTGTCATGGGCAGATTGTTTGTGTTTAAGATGCGTTGTAGTTGTTGGTTGTCATTGTGTGTAAAATAGTACGTTGCATCTCGCAGTTTCACTACTAGGTCCAAGGGCATAGTTCCCACCAGCACATGAAATGCATCATGTGCGTAGTTTCATAAACCCCCGTCAGTCGCAGTAAAACACTTTTTTGTCTAAGTTTGATTAGGTTAAGGCGATGTCCCTAGGCGCTCGCAGCGTATGATACCATAGCCCCGAGCACACTGTTGAGATAAAACCTTACGCAATTAAGTGGTATCTTATGAGTTTTTTTGGACCAGCGTTGCAATGTTCTGCATTGCAGAAGTTGCACTTGCTCACACGGTATTTATATGTGTATAATAATTTTGTTTTTCGTCTAATGTTAAGCCCAGATATTTTATGTTTTGTGTTCTACTTATATTTACACCGTCTAGTTTGATGGCGGGGTGCCTTGCCAGGGTTCCCTTTATTACAAGGTATGAAGTTTGTTGTGGTGTTATGGTCATTTTGTTGGTATTGCACCAACTTTGTGTTTGGGTTAGGGCGATGTTAGCTATACGTTCGATTTCCCTTCTGGAATTGCCTTCAACCACCAGCAAGATGTTGTAGGCGTATGCAATCGTCGACAACACTTCGTCAACGGTGTCCAGGAGTTCATCCACTATAATATTCCAAAATAGGGGCCCGCATATGGAGCACTGCGCGCAACTTTTGTTTATATGTTTGGTAATGCCCTCCGTGCCTTATAGGATTACGTACCTATCCCTGGAGTAGCTCCTGAAGAAATGGTACAGTTGTGATGGACAGTTTATGGTCGTGAGTTTGGATAAAAGTGAAGGCCACCAAAGGTTGTTAAATACGCCTTCTATGTCCAATAATATTAATAGGACATATTTTTTGTGATTGCTTGATGGTTTGTATTGCTTGGTTTATGGCGTCTTCGGTCGATTTGTTTTCTGTGAAGCCGTATTGTCTTGGGTGTACTTGTGTGGTTTGTGTGTGGTCCTGCATTCGTTTTCATAGTAGCATTTTATATGTTTTTCCAAGGGTGTTCAAAAGGCATATGGGTCGGTAAAAGCCTGGGGTTTTGGGGTATTTACCTTTCCCTGTAGGGATAATCACAACATTCGCTTGTTTTCAAATGTTCGGAAAAACAGTTTGTCGTATACATTCATTGTACAGTGCTGTTAGCATCGGGCTTAACTTCTTTTGTAGCGCTATACCAATCTTCGCAAGGATTCCATCCGGTCCGGGTGCTTTCCTGCTCTTTGATTGGCATAGTGCGTATCTCACTTCGTCTTCTGTGAAAGGATCTAAGATGTCATCTTGTCTGTTCTATGGTCGGTTACCTACGTTGTTTCTGTCAATTACTCCTTGTCATCTGAATCGTTGTTCGTCAGTGTTGTCTTGAAGATTGTCATCAGGCAAAAGTGTTTGTAATAGTAGTGTTGCAGTTTCCTCCCAGTTTTTTGTGTATGTACCGTCTTGTTTAATTAATGTCGAATAAGTTATCGGTGGTTTGATTTTACCCTGAGTGATTTTATAGGGTTTCCACCAGACGTCAGGTTGTAAGTGTCTTGTAAGTGTCTAACAGTGTTTGCTGAGTAACTTTGAAACCTGTCACGTAAGTGCTTATGCCTGATGAGTGAAGTCAAACTGCAATCAGTATTTGCTAAAGGTATGTGTAGGTTTGATGTCATAACCGACGTCCATATATCGTTTTTTGTATAATCAAGAGTGCCAGAGCGTTGTATGTTGTTACGACCGAATTAGATATTACGTTAATAATTTAGATTTGTCAGGAAGGGTCGAGATTGCCGTACCAATTTTAAAGATGCTCAAGCTAACTAAGTGGTGCGGAGGTGGATTGCTATGAAAAAAAGCAAAAATAAACATTAGAAAAGTTAAATGGCAGAAATTCCGTTACCATGATCACTTACCTTGTAAGGCTTTACCAGTTGTAATAAGCAAGGGACACCAAACCGTTGTATCTTAGCAACTCTTTTGATTTTCCACCTACACAGAAAATGCTTATTGCTTTTGGTTTGCTAGGTCTGTCACCTCATGCTCTTCATCATCAGGGTGGATGGATATCTTTTCACAAATTTGTCTACTTTTATCTATTTTATTAGTACATAAGTGCAAAATATCTAACTTAACTTAATTTTTATTAACATTAAATCTGTTGAATACAAATATACGTACATTGACCGTAATAAAGCAATCCCAATATTCTTACATCAAACTGGCCAGGCATTACTAAAAGGACAGCCTTAAAAGAAATTAAACAATACATTCCTAACACCGATTTTCCTGGAAATACAGCTTTTTATAGCTGCATTCAATGGTCCTTAGAAATACAAAGCATTGAACACCACATACCGAATGCGTATGAAAAATTAACCTTCAACTCCTAATTACTCATGTAAAAATGGGCTTATAGCATTTTCCTATAATAACATACTTAAGAATAAAAGCCCTGGTTGCTAAATTATGAAAAAGTTTGTTAACTCACTCTTGAGTTGTGCAATTCATTTATACCAAAAAAAATTATAAGGAACGTCCGGGAACATCAATGGTTCACACCCTACCTAGGTCACTCACTCACGTAGTACTACCAGAAATTCCCAAAATTTGGTTGGATAAACTCGCAAGCTCAACACTACTATATGTATTTACGTTACCGTAATTATTATTGTTCTGTATTTCTAGCCGGTGCGATGGTAAAATCCACAATCACGTAAATGATATTTTTATTGCCTAACCAGCGCCAAAATTCCACCACGGCCGTGCGCGGTATAACCCCTAACTCCCGTGAGCTTACTAGATATATACCTTGAAGTTGTTACATTTTGGTTTCCTAATTTCTGACTTCGGAATTCAACTTCTGTACTCGTCGGTTGTCAAGCCATTTATTTCTATCCTACCGCTCTTTGCATCAATCTTTTCATGAGATCGCGCGTCACTAGTGTATATTTTTTGTTCGCTCTATTGGTTATTTCTCGCTGTAGTATTAATGTTGTATTGTTGCACTGTCTGGTTACATCGCTTGTAATAATATCTGACCTTTATGAACTTCACTTAATGTAAGACACATTTTAACAACTTTCTATCAAAGTTATTTTAATCCCGGCCGGTTACAACCTAAACAACCAACTAAATATCTTCTATAAATACAATTTTAAAATTAATCATTTCTAATAAAATGTATAGAAAGATTTTCGTAAATACGATGTAATTTATTCAAGAATCTTTATGTTTACGCAATATTGACAATTTCATTTCTGTTTAACCATTAGCTATTTTAAAAGTTTTTGATCAACAGAGTACGTTAGTTTAAAATAACGCGATAGCGTTACAAGAAACTGTTGAAATTATGACGTGTTTGCACGTATTTTATTGTAAAGACGAGCGAACAGTCTATTGTAATTATTTTCCATGGGAAGTTCATATTTAGCGTCTGTGTTATACGGTACGTACTGCGTAACATTTTATCCTGTTAAATTTGCGGTTTTTAAATAAGTGATTTTCCGTAGTTATTACATTCAACAATGTATTGTAAAATTTTATAGCTTTTGGGATTATAGCTTATTATTTGAATTACTTTTATAGAAACGAATCAAAAGCAATTTGCTAATTAAGATTCACTATTCATAAATTCTAAATATTCATGGTACGTATATATTTATTCCGTCCATCTAAAATTAATTTTTTTGCTCTTATCTGGTTTATATCGAAGTAACGCGAACGCATTACAATGTTTCTGCGTACAGTTTGAACAAAGCAAAGGATTGATTAACAGGTGGTGTTGCAGAATTTTTGCAACTTATGTTATACTCGGTATACATTTGGTTGATTAATTTTAAAAATAGATTGTCTCAACCTACACTCAAAAATTCCGTGTTGAATAAAATAACAATTAACACATTCTTTATTATATTTACAACAAAATTATGAAACAAAATAATGGTTCAACTATAAATATATCACGGTATCCAATTTTTAGCTATATTTCAACTATACTATATTTAAAGCAGATCACTTCAGCTCGCACACATTTGTATCAGTCAGTGTTGCAAAATGATATGTTTAATTTTATTTTTAAATTTTTAGCACTAGATATAGCAGTTTTAAAATTCACTAAAATGATATTTTCACATAATTTTCATTGACCTAGTTCATTTTGTCACTATTGATGATTTGTATTTTCAATGTTGTTTCCAACTGTTTGCTTTGTAGTATACATCCTTATACATGCTTGGGCAGTTCTTTCCGGTCTGCAAAAGAAGTTAATATTAGTATTCTATAAAAAGTCCAAATTGCTGCATTTTAAGCATTTTGGCATATTCTTAAACAACAGAGTGGCATTGTAATTGAGCGACTTACTTTAAAAGCAACATGATATTCAGGAACCTATAGATAGAACACTGTACTAGACTCAAATTAACGAAAAGTTTAACCCTTGGCTAGAAGGCCCAGTTTCATCTATTGATATGTTACTAAGTAATTTGACGAGTTGCGCAAACATTTGAGTAGTAAGATTAGCCGATCCTGGCGCAGTGTCACTGCCGTGGCCGTCGTCGTCGCCGCTCTAAAGTCGCAGCTGTATCTTTGACACACCCGCCATCTTGGCATAACTGACATTTTGATACGTCCGTCATATTTTTTACATGTCGGCTAATTTACTTACGTCACAATTTGTGTTTGCTTTACCCTGTGTAGAATACGTCACACAATTCTTACAAAATAGTTAACTGCTACAGGATTCGCACCCGAACCACCTACATTCAAAGCAAGCATTTTAACCATTGGACCATAGAATAGACCAATGATCAATACTCTAAATGTGTTACTTATCTTGCATTACTAAATTATTTTGGAGATTAACTTGCTTTTCTCAGTTTAATTATTAGTGAAACTCTTAACCCAAAAAATTTGAATAAGTCCCACACATTGAATTTCGGTGCTATATATTTGCCGTTGTAGTACCCCGCATATACCCACCCAATTAATTAGGAATGTTAAAATAGGAGACTAGTAAAATTAGATAGCATCATTTGTAGAAACAGTAGTTAAAGTTAAATTTATGGTAAATTCATTCAGGTCTTGAACCTATGCGCTATTTCCAATAGAGAAAATAGCCTAAATTTCTAAAGATAGTAATATAATAAATAAATAATATATTTAGTAGTAAAATATACCAAATAATATGATCCTAGTTTTAATTAGGTAATAACCTCAGGAGTCACGGTGCGTATAAAACAAATGATAGCCCCCTCCTCCTCCAGCAAAAGATACGGACAGCTAGGTCGCCCCTAGTTAAAACCACACTATAAAAAAACAAAAAAAAACAAAAAAAACCCGCTCGACAAACCCTCACCTAAGATAACGTAAACTGATCAAACGACCTTTCAAGTAATGTACCATGTTATTATTCAAACATCCGCGATCGTTGCAGTGGTGTCAGGTAAATTATCTCTGATGGAAAATATTTAATAAGTTATTTCAAATAAATACATTAAAACATGCGTAGTTAAAGTACCATTATAATAATAAGCAAAAATCCTCAACTATACGGAAATGAATGAAAGTACATCATAACCACAAAATTATAAATAACATGTAAGGTCATACAGAAATATCTAGAACAAGGAATGAAAAATGCTTACTCAGAAAAATTATGAAACTTAATAAGTGCAATAACATAAAGCTTTAACCCAACACGATTCAAATTCAACATTATGTAGGTCACAATAGGTATCACAATAAATTATAATATACACGCTTTGAATACGAAAGAATAGGAAGTTTTCAAGCACAATCCGATAAATTCTAATTTATATATAAACTAATTACCGGGACGTACTACAGTAAAATAAACAAGAGAAATAATATTATATACTACGACCCTAAGTACAAAGAATTCAAAAGAAATTCAGGCCAGACAAAGCTTTCTAACAAATTGTGCATTCATTGTATAATTGATGTATAGGATGTATTTAATTGTATATTTAGGAACTATTTTGCAAACAAGTACGATAGAAATTGTAGGTAACTAACAATGCCACAACAACCTTTAGGAGTAACGGGACCTCAGATAAACCCTACCACACATACTACTATGACGTTAGGGATGACAGTCAGCACAATTGAAGGGTTTACACGAAATTCAAATGTAGTAGAATATTTCGAAAAAATTGAACTACGCCCTAATTTAGACAGATGGGACGAAACTACGACGTAAACTTAATCAAATATAGATTACAAGGCGAAGCATATACATTTGTAAAATCGGACCCATTACTTTGAAGCAATACTATAACATTTAAAGATTTTAATACTAAATTTATCAAACGATTTGCGCCCACAAAAAAATACCAGGCGAAGCTCTATGGAAACTGTCCAAATGTTTTCAGAGGCACGATGAATCAATTTTGGCACATGTAACGCGTCTAAAAATTCTAGGTCAAGAAATACTACAAGATGAACATTAGGAAACCAACAGCAACGGGCTGGTTTGAAATTAAAATCGGAACAGCTAGTAATAAATCAATTTAGAACGGGAATTCAGAAAGAATTAATGAAAAATCTCGGAGCTATATTTTTACTGACATAATTAACAATTGACAAAGCGGAAGAACTAGCACTACAGCAAGAACTAAGTAACGCAATGCTTAATAGTAGAATTACTCCCCTAATGGCAGTAAACTGCGAGTTTAAATGCACTATTTGCGGCTTGCAAAACCACACAAACAAATATTGTAATCTTAAAGACCGAAACCGGGATAGATTTAATAATAACCAAGGCTATCAATTTTATAAACAGCAAAACACGGTGACCTACCTTAGTAATTATAAAAATTATTTTTCAAGTAATACTAAGCTAAATTACGGAAATCAACGACCGCCATATAATGGATATTTTAATGACAAGAACGCGAAAACATCAGTATAAACCGAACCGGCAAACTGATAATCCCTTTTATAGACCTAATACGAGTTACAATAACCAAGCAAGTTATAACGGGACAAGTACCCTTTTTTTAGACAATAAGGGACGATGGGAATCGTCCAGACGGAATACAACAGTTAACACAATAGAAACGAACCCTTTAAACAAGGACAGTCCATCGTTAGCAACCTGAACCGATGGACTAGAATAATCGAAAAACAATAATTTCATCAAAAACCAGCCCTAATTATACCGCACCTTAAACAACTTAATACAGCAGAAACACCCTGCATTATTTACTTGTATCTCAAAGGAACTTAAGAAATTTTTGATAAATACCGGCTCTGCGTTATCGCTAATAAAAGAGGAATGCGCACACCTAGGGAAAATATCCAGAAGCGAATCTATAACTTTAGCAGGAATAACCGGGCACCAAGTACAAACAAACAAAATGACGTATGTACCACTAGGACAAACGCATTTCAGAGAAAATGTCAATTTAATTTTATTATTTGTGGCAAAAGCTTACGTATCAAGGTAGACGGGATCCTAGGGCGAGATTTTTTAATACAAACAATGTAATAGTTAACATTTCGAAAAATATTTTAGCGTTGTGGAATAAAGAAATCAAAATATTTTGCTAAAATGAAGAATGAGTTGATGAAAACGATTTATAATACGGGTTACACTAGGAATAAAAATAGGCAGGATATGATGAAGGTAAAAAACCTTCAGACAGTAGTTTAAGTTATAATAAATCATTTTATGGATCATTAATCCAAAATAGCTGTAATGAGAAGTACTATGATGTAGAAAATAAAGTTCCAAGTACGGAAGAATTAATAAGAAAGAAAGAAGGTATGGAACTTTCCGACCGTAATTTAAGCTTTATTAGATTTTTTTTGGAAATTCAACTAGAAACAATTATAGCGAAACGTACAACGAAGAACGGTATAAAAACCCAATTAAGGAAAACTTAACAGACATGGAGGAAAATTATATAGCGCCCAAGAAAAATTTAAGAAATATATGCTATCTTCCTGAAGAGCTAATTCGGGAAAACGACAGAGAAAAGTTTAATGAAATTGAATATAGAAACCCAAGTAGGGAAAACTTAGTAGAAAGGACGGAACACATTACAACTTCTGCCCAGGTATAGAAAGTAAACGTAATAACCCTGGAAAGCCAGTCCGGGACATGCGTAAGAAAATGTACGGTCAAGTATTCAAAAATAGTCAAAAAAATAATAGAAAACGAACTAACTAATAAAACCTTCAATATAAAAATACAAGATAAAAATCACTAATCCCAGAGAGTCAAACCATAAACGAGAAAGGGCTAACAGCACCGAGGTATACGATGATACTCACAAATGAGAAAAAAGGTTTCTCCAAAAGAAAAATATAGCGATAGACCATCCAGAACATTCCCTAAACACAGAACCCGAAATATCAAACGTATAATTAAAAGAAAACATAACAACCCCTGCTAACTGTGAGACCCATTGCGAAATTTACCTAACACATAATCTTACATGCAACGAGCTACTAATCGAATTAAACCTAACAGGGAACAACGGAGTTCTCGCCGCACGAACACTAACTAATAACGAAGATAAAAAGGCAATACGACTGATCAACTTGAGTAACGCAGACATTACACTTGACAAGAACCAAAACATAGGAACAGCAGAACCCGTCAACATAAACACACAGAACCCCCTTACAAAAATTACCTTTATACACACAGTAGACATAGATACGAACTAAAACCTTTTGGAAAAATTTGACTTGTCACACTTAAATAGCCAAAACCGAAAAATCAAATCAGATCCCTTACTACACTACAACGACATTTTTGATGAAAGAGAACGAGTCATAACAAGCACAACTAAGGTGAAACACGAAATCATAATTGAAAACGTGACTCCAATACCAAAACGACCCTACGGAGTACCCGTATCCCAACGCAAAACCCTGCAAAAAAAAATAGATAGATTGCTAAAAGCTAAAGTACTTAGACCCACCAGCTTTCCCTGGTCAGTCCCTGTTGTTCTAATCATAATGAAAACACCAAACGGCGAAGAAAAGATTCGACTCTGTATTGACTATAGAGGATTTAACTTGGTGACCAAAAAGGACGTCTTCCCCATCCCAAACTTAAATGAAACTTTAGACTACTTGGAAACTCCGCCCTCTTTAGTACTTTCGACGTCACCTCAACCTATCACCAAATAAATGTCACAGACGAACATAAATACTTAACAAGTTTTTCCACACCAGATGGCCACTGGGAATTCAACAAACTCCCATTCAGACCCTGCTACGCACCCCCGAACTTTCAAATGTTTATAAACTTCACACTAGCGGGTCTAACCGGACACACCTGCCAAGGGTATTTGAACGATGTCCTTGTACACAAATCAAAGGGTATCGTGAACCATATTCACAAATTAGTATCGGTATTCGACCGATTTCGTGAAGCAAATATTAAATCAAAACCTAGCAAATGCAAATTACTTATAAATTCCTAGGATACTACATTTCTCAAGAAGGAATTAAATCCGGCCCTGAAAAAATCAGGGCAGTACAAAATTTTCCACTTCTACGTACAGTTAAAGACATTCAAGCATTTTTAGGACTAGTAGGATGGTGCCGACGATTCATCAAAAACTAAAACGGAAAATGAATAGTGAAAGAAAACGATAGGGGAAAATGTAGACCAGTTTGCGAAAATAATTATTAATACATAATAGGAAAGTTATTGACAGTAATAAAAAAATCATGTTAGACTATAGGGCAAGTTATAATTAAGGAATTAAATTGAGTTATCCAGCAGATACGAAGAGAGGACTAGAAGGAAATCATGCTCGTGAAAAACATGATTTCTTCTAGAACGCAAGGGGCTATGTAATACCCCGCATGTAACCATCCAATTAATTAGAAATGAAATAGGAGACAAGTAAAATTAAATAGCCTCATTTGTAGAAATAGTAGTTAAAGTTAAATTTATGATAAGTTCATGCAGGTCTTCAACCTATGCGCTCAATAGAGGAAATAGCATATTACAACATAAGGCCAGCAAAATAGCTTATAATTTCGAAATAGACAGCCACAGCACAATGAAAATAAAAGTCAAAGTCCAAGTAAAACCCATTAGGTAGCTGATGGTCACCAAACAGAAATAAAGACAAAGTCACTGCGAGGAAACGAAAAAAAAAAGGAAAATAGCGGCAGTTTCACTACAGATTCCAACGGGTGAGTCCTCGATATGAAAAGAAATGATTTGACCGATGGATAAATTGATATTAGTGAAAGTTACAGTGACTGCGTTTATTACGCGAAATGCGCCCACTGGATACCAGTATTCATAAGTTGTATGTCTAACTCTTTAATTTCTAAAGATGTTAATCTAATAAATAAATGATATATTTAGTTGTAAAATATACCAAATAATATGATCCGAGTTTTAATTAGGTAATAACCTAAGAGTCACGGTGTGTATAAGGCAAATGAAAGCACCTCCCCCCTTTCCAGCAGAAGTTACGGATAGTCAAGTCTCCCTAGTTAAAACCAATAAACAAACAAAAAAAAAACCAAAAGAAAACCGCTCGACCAACCCTCAGCACCCGAACTTTCAAGTAATGTACCATGTTATTATTCAAACATCCGCGATCGCTACATCGTAAATTTGGAACTGGGACTAGCTCAAATATCTTTTCAAAGCAAAAGAAGAAATTTATTTTTAAGAAACTTAATAAAACACAGAAATAAATAAGAAGCATTTATTTAAAAAAAAGTATTATGCATGGTGAGTACTGTTAGTCAATCAATATTTTGTGGGGGACAAATCATATCTCCTTCCACCACCGCCACAGCAACCAACGTCTCCACCGCCACCACATATAACCTAGGTTAAGCAATCCGCCAATACATTCCCGACTTATTGTTTACTACCTACAATAACCATCCATCGCATTATAATGTCTCAACACAAGCATGAATGAAAAAATTGACCACCTAAATGTTAGCAACTGTCAGTATATTAACTTCGTCTCATAGCGTGTAAAGCATTTGATAAGTCCAAATTTTCTTAGAAGTCTGAATCTACAATTAATTTAGTCTTTGGCCAGCACATATGCAATATCTAAAAAGTTTTAAAAAATTGGACAATAAAATAGTACATGCTCTTATTAAAGATTTTATTTACTTATAAATATATGTTTCCATTATTAGCTGTATACACTCACCATCTGTAATTTTTTAATACATATGCATGTTTACAGATGGAATCTTTCTAATCTAACGTAGATAAAAATTAAATCTTTATTCTCATCTTGCAGAGACATTTTCTTTAACTCACTGAACAATGTACGATGTTCATCAGAGCGGATTGTACTTGTTCATGTTTATTTCTAAGTAGAGCACATTCTCTAAAGACCAGCGCGACCAGCGGTACCCAAGTTCTTTTGATTTCTGTCGTATAACCTTGCTGAAATTCTCATACTCATTTTGCAGATTGCTGTCGGATGTAATAATCACAATCTTTGCGTTAAATAATTACTTACGTTGCTTTGTTGCTCCCATTCTTGTCCGCACGGAATAAAATAGCAAATGGGTCTTCTCGATTTACTAACGCAGGCGCTACAATAGCAGGGATAAGCTATGTCCTTGCGGCTCTTTCGAATACATGGACGCATTGCGGAAGTATAATTTTTTATCTTCCAACAAAATAATATAAGTGTATAAGAAATTGGGCTTACGCCCGGAATTAGGCCCAGGGTTTTTGGAGCATATAAAAATGATTTTCAACAACTTAAGTCCATCTTTCTGTTTACATTTATCGGCGTTATACTTTGAACCTTGTGCTATGTGCTATATTGTTGATTGCGGACAACAAGACTTTATAAAGAATACATGCTATAATACTTTTGTGCTAAGGCACTGAAAGTGTTAATGCTTTTAACTACTATCAGTAGTTCTGTATCTTCTATATCGCTTAGTTTTAAATTTGACAGCTCTTCTCTGCGTCAGGCTCCAAAAATTAAAATAGATAAAGATGCCTTAAGAAAATAATTTCAAATAGATTTTAGGATAGACTATTATATATGTACTACCCTCATCATCAAATGCAGTCATCGTTTGCCTCCTATATAGATTTCTGTATCTCGTCTTTTAAGAACACTGGATTTTTTAGACTTGTATCCGTCACTTTTTCCTTTTAAAAAGGCTACCAATTGCGTAAATTTACTTACGTCTAATTTCCCCTTTATTGAAATAGTACTGCGTAACATAGAATAATGTAGATGGCTTTTCCTTTTCGGCTTTCCTCAAGAAGTATATAACAAAATTTTTTTAGATATACAATCCACACTTTTCTCCTTGCAACACCTTCAAATTTTCTGTACTCCAACTCCTATTTATGACGTGATTTTTCTGGTACCAATATTGCAATATCCGCATTTGCTGCCACTTCGATATCAGACAAAGTACATTCATCGGCGTCAGAATCGCTCATTTTCGCAGTACAGTGACAGATTCGTGACAGAACTATAACAAATGGCTCTAGCCTGCTACCTTGGTTTGGGTAAAATTATTTTTCATTTACTAATACAATAAATACAAAAATTGATCGATGTTAGTGATAATTAATAAATAGTAGATAAAAAGTTGTACGATATTTGTATCGTAACTTCATATTAGGATATTCAATGGTTTACCATTTCGTAACGTAATATGAACTGTTACAATACTTATATCGTAAATAACTATTCCATATTATTTTCTGACACTTATTCATCGGTTTTCAGGTTCTAGTCCCTATAGTCTCGTTGAGATGAACCGGTTATGGACAATAATACATTGAACCAGTCCAGTATTGCACCAGAACCACAAACAGTGTCTGTAGCTGTGTCGCCACCGCCTAGATCTAGAAAACGTACACAAAAAGAAAAACACTGGCAAATTAATATACGAAAAATCTACAGAAATTCTGGAAAAGAATACATCACCAAAAAAAATATCTTAGTGTCTAGAAAACAATTTAATAACCCAGATGTGAATGTCCAAAAATGTATTATACTTTATTTATAGAATAGAAAAAGGTATATGTTTCAGTCATTCTGAGATATTCAAAATTATCTTTCACAAAATGGGCATCTCTGTGGTCTAGTTAAATCAAATGGAGTGAATAAAAAACGTCCCAAAGTGACTTTGGCCCAGATAAACAAATTAGTCTTAAATAGTTCTTAAAGAGTTTAAACAAAACCCAGATTTTGGCTACGTTCCAAATTAGCAATCGACCCCTGTAAGACATTCGATTTACAAAAAGCTCCTCCGTATCCAAAACGTGCCGTTTCTGTTACCTATTATAAAAGAAATTTATACTTATATAACCTAGGTATTCACCATGAGAATAATCAAATAAGGCACATGTATGTATGGGATGAAACTGAAGGATTTAGTGAATCCCAACACACTTTAACGTGTTTGGCTAAACATTTAAAACTAAAAGCAGCAGCTTATAAACATGACATTCTGTATTCTGATACCTGTACAGGACAGAACCGGAATATTAAAACAAGTCTTTCTTTGTTAAAACTTGTAAAAGATCCAAACATCAGAACGAATTTTTAGTCTCGGATCATTCTTATCTTCCAAATGATGGCGAATTTGGAGTAATATAGAATGTCATCCGAAAACATGGCCCAATTTATAGCCTATAGCAATGGATTGAAATTATTAAGACTGCTAAAAGCAAAAATCTCATTTTGATGTTAGTAAAATGTATCATGCAGAATTTTTGAGCACAACACTTAGATAAAGCTATTACTATTACTTTAAGAAAGAAAACAACATGTGACTATAAAATCAATTGGCTTAAAATAAGATGGCCCCGATTTCAAGGTGATCAGTCCCTTCTATTTCAATTTTCAGAAATCCTAAACACGGATACAGAATTTTACAAGGTTGACATTTTAAAAAAGAAATACGGAAGACCTATAAATACCATATGTAATATTCACCAGGATTTATTGTATTCATCAAGGAGACTTCTCACAGCAGCAAAGAAAAGGGAAACGAAATGGACCTCTTACCATATATTCCATCCTAGAAACAGTGACCTGTTCATCAGTATCAAACAATGATGAGGATCGTCAATCTGATAATGAGATTATTTATGATTAAAGACATTGGGCTATTTGCCGCGAGTTACTAATTGTAAGTTGGGTTACTCCTCGAGTGGGAGTTAATAGTAACTGCAATTTATTCCTTTTCGACCCGCACTCAAACAGATATTCGTTTTAATGTCTAACCATTGATAACTCCCGAAAAACTGAATGTTTGGCTGTTAACCAAACTCAGACAAGAGGTAGGTTATCTGTGTAAACAAACTTCTAACCTTAAATGGAATGTCACAAGTTACAGCTGATTTAATTATTAATTGCAATCAACATTAGTAATTAATGGCACTTTCAAGATCTACAGCTGCAGAAACTGAAATCATTATTTGGATTGTGGAAGACTTATGTGAAAGTGACCTACAAGACCAATTGGTTTGGTTAATCTCGCTTACACCAAAACTTTTATCCCAGTTAATGTTTGTTATCCTACTAGGTAGCACTTTACTTAAAAATTATATTTGCCTGGAAATTGATGATTTTCATGTTTGGATAGGAGCATATACAGATTTGAAGTTTTACGAATTTTTTCGTATGAAACAAGAAACCTTTGTGCTGTTACTAAGTACTCTTATAAAGTGTGAAAACTTCCCAATAGCACCAGAAAAGAGTCTGCTAATTGTTTTAGACTATTTGATACATCAAGATATTTTAAAACACGCGTGAACTTAGCCCCCAACTTTTGAAAAAAATAACTTTCTATACCTCATTCGTTTGCACATTGTTTGCACATGTATACACATCCGGTATTTTTGTTTGCACACTTTTCGTTCAAAAATTATTCAAGAAACAATTTGGGGGAGCCAACTTCACACTGGCCCTCCGACTTTCAGGAAATTTATTTTAAACCGGCGGAATTAATACATCATCGTTTGCACATGTATGCACATCCATTATTTTTGTTTGCACGCCTTTCGTTTAAAAGTTATTAAAGAAACCATTGTGGGGACCAACTTCACACTAGCCCTCCGACATTCAGCAAATTCATTTTAAACCGTAAAATTGATAGATCTTCGTTTGCACATGTATGCACATTTATTTTCGTTTGCACACTTCTAGTTTAAAAGTATTTTAACATTCAGCTTCATAGTCCTCGCTATACGATAGCTACTGTTAAAAATGTGTTACGAGCCCAATTAATACCTCTTTGTTTGCACATTACGAAACACATTAACATTTTTTTTGCACACCACTGTAGATCAAAAAATCTTTTAATTTAATCAGGGGGTTAACTTCACACATGTCAAATATCGCATTTCTGTGCAATTCTAACATGTTATGACGGAAATCAAAGTATCTTCGATTGCACATCATGAATCAAATCCCTTTTTGTTTACATGCCTTTAGTTCAAATCTTATATAACATTTACTTTCGTAGTACCCGCTATACGAGGGCTACTGTTAAAAATGTGAAAAATGGATTACAATGTCTAATCGATACATTTTCGTTTGCACATTTGAAACACATCAACTTTTTGTTTGCACACCACAAGTAAGTCAAAAAAAAATTTAATTTAATCAGGGGGGGGGGGTAACTTCACACATGTTAAATATCGCATTTTTGTGCAATTCTAACATGTGATGACGGAAATCAAAGTATCTTCGTTTGCACATCATGAATCAATTCGCTTTTTCGTTTGCACACCTTAAGTTCAAAAATTATTTAACAATTACCTTCGTAGCACCCGCTATTTGTATTTTTTTAATTATTCAGTATATTACCAACGCAATAAGAACGACTAAAATTACTAAAAGTTACAGTGCAAATAATTGGTGAATCCCTTAAAATGATGATAACAACCACTTAAATATTATAAACAAATTGAACTTTTGGACTGCTTCCGGTGGTCAAGTGCCTGGATTGCAACAGTTCAAACCAGATCTATCAAACCCTGATGAAATTTACAAGTGGGTAAGAGGGTTAGAGCCTTAATAATTATCAACACGTGGCCAGGTCTTGGTCACGTAGCTATTTAATTTAACAACTTTGGAAATTTATCAGACACCTGCACACAAACAAGCACCATTATCCGCACGTGCTGATAAATTCGCAAAATTTCCATATCAACAAGTGCCATGGCCGATAAAAGCAAACACGATATACCAAGGACAACACCAACAACTAGCACCTCTACTGCCTTCACATATCCACTGCCTCCAGCATCTGCAGACTTGCTTACGCCTTTTCAGAAGTCAACCAGGATGTCCCACTCACCACCGCCATCACGATCCAGGGCATCATCAGTCAGTTCTGTCCTTTACAACACCCAAAAATCCAAACGAGCTAGAGATGATGATGTCACGGTTTCACTATCAACTTAGAAAATATAACAGCCGTTAAGAAAGATCTAACCGAATATGTTTTCAGAGACGGCAACAAAATCAACTGGAATGGCGCTCAATATATCCTGCAGAGAATGGAAGACATCACCTTAATAGCATCTACCACCTCTCAGGACTGCGAGATATACGAAGCCAGACTCCACCAGCGGAAAAGAACATTAAAACAATTTCAACACAACAGGTAACAGTACATCAACCACACACACACACACACACACACACACACACACACACACATACCAACACACACCACCTACTAAACGACCTCCCAAAATCATCACTCTAGAACTAACATCCTCCGATACAACCTCATCAAACTTCTTTAACATTGTGAAACGAAACCTGCGACCATCCTTATCAAACTTGTCAATCCGTAGTATCCATCCTCCTAGAACCGCCGTAACCATCCGCACTGATACACCTTCCGAAGTCAATATAATTTCCTACCTGAATCAACAAATCTGTTCTGGCCACGTTCCAAAACCCAGACAACCCCAACTGATAATATTTGACATAGACCGAGACATACTCACTCCAGACACCCTTTAATTTCTCTACCAGCAAAACTCCCTTCAACATCTCATCCCCGAAAATGAATTCCGTTTCGAAGCATCCGTAGCCATACGCCGCCCCAGATTTGACTCCAACGATAACCTCATCCTTAACGTTTCTCTTAGGTTCCGAACGATCTTAACTTCAAGATTCCACGTGTACATCGGTTATAAATCCTGCAGAATTCGAGACCTCGTTTCAATCACAAGATGTTACAACTGCCAACGCTTTTGGACACTCAGCCAAGGTCTGTCAGTCAACAATCACCTGTCGACACTGTGCTCAAGAACACACCTAATAGGATCATGTTCTATCACAACCTATCTGTTCCAACTGCCAACGCATTAATCGCCCCCATAACCACTCTGTAACTAGCCCTGTTTGTCCCGTGTTCAAACAATCCCTAGAAATATCTAAATTACGTACTGACTATGGCTACTATTCCCACCACTCATTTTCCTACGTCCACTTATAATCCCCACCTAACACCTTCATATGTATCGGTCATACAAGCTAACCTCCAACACACGGTCCGAAACACTTGAACTTGCCCATCTCCGTACCAAACAAAAAATATCTTTAGCTGTCCTTCAAGAACCTTACCTTATAAACAACACAATTAGCAACCTACCACCGTATAATAGATCCCTTATCCACCCACATCCACTAGACCCTAATCTAACAGTAGCTATTATCATCAACAACCCCCAAATAGATGCATCCCTTATCCTCTCCCACTCTACTCTAAAAGTACTGACTGCTGAACTACACTTGGAGACTGACACTATCTATATTATCTCAGCTTACTTTCAATATAACAAAAACATTCAGACATACATACAACAACCTGCCTTACTAGAAAATTCCCATGCAACCCTACTCGCAAACTCCATTGTCCAATATATCCATCGTGCCGCATCCACTACCATCCAGACAAGACACCACACAACCGCACGACATCTTGGTAGAGTCCTACATTATAAGACACAAAACGACGTCTAAACACCCTATGACACAAAATACAACGATTACGCAGACTCGCAGTTCCAAATGACCACACCGCACTATTGAGTACACAATTTCGACAATTAAGATTAAGTTTCAAAAGTTCCATATATGAGGCTAAGAAGAACCATCTACGAAACATTGTTGACCAGCCCAATACCGATCCATGGAAAATTTATCGCAGGTTAGTAAAATCCCCTCCAAATTAAATCCTAACGCCCACATCACTCCAAAACCCTACTATCTAAAATACTTTATCCCTCCTACTAAATACTATAATCCCTTCTATTTCTATGGATACTCCTTCCTTCCAACAAGACCTAATCATCTCCAATTACAAAACTCCTCTTAACACACCTCCAGATGATATCCTTGACACCAACTTTCTTGACTCCCTTGTTTCCAAATTAAACCCACATAAATCTCCAGGTCCTGATAACATCAAAAACACCATCATCCATTAATTATGGCCAGCAATCCGTCAACCTATCATTCAACTATTCCAAAAATGCCTAATCACCGGTATCTGTTCTGACAGCTTTAAACATGCTAACATCACCTTACTACCGATTCCTGCAAAACCCCCTGAAAACCCACGTTCCTACCGTCCAATTGCCCTTCTTCCATCCATCGGTAAACTCCTTGAGAAACTGATCCTTCAAAAACTCCATTCACACATCGAAAATTACTTCTTGATTTCTCACAACCAACACGGGTTCCGCCAAGGTCACACCGCAGAGTAAACAAACTTTTCACTAATCTCCAAAGTCCGATCATCACAATCCAAATATGTCATAGCAATTTCCCTTGATTTCCACTCCGCCTTTGATCTCTTTTGGTGGTCCAATGTCCTGAAGCAACTCAAAATACTGAATTTCCTCTCAATATATATATATATATATATATATATATATATATATTACTCATATTTAGACCAGGGTAGAAAATTAAATAATCACATCAAATAATTTTAATCACCGTGTATAATGAATATTATTAGATAATACGCGTTATTAAAACCGTGAAGCATAAAAATTTATTAGTTTCAGTAAAAATAAGAGATTTAAATCATGTACAAGACGCTTTATATCAAAAGAAACAGTATTAAAAAGCTCTACGTGTAATTTAATTATTCCTAATAAAGAAACAAAAGGGAAATTACGTGCAAAATTTATATTAATTAACCCTATTTTGAGTAACCGGTATTAAACAAAGTGTACACATAATAATTAATATTTAATTTGTATTCGCTAAAAATGAAAGGATAGAAGTCAATTTTAATTGGAGTTAATTAAACCATTATTAATAATAAGCATAAAAGCCTGTGAAAATCCAAGATTAAAATGCCAGAAAATAAAGCTCTGAGAATTAATATTATGTTTGAACACCTGCGTAGTTTAAATGTCACGTACGGCGAAAATTTTGTAGATAACAAATGGTTACAAAGAATCTTGGAGAAACCGTGGCTTAATATTCACGAGAAGGTGCGATACGGGGTTATTTAACCCAGATAGTCCACATGGACTGAAATAATCGATAATAAGGAATATCAATTTGCACTAATAAGAACAGGGTAGATAGAGACAGATAATAGGCGCAAGACCGAGACACATATAGTAAAAAGGCGTGAGTAGAGCAACGTCATGGGGTTGCGATTGGTTGAAAGTAAAAGGCAAAAATTGAGAGGTAGAAATAACATTTCTGTATAAAATTTAATTAGGTATTCTCAGACGTTGCGTGCCGTGTGGAAATTTTCTGAGATTTAACTGAGGTGAGTACAAAATTCGTAAAAACCGACGCACAGGCTACGGGCTGGGAACCTAGCATGCGAAATTCTTTAGAATTGCCCGTTTTGGGGAACAGACCGACAGACAGGCTAACCGCTATATATACCGAGGTGAATATAAACAAGCTCTCTTAGATCTTCGACTTGATTGAACGCGTTAAATAGTGCATTTTAGTTTTCCGGTTTTAATATTAAATAATTTAAACAGTTTGCTCGAATATTATATGATTTAAAACAGCTTGTTCTTTACGTGCTACAATGAATGTACGTCAGTGCACTTAGAAAAGAAGATACAAGGTAATAAAGTTTAGTATCACTGTACCAATTGGTAAAATTTACTATGACACATAAATACACATAAGTAGGCAGTTTTGGCGTATCTTGGTGAAAGAAGTATGAATTTCTTTGTTATTTTTCGGGGGTATTAATACTTAAATGGTGCATAAACGTGTCTGGATCCACGAAACAAGGGTCAGATATACACAGAGGAGTTCCGGAAAAGCCCTGAAACAACTTTAAATAAATGGTGATGGAGAAAATTTTTAAAGCGTTGAGAATCAGAAGCCGTAAATATAACCCAGTTGGAATGGTGTGATAAACAAAAGGGACGATGTACATTGAAGCTACGAGTGCAAGTAACCTTCAGGTAAATTATACTATTTTGTTTGAACTTTGAGATTTTGGTGTGTGTTGAATAACTTTCTAATTTGTTTATTTAAAATGGACAGTAGTGAAATTGTACTAACAATAATATTTTAATTTTAAGGTGAAATTTGCTTGTTTAAGTAGAAAGGGTATTTAGTATTGATGTTCTGGATTATGATAAAAATATGGGTATGTCTTTGAGCTCAATTAGACGAACCTGGTTAATTAACGTAAAGGGTGGTAGATGCTCCTTTGTACTCTGCATATATTGTTATAGTAATTAGTAGGCATCCTACAAGGACTTTAATTCTGGATGCACATTAAAATGATAATAAATTTAATTTTGAAATTTTCCGATATTAAAATTTATGCTGAATATTAATTTTGAAATTTTAATGTATTGTGAATATTGATGTAAATAGAGTTGACGTTGATGTTTGTGGTAGGAATGTGTTTGTTTTTATGTATGAGGATGAAAGCTATCTAGAGGAGCAGCCGAGGCGATTAACAGAAGAAAGTCAATGGACCAACACAGTTAAAGTAATGAATAGCTTTTCGTAGGATTCACAGCATTCTGGACATCCAATTCGTAGGGGCTCGATTCGAAAAGCGGAGTACCCGGATTTTGGTGGTATCACAGCAAATATGACGCCCAATCTGTGGGGCTCGAATGTTTTTTTTTAAGGGCCAGTTCCGCATTCAAAGGAGCATTACACAGCAAATATGACCTATATAGTATCAAATATATATATATATATATATATTCGAACTGCATATTTAGACCAGTTTGGTAGAAAATTAAATAATCACAGTCAAATAATTTTAAACACCGTGTATAAGGAATTTCATTAAGATAATACGCTGTTATTAAAACCGTGAAGCATAAAAATTTATGAGAATTTCATTAAACATGAAGAGAGTTTAAATCATGTACAAGACGCTTTATATCGAAAAGAAAGCAGTATTAAAAGCTCTGCGTGTAATGTAATTATTCCTGGAAACAAATGGAAGATTACGTGCAAAATTTATCATATAATTAACTCTATTTCAGAATAACCGGTATTGAACAAAACGTACAGATAAATATCTATAGAAACTTGTAAAACTCCAAAGATGTATAATATCAGAAAATAAAGCTCTGAGAATTAATATTAGTTTTGAACACCTGCGTAGTTTAAATATCACATACGGTCGTAAAATTTTGTAGATAATTAATAGTTTCAAAGAATCTTGGAGGAAACCGAGTGGCTTAAATAATTCAATTACGAGAATGTGCGATTTTACGGGGTTATTAAACCACAGATAACAGTCCATATGGACGGTAAAATCATAATTCGATAATAAAGAAATATGGCATTATTTGCACCAATACGAACAGGTTAGAAAAGGTTTAAAGGAAAATGCGTCAAGCAAAGACACATATAGTAAAGGCGGGATTTAAGCAACGTCACGAGGTTGTCACAAATTGGTTGAAAATAGGATGCAAATATCAGCAGGTAGAAACAACTAATTTCTGTACAGAAATTTAATTAGATTTTCTCGGACATGCTTGCGTGCCGTGTGTTGAAATTTCTGAGATTTAAATGGGACGAGTGAAAATTCGTAAAATCGACGCGCGAGCGACAGACTGGGAACATAGAATGAGGAATTCTTTAGAATACCTTTAGAACATAGTGGACAGAGAAATTTTTTGGAATACCTGCAGAGGTACGACGAGTAAGTAGTGGACGACCTCGGGAAAATAGGGAAAGACAGATCAACACAGTTAGGTTTGACAAAGACGGGACAACTATGCTAGAAGGGGAATAATTACGGATACCAGCGACAGAATTGGGAACAGAGACGACCATACGTTAGGAGTAATAGTTTAGGAAGGGACCTGCACCGAGACCGGGACCTACCAGAATGAATAGTTCACCAGACATGAGCGGGACTGCTAATACAGACACGGAACGAGTGGAAACGCCTAGGACATACGCTGAGGTGACGGCTAGACCAGGACCGAGTAGGGAAAACAGACCTGGACAGGATTTTTAGAACGCGACAGACCACTAGATTTCAGTGTAAATGTATATGAACATCCACGTGAATTTTTCAAAATTGAGGAGGAAGTAGAGCCAGAAACTAAAAAATTATGTTTGCCAATTATTAATTTAGAAATTTTGAGAATAATGTAGAAGTATTACTTGATACAGGGGCAGAGGCGAGTTTAATATCGGAGGAATTCGTCAGCAAAATTAGGGATAAGGTTTGTGATAGAATTATGCCAAAAGCCCATTTAGTAGCTCAAATAAAAAGAAGTTTGCTGTAGTAAATAGTGTTGTGGTGCTTAGGATAGATATAGGAGGTTTAAGCTGTGAACAGGAGTTTGTAATTGTACCTGGACTGAAGTTTCAGAGCATTTTAGGTGTTGACTGTATGATGAAGTTAGGGTTTTGATAGATATGGAAAGGAAGGTAGTAAGGATTAAAGATAGGGTAGTGCCATGGAAGGGCAGTTATGAAGTCACAGAGGATGACACGGGGTTTTAAGTATTAATGTAGAGGGTAGAGGATGATGAAGGTAAACAGATCAACACAATAAGATGTCCAGAGGATAGGAGAGTAGAGGTTCAAGCTTTATTACAAAAACATGCAGAATTAGTGGGGGTAGAAGCAAGCACAGCGTTAGGCTATGAGCACGTATTAGAAGTGGATAATTCAGAACCGTTCAACGCAAAGGTTTATCCAATTCCAGCAGCATATCGGGAGCAGGTGAAGGCAGAATTAAATAAAATGTTGGAAGATGGCATAATAGAGGTATCAAACACTCATTTCATAAATCCGTTGGTGGTAGTTAAGAAAAAGGATGATAGCATTCGTTTATGTTTAGATGCACGAAAAATTAACCAATGGACCAAACCGCAATTCCATTGTCCACCATCCATGGACACACTTTTGACGAGGTTAATTGGCAAAGTTGTTTTTAATAAAGTAGATTTAAGGAATTCATTCTGGCGGATTCCATTACACAACATTCTAGAAGGTACATAGGATTTTCCGTAGAGGGAAAAATCGATAATTTAAGGTAGTATCGTTTGGTTTGTCGGCAGAAAGGAAACAATAATAATAGAAACAGACAAGTGTAGGGACTAAAGAAGAAGAATATTTAAGAGTCAGGATAATAGGGATGATAAGTTTATTGTATGTGAGAGAACAGGGATGTTAAGTATAGATATAGAAGGGGAGAAATAGGATGAAGAGTATTAGGATGGTAAGAAGAAAGACTGGAGGGTCAAAAGAGTTAGATTTAAATAATTTGATGAACAAAGGATAGAGATAGGTGAATTTTTATAGATATAGGAATAGAAATAGGATAGGGATAGAATAGGTGTATATAGAAGAGTAGAAGTAGGTGTTTATAGAAAATAAAGCTAGGTATAGGATAAATATGGGAGATAAGTAGAAATAGGTTTAGGATGAGAATAAAGAGGAAATGTAGGAAGAAAATAAGATAGGTTAAGTATAGATATTTCATATAAGATTAGTGGAGAGTTAGGAATAGAGTAAGAGTAGGATGGGTATATAGGATTAGGTAGGGGGAAGTGAAGTATAGTGAAGATTAGTTAAAAGTTAAGAATAGGATAGGTATATAGGATGTATATAGGATTAGATGGATAAGTAGGATAAAGTTAGGGATCATTTCAGTTTATAAAATTAGGTGAGAGTTAGGAATAGGATAGGGATATAGAATAGGTGTAAATATTTTTTTTGAATTGGAGATAAAGTAGGTAAGTTAGATAGATAAGGATAGAGAGAGATAGGCAATTTTTTTTGTAATTTTTTTGTCTAAATGCTTTATATTTGCATTCAAATAAGTGGGATTATTTGTATTCAAATAGGGGGAAAATACTCATATTTAGACCAGGGTAGAAAATTAAATAATCACATCAAATAATTTTAATCACCGTGTATAATGAATATTATTAGATAATACGCGTTATTAAAACCGTGAAGCATAAAAATTTATTAGTTTCAGTAAAATAAAGATTTAAATCATGTACAAGACGCTTTATATCAAAAGAAACAGTATTAAAAAGCTCTACGTGTAATTTAATTATTCCTAATAAAGAAACAAAGGAAATTACGTGCAAAATTTATATTAATTAACCCTATTTTGAGTAACCGGTATTAAACAAAGTGTACACATAATAATTAATATTTAATTTGTATTCGCTAAAATGAAAGGATAGAAGTCAATTTTAATTGGAGTTAATTAAACCATTATTAATAATAAGCATAAAAGCCTGTGAAAATCCAAGATTAAAATGCCAGAAAATAAAGCTCTGAGAATTAATATTATGTTTGAACACCTGCGTAGTTTAAATGTCACGTACGGCGAAAATTTTGTAGATAACAAATGGTTACAAAGAATCTTGGAGAAACCGGGCTTAATATTCACGAGAAGGTGCGATACGGGGTTATTTAACCCAGATAGTCCACATGGACTGAAATAATCGATAATAAGGAATATCAATTTGCACTAATAAGAACAGGGTAGATAGAGACAGATAATAGGCGCAAGACCGAGACACATATAGTAAAAGGCGTGAGTAGAGCAACGTCATGGGGTTGCGATTGGTTGAAATAAAAGGCAAAAATTGAGAGGTAGAAATAACATTTCTGTATAAAATTTAATTAGGTATTCTCAGACGTTGCGTGGTGGGAAATTTTCTGAGATTTAACTGAGGTGAGTACAAAATTCGTAAAACCGACGCACAGGCTACGGGCTGGGAACCTAGCATGCGAAATTCTTTAGAATTGCCCGTTTTGGGGAACAGACCGACAGACAGGCTAACCGCTATATATACCGAGGTGAATATAAACAAGCTCTCTTAGATCTTCGACTTGATTGAACGCGTTAAATAGTGCATTTTAGTTTTCCGGTTTTAATATTAAATAATTTAAACAGTTTGCTCGAATATTATATGATTTAAAACAGCTTGTTCTTTACGTGCTACAATGAATGTACGTTAGTGCACTTAGAAAAGAAGATACAAGGTAATAAAGTTTAGTATCACTGTACCAATTGGTAAAATTTACTATGACACATAAATACACATAAGTAGGCAGTTTTGGCGTATCTTGGTGAAAAAGTATGAATTTCTTTGTTATTTTCGGGGTATTAATACTTAAATGGTGCATAAACGTGTCTGGATCCACGAAACAAGGGTCAGATATACACAAGGAGTTCCGGAAAAGCCCTGAAACAACTTTAAATAAATGGTGATGGAGAAAATTTTAAAGCGTTGAGAATCAGAAGCCGTAAATATAACCCAGTTGGAATGGTGTGATAAACAAAAGGGACGATGTACATTGAAGCTGAGTGCAAGTAACCTTCAGGTAAATTATACTATTTTGTTTGAACTTTGAGATTTTGGTGTGTGTTGAATAACTTTCTAATTTGTTTATTTAAAATGGACAGTAGTGAAATTTACTAACAATAATATTTTAATTTTAAGGTGAAATTTGCTTGTTTAAGTAGAAAGGGTATTTAGTATTGATGTTCTGGATTATGATAAAAATATGGGTATGTCTTTGAGCTCAATTAGACGAACCTGGTTAATTAACGTAAAGGGGTGGTAGATGCTCCTTTGTACTCTGCATATATTGTTATAGTAATTAGTAGGCATCCTACAAGGACTTTAATTCTGGATGCACATTAAAATGATAATAAATTTAATTTTGAAATTTTCCGATATTAAAATTTATGCTGAATATTAATTTTGAAATTTTAATGTATTGTGAATATTGATGTAAATAGAGTTGACGTTGATGTGTGTGGTAGGAATGTGTTTGTTTTTTATGTATGAGGATGAAAGCTATCTAGAGGAGCAGCCGAGGCGATTAACAGAAGAAAGTCAATGGACCAACACAGTTAAAGTAATGAATAGCTTTTGTAGGATTCACAGCATTCTGGACATCCAATTCGTAGGGGCTCGATTCGGCGGAGTACCCGGATTTTGGTGGTATCACAGCAAATATGACGCCCAATCTGTGGGGCTCGAATGTTTTTTAAGGGCCAGTTCCGCATTCAAAGGAGCATTACACAGCAATATATATATATATATATATATATATATATATATATATTACTCATATTTAGACCAGGGTAGAAAATTAAATAATCACATCAAATAATTTTAAACACCGTGTATAAGGAATTTCATTAAATAATACGCTTTATTAAAACCGTGAAGCATAAAAATTTATGAGTTTCATTAAACATAAGAGATTTAAATCATGTACAAGACGCTTTATATCAAAAGAAGCAGTATTAAAAGCTCTGCGTGTAATGTAATTATTCCTAAACAAATGGAAATTACGTGCAAAATTTATCTTAATTAACTCTATTTCAAATAACCGGTATTGAACAAAACGTACAGATAATATCTATAGAAACTTGTAAAACCCAAGATTATAATATCAGAAAATAAAGCTCTGAGAATTAATATTATTTTGAACACCTGCGTAGTTTAAATATCACATACGGCGTAAATTTTGTAGATAATTAATAGTTTCAAAGAATCTTGGAGAAACCCTTAATATTCACGAGAATGTGCGATACGGGGTTATTAAACCCAGATAACAGTCCAATGGACTAAAATATAATCGATAATAAAGAATATCAATTTGCACCAATACGAACAGGTTAGAAAAGGAAAGAAAATGCGTCAAGCAAAGACACATATAGTAAAAGGCGGGATTTAAGCAACGTCACGAGGGTCACAATTGGTTGAAAATAGGATGCAAATATCAGAGGTAGAAACAACAATTTCTGTACAAAATTAATTAGTTTTTCTCGGACATGCTTGCGTGCCGTGTGTTGAAATTTCTGAGATTTAAATGGGACGAGTGAAAATTCGTAAAATCGACGCGCGAGCGACAGACTGGGAACATAGAATGAGGAATTCTTTAGAATTACCGTTTTGAGGACAAAAGCAACGTGCCGGCTTTTTGCTATATATACCGAGATGAATATAAACAAGCCCTCTTAGACTTTTGACGATTCGATGCGTTAAAAGCTCTTACATCCGCGACTTGATTGAAGATGTTAAACAGTGCATTTTAGTTTGATAAAATAAAGTAAAATTTTGCTCGTATATTTTAGTGATTCAAAATAGTTGGTTATTTACGTGCTAACATGAATGTACTTCAGTGCACTTAGATACAAGGTAATAAAATTTAGTTTCACTGTACCAATTAGCAAAATTTACAACGACAAATGTATACACAAAAGTAGGCAGTTTTGGCGTATATTGGTGAAAGAAGTATGAAGTTATTTGCTATTTTCGGGGTGTTAATAATTAAATGGTTCAAATACGTGTCTGGATCCACGAAACAAGGGTCAGATATACATAGATGAGTTCCGGAAAAGCCCAGAAACAACTGGTGATGGAGAAAATTTTAAAAGCGTTGAGAATTAGAAGCCGTAAATATAATTCTGTTGGAATGGTGTGATTAACTAAAGGGACGATGTACTTTGAAGCTACGAGGACAGTAACCTTCAGGTAAATTATACTATTTTGTTTGACATTTTTGTGTGTTGAATAACTTTATAATTGATTTACTTTAAATGGACATTAGTGAAATTGTACTAACCATAAAATTTTAATTTTAAGATGAAATTTGCTTGTTGAAGTAGAAAGGAGTATTTAGTTTTGATGTTCGGTAATAGGATGAAAATTTGGGTATGTCTTTGAGCTCAATTAGACGAACCTGGTTAATTAACGTAAAGGGGTGGGTTGCTCCTTTATACTCAGACTCCGGTCTGCTTATATTGTTATATTAATTAGTAGGCATCCAACAAGGACTTTAATTTTGGATGCACATTAAAAATGATAATAAAATTAATCTTGAAATTCTTTTTAAAACTGAAATTTATGCTGAGTTTAAATTTTGAAATTTTAATGTATTCGGAATATTGATGTAAATAGAGTTAACGTTGATGTTTTTGGTAGGAATGTGTTGTTTTTTTATGAATGAGGAGGTTTATAACATTAGGTGAGCAGCCGAGGCGAAAAGAGGATCACAGCCGTTTATAACGCCCAATCTGTGGGACTAGAATTTTTTTGTTGAAAGGACCCAGTTCCCGCATTCAGAGGAGCATTTCACAGCATATTATATATAAAAAATCATCCAATCATACCTTTCTTCCCGAACAGCAACCCTCCGTAAAAACTACTTTTCCACTACCATGTTCCTAACACGAAGCTGCCCTTAAGGCTCTATTCTTTCACCTACCCTTTAGAACCTATTCATTAACCCTCTCCTTGGCTTTAATATTCCAAACATAAATACCTTCGCCTATGCTGACGATCGTACGTTCCTCATTCACGGAAACTCCCGTCTCAACTACAATCCACTGCAAATATCCTAATCCAACATATTGAACAATGGTCAATCATAAATAAGCAACCCAGCTCCTACTAAATCCAAAATGTTACTTCTAAAACGCTTCCTTGACCTCCGCCGCAGTCCTACTATCCATATCCTAGTAACACTCTTAACCTTCTCTGAATCTGTCTCCTACCTCGGTATGCATTTAGAAACCCGTCTGAAGATGCACACCCACCTCCAAAAAATCCGTTTAAAAATTAATCTTGCACAACACTCAGTAATCGTTACCAAAATCAATCCAACTAGACCCACCTACAAGAAGACTAATATTAAACAACATCAGCAGCCACATAGTCCGCTACGCTGTTGACTCTTGGTATCTCCTCACAACCCCACATTCCTAAAGAATCCTAAACATAATCATACGTCCTTGCCTGTTATACGTCTCTCGAGCCTTTCGAACCAACTCCATTGCCTCTCTATACACAATATTAAAAGTTCCTCACGTAGAAATCCAACTACATCATTTTGTGCAAACCTGTAATCTAAAATTCCTTTATCCGATCCACCTCCATAATGAAACCCTATCCCCAGATACATACCGCACAATCCCTACTTACGACCTTAATACCCGTATCTACAACTCCCTCCTTCACTCCTGGCAAGAATCATGGTCCTACTCCAACACCGGCAGATACACCCACCAAATATTTCCTACCATTGCCGACATCCCCACTCACATACAAAATTCCAGTCGTACAACTACCCAATTCCTAACTGGTCATGGAAAATTCCGATCCAAACTACACTCCTTCCACCTAATACCCTGTCCTTTATGACCATGCAATCTTGATTCTCCCGAAACCGCAGAACATCTACTATACCATTGCTCCGCCCTCACTTCCATCCGAAATACCCTCAAACAAATCATGCAACTCGACTTATTTTCCCCACTACTCGATTTAAAATTCCTAATTACTAACTTTCCCCTTCCTTTACATGCCTTCCTACAAGAAATTTTAGATACTAAACCTCCTATACCCCCACCTTAACCCTCTAACCTGCGATCAAACACGAAAACAACAAGTTGATACTGCATCGAACTACAATAAACTCACCCGCTCCTGCCCCGGATCAAGTTTTTGATGTCACCCGAAGGTAATAGTGAGTCTGAAGAGAAGACGACCTAAAACCGATTGAACTTTAATTTATTTTGTTTTTCTTAATTGTTTATTTCATTTTTATTTAAATTAGACTGTTCAAGCTAGGCCAATGGCCTAGGTATAGTTTAAAATAAAGAATATTCATATATACATACTTACTATTCGTCGCGGAAATAGTAATATTTTACTATTGGCTTACTATTAGTAAGCAGGTTACTTGCGGTAAAGGGCCCATTGATCCATTTTATTAAACACGAATCTCAAAATCAGTTAGTATAACAATGGTCCCAGTCCAAAGTTTTTGTTAGACCATTTTTTTTGTCCATGCAATACTACTATCTGTCTTTCATGAGTTCCTTATAAAACAATATTGTTTTTTTTACAATAAGTAATTAAATTACAATTATAACTTTTCCTTAATTTTTTACTTTTAACAGTTCACAAACTCTTTAATCTCTCAAGATCTGCAGCAGTGGCGTTAGCCCATTATTATTCTATGTGCATCCTATCTTTGTTTAAAATATAAGGTTTATCAGAACAGTGTACTTAAATTTGAGAAGTAGGATTACAACAGCAATGCAACTCTCTTTTTTTGAAAATTCAAATGTATTTATAAATATTATGTTGTTTAAATTTGTAGCGCATGCCTGTCTTTAATTTTAATAAATTTGTTTGTTGTGTATGAGTAGAAGGTTGAGAGGCGAAACAGCACACTTTTGCGCATCATCCCGTATTTCAATTCCTGCAGGATGTTTGGGTGATCTGTTAATTGGATCTGAACCCTTATTTCCCGGGCGATCTAACCCCGTTAGAATTTTTAAAATCGGACTATTTCTTACAATATTACACCCGTTAAAGCCCTCGTGCCCCAAGTTTTTGCTCATTGCATTCATATCTTACCCAGATAAAAGTTTTCTTCGACTAACTATATTAACCTGATACAAAATCTTCCGGGCAATCTAAATCCGCCAAAATTTTTCAAATCGGACCAACCCATACAAAGTTACATCCCTATAAAGCCCCAAACCTTTAAAATTTTTGTTTGTTAAATTTTAACTCAATCTCTTTTTGGTTATCCGAGATATTTGCTTTAATCCGAGATATCCTGGATAATTTATTGTTTAAATCAAACCATGCTTACAAAGTTATAACCCTGATTTTAGTAAGTTACCAGACATCGTCTTAAGGTATGACGCATAAAATCCGTCTAGATTTTTCTACAAAACCCAAATCTTTAGGAATATTTTAAATCGGAGCAACCCTCAGGGGAATTGTACTCCTTGATTTTCAGAAGCTACAGATATTGATTTACTTCTTTCAATCTAAAACAAATATTTAAGGCGTATTTTATATAAATATTAAAATCTTTCCTCAACTCTAAGACCCAAAATTTTTATCTTGAGGTTTGAGGTAGTAGATGTTTGTAAATCAATTTAAACCTTTTGAAAGAAAATATAATAAAACGCATAGACTAGGTTTAAAAAATTTATTAAATGCCAATTACATACATTTCTCTCATACCTTAAAAATCAATTTACGTTTTTGTAAATCAATTTAAACCTTTTGAAAGGAAACTTAATAAAACACTTTAAACGTTTACTAAGGGTATATCATAATTATTGTCTACAGGATAGTTACAACTACATTTTAAATAAATTCTACGTCATACTTTTGGAAATCGCAGACTTGTCTATTTTCTAAATAAATCACCGAACGAAAGCTTATGCATTGTTATTAAATTAAAAAATTTGTATATCATTTGCGAATACAATTATAAGCTTATTAACATTGTTAGCTAACCTAGGAATAATTATTCATTCGAGGTTAGGTCAGTCGATTTCTTTGAAAATGAATTTTTTTTCTATTTACAAGTAACTTTTCATGAGGTTGGTACTTTTAACTGCATATTTGGTGAGGCTATGCAATTATCGGTTACAGTTTCAGTATATAGTCAAAGAAGAACACGTGTTGTACCTATAATTTCTGTTCATCTATATTTAACGCTATCTTTAAAACCTCCTTTGGACATTTACTTTAATCTAGACAATAAAAAATCCCTAGGAGTACTACCAATTTAAACCTAAAGATAAGGAAACAAGATAGTTTAATACGTCTATTAATAATTTTTACCGATGTTGGCGGTACAAATAAGTAAAACAAACTTTATCAAGAAATATTGTGTTTTTAATAAAATATATACATGTATTCATAACATCTATAAACCGCTATGATAACATTTGCGTAAGCGATCGCCTCACAGTCGCATCTTCTAGGTACTAGATGGGATGATATTTAATAATTTCCAACACTGTCAAGTAATTTAAATTGTTGCAATCATTAAACAGAGAAATACTGGCACGGTTCTCTTCCTCTAATAACGTGTAAACCTTTTCTTTGTCCGTCGTATTTCCACTTACATTTTTTATATCCTACAAATAAAACTGTTGGTAGATAGTCAGATGGAATATATACTAAATTATAAGTTTTAAAGTAAAAAATTTAACCACCTCAACTACTATAATAAGAAATAAATGATGTGAATTTAAAAATTATTTTTGTATATATTAGCTTATTTATGTTATAAAATATAAAGTATACTTTGATATTGTTTAATTTTTCAAATATTTACATAACTGAAATGGGTATATAAATTCTTATGAAAAGATTTATAACAAAGATGTGTATTTATAAAAAGGGTGCTATAAACGGTTTACAAAATTATCAATCAGAATTGTTTTATTTAAAACTATAACATAATTTTATATACGGCTATTAATATCTGTAGTTGAAATACAATAATTTAGACAGGTATAAGAGAATAAAGTATAATATGCAAGATTATAGTGACAGAAATTTCTCTAAAATCTATAGTTTAAAATTAAAAACATCGCTCGTATATGCGTGGAATGGAAACCTGTTGTACTCTTCCATGTACTCAACTTGTCTACAAATACTGTTTTAAACAATCTTGAATAGGTTTGTTTTACTTATTTGTACCGCTAACATCAACAAAAATTATTAATAAACGTATTAAACTATCTTGTTTTTTTATTCTTAGGTTTAAAGTGGTACCACTCCTATGTTTTTTTTATTGTGTAGATTAAAGTAAATGTCCGAAGAAAATTTTAAAAATGGAGTTAAATATATATGAGCAGAAATTAGAGGTACAACACGTGTTTTTATTTGACTATATACTAAAACTGTAACCGATAATTGCATAGCCTCACCAAATATGCAGTTAATAGTACTTACCTCATGAAAAGTTACTTGTATTAGGAAAAAGAAGTTTCACTATCAAAGAAATCGACTGATCTAACCTCGAATGAATAATTATTCCTAGGTTGTGAACAATGTTAATAAGTTTATAATTGCATTCGCAAATGATATACAAATTCTTTAGTTTAATAACAATGCATTCACTTTTACTCGGTGATTCATTTAGAAAATAGACAAATCTGCGATTTCCAAAAGTATGACGTAGAATTTATTTAAAATTTAATTTTAACTGTAGACAATAATTATGATATACCCTTAGTAAACATTCAAAGTGTTTTATTAAGTTTCCCTTCAAAGGTTTAAATTGATTTACAAAAGAAATTGATTGAGAGAAATCTATGCATAATTGGCAGTTAATAAATTTTCTAAACCTAGTCTATGCGTTTTATTATATTTTCTTACAAAAGGTTTAAATTGATTTACAAACATCTATTACCTCAAATCTCAAGATAAAAAATTTTGGTCTTAGGGTTGAGAGAAGATTTTAATATTGGTACTAAACACGTCTTAAATATTTGTCTTAGATTGAAAGAAGTAAATCAATATCTCTAGCTTCTTAAAATCAAGGAGTACAATTCTCCTGAGGGTTGCTCCGATTTAAAAAATTCCTAAAGATTTGGGGTTCCCAGAAAAATCTAGACCGATATTATGCGACATACTTTAAGACGTTTTCAGGTAACTTCCTAAAATCAGGGCGAATATTTGGGGTAACTGAAAAGGGATTGAGTAAAAATTAAATAAACAAATCAAATATTTTAAAGGTTCAGGGCTTTATAGGGATGTAACTTTGTAAGCGGTGGTCCCATTTGAAAAATTTTGGCGGATTTAAATAGCCTGAGAGATTTTGTATCAGGTTAATATAGCTAGTCGAAGAAAAGTTTTATCTGGGTTAGATATGAATGCAAAGAGCAACAACTTGGGGTACGAGGGCTTTAACAGGGTGTACCTTTGTAAGGGATAGCCTGATTTTAAAAATTCTAACGGGGTTAGATCGCCCGGAAAATAAGGGTTCAGATCCAATTAACAGATCACCCAGACATTCTCTAGGAACCGAAACACGAGATGATGCGCAAAAGTGTGCTGATTCGCCTGTCAACCTTCTACTTGTATATTAAGCGATCTGAACTGTTTTTAAAAAGCTCCCGCAAAACCCTAAGTGTTTCCTTAATGACGTAAATTTTTAACATGATGAATCAGAGACTGCATGAACATCGTTTATCAATTGACTTAGTTGATTATATAATATTGAATTTGCATTTCGGTAAACTTAATCAGTTATAAGCTAAAATGCTTATTTATGTAAATTTATGACGTTGATTGTGTTTGCTAAAATCACGTTATTAACAATGTACGATCAAACATGAATAACGCTTACCTTCAATCAATCACTAAACCAAATATGGGACATTCGAGATATAACTATTTACATTCTTGAATGTCCAGATTATGCATCACCCTGCTACACAAGCGATGGCATTAAACCAATTATTTCGGTTCAATTCTGGGATAGCGATGCCTACCTGCTTACGCTACAGCTCATTAAATTAATTTGAACTGCACGCATGCAACAGCCAATAGGTTAATGTTAATGGGAATATTGTGCTGCAGGTATTATCTGCAAATACCGAATATTGAGTTTCTGTGGAGTACAAAATGCACAATTCTAAATTGAGGGACAACTAACTACCTATAAACAAAATTAGCGCATACGAATACCAGCTGCTTTCTAAATACGCCCTGTATGTTTGTTGTGGTTTGTTTAGCATTCTTCTTAATCTTCTTTGAGAATTAAACCACTCATAGTTTTTAAAATCATCTTTATTTACGTATCGATCCATGACCTAGGATCGTTGTCAAAATAATAAAAGCTTCAAGTATGACATTGATGACATAAATTGAAGGTGACTTTGATTTATTAATATTTGAAATATTTGGTTTGAGTACACTAAGCAAAAATTTTTAAAGTTTAAAAGAATGATTGCCTTCAATTTGTGTTACGGCCTGGGACCGACTTTTTTTAGGTAGTCAATACGCTTAACGTGAAATCAGCTGATTAATTTTTATTGGTGAATTTTATATAAATTCAATAACTTGGGAATTGGAAAACATTTTTAACATGTTTCTATTTATACAATTGAGAGGATGGTTATTAAAGAAGTGTGCGATTGTTTTATTGAAAAGCTTAAGCAGTCGTTTTTTTATATATATTTTGAAGGGGAAAATCATTATGATTTACGCTACCTTTTTGGTAGATTTTAATATGGTTCTGAGGCGACCTTATGGCGGGTTTACACTTGTCAGATACCAATGTTGTTCTATGAAGGTTGTATATGGATCTGAGGTGACCTTATGGCGGGTTTACACTTGTCAGATACCAATACTGTTCAAAGGAGATTGTATATGGTTGTGAGGTAACCCTATTGCGGGTTTACACTTGTCAGATACCAATGTTGTTTTACACGGGTTGTTAATATGCTTCATCATCATCATCATTAGGTCTTCATCTCAAAACTGGTTGGACACGTACCTGCACTTATTTATATTCTGAGTTAGCCTAAATAGTTCTCTGAAATTCTCACAGAGCATGTATATAGCTCGTTTGCCTACTATTGTTTTCTAATTTTATGCCTTATTTCACCGAGATTCAGTGAAGGGGGTTAAGCAACCAGTGGCTACCAAGATCCTTAGCTAATGGCTTAAAATAAGGTTATGTAATAATCCAACCTTACTTTACTTCATTTGCCGTTGCTTATTAGAAGGTACAACTTAGCATTTTAGCTAACTGACCTATAAAGGTTTTGAAAATAATATTAAAATAAGTGATTCTTGTAAAGAATCAGCTTGGTATTAACTGTTATGTTATAGTTGCTTTTATAAAAATGCAATAAAAATTTTTATCATACACAACACGAAAAATATAACCTCAATATAAACTTAGGGAGGGAAGTTAGTATCTAAGGTAAATCTATAAGCACCTCATCTGGGGTAAGGGGAATGCAAAAAATATAACTTTATCTACGTTCCTTAGTAGTAAAATAAACGTGTCCACTACTAAGATTATTTTAACTTAGGTTAGATTATCTTAGTTTTTGGGCAAATAGAAAGCAACAAATATTTGGAAAGAAACGAATAATATTTACAAACAAAAGTAATATCTTTATTTTGAATTTGTAACTCTGCGATGAAATTTTTTAAAATTTATGTTACAATAAAGGAAACACTGGCAAAAATAAAATTTTTTGAAGTAATTTCTTATACTACATAATAACGAACTCAATCCAAAACCACAATGCAGGAGAGCTATAAAACTAACATTATGATAAATGTCAGATGTGCAACGTAAAAGTAATATGGATGGGTTTCATCAATTCCGCATGAAGAAACTACTAAAGGTGTATGTATAGTCAGGAAAATGCTGACAATCAATAATGAATTAAATTTAATTAGTGAATTATAATCACAACACTATATGGTAAAAAAAACCTAAATGGGACATTTGACAGAACTGATAGAAAAATTAATTTTGATGCTTTTTGGTTTGTAAAAGTGGAATTACTTGTGCAGTATACTCAACAAAAAATAATTGTTAAGTATGTACGATCAAATATGACCCAAAGAGAAGTTATGCCTGTAAATTAAACATTGTCAGTGACCGCCGTTTCTTTGACAGTGACCGCGGTTACTTTGATAGTGACCGCCGTTACCCTGACGCCTTATCAGGAATGGAATTCAGCATACAAGCACAATGTATTTTTATTTAACTAAGGCATCTGGTATAGTCGAAATCAGGAAAGAATGAATGCACGTCATTAATTTCTGATTCAATCCAAGATATACTTCCGCATATACAATGGGCGTATTTAACATGTAAGAGAAAGAAAGAATACAAGTAGCACGTTTTCGAGCAAAGTAGCTTAGTAACGACTTACGCTGTGGAGTTTATGATACGTAAAGAATGGGAACAGTAAACTGTCACATGTCCTACCTATATTACACTTATATTAATGAAGTCTTTAAGTAGATTTGTGCGGTTTTTAACACATGTCATGTTTAATACAACCTAACATAACCATAACTTATAACTGCGCCTTTATATTTGGGTTTGCTTTTATATTTTGTTGTTTTCATTATATTAAACAGTCAATTGATTAATCTTGATGCATACGAATACGGTAGATGACGTACATTCATTCTTTCCTGATTTCGACTATAGGTGTTTTATGCAGTAGTTATTATTAATCCTTTATAACTCCATAAGAGCTCATCACAGTAGCGGCCATCTTGAAATTTCTAAAGTTTTTTTGCTGATAATAGAGCGATTTATACAAAACCAGTAACTTTCCCAAATGTGTGAATATTTTTTATGAATTTTCATCAAAATTGCACACTACAATTCACTTTATTTATCCAATAAATCAAATATTAGTATTTTTTCGAAAAATGTACCTGCAATGTGCTGCCGTGGAAAAATTCATAACTTCCATGTCATATACTATTGTAAAACAGAAATGGTTTGAATACATGCTATACAAAACACAACAAACATACAGGAAACGCTAAACTATTGGAGTTTTCGATTATAGTCGTAATTGCTCGCAAATCTATTTATAACTTTCATTATGGATATTATATGGAGCCTCAAGTAATTATTGAAATGAGTTGTTCTTCATAACCTTGGATTTATATAAATATTTGTTGGGGTTCCTATTTAGTGAAGTAAGTAATTGACATTCTCCCAGTTTTGAGGTGAATAATAATGAAAGACTGCATTGCAATAGTGTTCTACATTTTTAAAAAAAAATTTGAAATAATATACTATATAGTTGATGAAACACTGGCTTGTAATATGGGGAACGAATGGGTATAGTGTAATGTCAAAACGAATGCCTAAACACAGAATTGTTTAATTTTTATGCCGAAGTACAATTAATGTTTTAAGATAAATTTAAAAACGACCGTCTCACGCCAGTAATGTCGTGGCTGCAATGATAGGTTAGGTTACTGTTAGAAATAGATATTATTATTAAAAAACACAAATCACTTAACACGCATATCAGAACAGTTGTTCTCAAACTATGGCATACTGTTCTGATATGCGTGTTAAGTGATTTGTGTTTATTAATAATAATATCTATTTCTAACAGTCACCTAACAAGTCATTGCAGCCACGGCATTACTGGCGTGAGACGGTCATAATATAACAAACTGCATGCAAAACGTAAATAAATAAAAGCAAAACAAACTTTGGACTACTTAAAAATGCAAGATATGCATTTTTATTCTACTAGAGGAATGTTTACTGTGCCCGATTCAGTACACTTTGTTTATTATTTCGTCGTTAGAAAATGATAAAGGAAACGAATGTGTGATAAGAAAAGAAACCAACCCAACATTTGTATCTTTTCACAAACTGTAATCATAACTCACTTCACACTTTACCTAATCATTTTTTATTGGAGATACGTTTAAACCATTATTCTGTTTATTCCATTTATTGGCTAATTAATTAATATAACAGCTTTGTTAATTGCATATTAGAAATTGTAAAATAACTGTGCGATGCAAATGTAGGAATGTTAAATCTTGTAATTTCTTGTTCCCTAATAATTCTTTATTACATTATATTTCAAAGGTTTTCACTGGTTATAAATGTTAGACAATATGTATAATTAAAATATCTGTGAGGTTTTTAACTGGACTAATAAGTTCCACAACACTGCCATCTATATGTTCTCCTGGTGCTTCATAAACCAAGTAGGCGGAGTATTAAACTTCATATCTTTTTCTAATGAATATCTGCATCTCGACATTTCGTCCCGCCCTATGCTACTTCACCCCAACCAGCGTTTTTACAGCAGATGGTAGGTAACCTGCTGTGATGAGCTCTTAAGACAGAGGTCATCAATTATTTCTAAATTTGAAGATGCGAAACTTTCTTGGGCTCCTGCTCAATGATGCAGAGAATTGTATTTGCCCTCACCACTTGACGGTCGGGAAAATGTGGCCAGTAAAAGTACTGTTTGTTTTTTTGCCATGAAATTAACATGAGGGAAGTCGCCATGTACCTTTTCAATCACTTCTAAAAATAAAGAGCTCTGTTATCATTAAATCAAGAAAAATAAAGTAGATGTCGTATGGATCAGCACACAAGTAAGTGGATAAATTATGAATATCAGGAAGACAAGTTGAACAACAAATGTATATAAATAATGATGAAGATTATACGGAAAAGCTGGCACTCGGCCAAAGTTAGTAAATATTATATACGAGTTGAATAATAGAGAATTGGATTAGTGGATGGCAGGTTGGAGAACAAAGGGTTTAGGCATAGGCTGGAAAAAGGTGGAAACAAGAGAAGCAAGAGGACGAGGAAATATAGTAGTAGGATAGATTGTAGTGTATATATTTGTTTTTCCCTTGTATAAAAAGGATACTGCCACTACATTGCTGCTGTTAATTAACATCGGAATCTGTTGTTGATCGTCATCTGAAATATGCTGTTCGTTGTGAACGAAGATCTGCTGCTGGCTATTATTAGGGTTTTGCTGCTGCTAACCGTCATCCAAGATTTGATAAGGACTATCATTGGACAGCGGCTGTTGGTCGCCATTGAAAATCCGCCGTACAACATCATGATCGGGGATATACTGTTGATTATCGTAGAAAATATATTTTGCAGTACCACTTTTAAAGGATATTAGACCATCAACAATATTAAAATGTTTGCAGGCTTTAAAAAGGCATATCGTACATGATAAGCTTCTGATCTCAATTCTAAAGGCACTGCATCTCGCCCATACAATTTGATGCACATATTGAATTCCTTTCAAAACTGGTGGTTTTTTCTGGCAAGAAGGATTCTCATTCCTATACGTATTTTAGGACATCTTAATCCAACTTTATCGCTTAAGTCTGTAATGGAGGCAATATAATGCCCGTGAAGAACAATTGTATCGGCTGTCTTTTTGATAGTGCCTCCTATTCCGTCCATAGGACCTTTTATATGACCGGAAATTGAAAAATTCCACGTCCATTTTTGTATGTTGTGCTAAACCTTAAGAAACTGATGAGGAAATAAAGACATTATTTTTGTTTTTATATTGTGATCCAGGACCATATGATTGAAAATGGACAATATCCATGTGAGGGTACGTTTCATTTATGAACTTTTAGACCGGTTCCGGGTGAGCCCACACTCTAAATACAGAATACTCAAGGTTAGATGGTAATGTGGAAAATGATTGTGTCCCATTCGGCAAGCTGTTGTTATAGCACAAAACTGTGTGAAGAGATAGTTGTACTTTTAAGCACCGAAGTGCACTGCCTGTGACTCACAGGCATACTTTGTAACAAAATTCTCTGAGAAATCCATGTGTATTATGATTTCATTAGTGCTCATACATTTTTTTAAGTCTGCCATTTGTTTGTATTGATGATGTATATCGTACGTATGAGCTGTAATATTGGTTAGCTTTTGTCGAAAGATGCAAGAAGCTCTTTTAAAGAACAGTCGAAAGTGGCTTTTGTTGTAAGTAGTATGACTTTACTTTTGTTCTTTATAATTCTGTTCTTTTTTCTCTTAGTCCACTGGTTGTACATTATCGATTGGTTAATGTCAAATTTGTTTAAATCAATAGTTAATTTTCCACTGCATTTCGCGCATCTTCTATACTTACAATTCCGACTCTTAATACTGCAACAAGACATATAAAAAAGTTTTGTTAAAGAATTAGTGTGCAAAACTTTCAGATAATAGAGTCTGTTAACCACTAATTCCATATTTGCAAGCTCTATGCACAAAGAGGTATCGCGATCAGCAGTCTTTATGGGCTCAACGTAAAAAGGCTTTAGTTTCCTGAATAATGTGTAGAAGATTTTAATGTTATGTGAACTACAAAAATTCATATGTAGGTTTTTTAACGAACCCAATAGGATCTTTTTTTGGACTCTAACTTTCGATTAGGTTTTGGTTTCGGTTTTTCCTGGACACATCCTACTGTTTACGTATTGTTCTAAAAAAGCTTTGACAAGCATACCAAGGTTTAGTTTCTTCGAGTGTCTTTTTTTTCGGAGTTTGTAACAGCTTTTTTATACATCTCGTAAGACACTAAAGAAGAAACTTCCTTAATCTTTCTTTTTTTCTTGAGTTCAATAGGTGAAACGAATTTTGAAAACTGGCGTTGTTTTATCAGATTTGTTTCAGTTCCGCCTTCTTTTTTTCCAAATGTGTTACTAAAATATCTGAAAAAATAACTCTTCTTTTTACAGGAGTGGGTACCTTCACGTTTCCACACAGCGATTTAATTTTTGTGCCGGTGGACGGGATTGATTGGGATTTTACAAATTTCTTAAGTCTCTCGTATCTTTTTTTTGTAACGCTCTGCTCGTTTACGTTGCACATCTTCTTTTTTTTTTCATTCTTAACAATTCATTGTATACTTTTGTTCATGAAAGTGTTTTTTTCTTACGATCCATAGCCTTTTTCGATGAACCGACCCTGTCGAGTAAAACGTTTGGCAGTTCCACTTGGTCTCTGCTGCTGGGACTACTAGGCGGAATATTTTCTATACTTTTTGCTTTAGCAGCTAACTTCATCTTTTCCCGACAACGTCTTGTTCTTGCTTTTTCTCTTCTCGTGATGTCATATTTGCTAAATTCTTCCAAAATCCTTGTTCTTTTTCTTGCTGTTTATATTTTCTATCGTAATTCCTTTTTGCTTCCCACCGATCTACTCGCATTTTCTTTCTTCGTTCTCTTTGCCTTTCTCTCTTATAAATCCTAATTTCCTTGGCGCTTTTTTTTCCTTCGACAGGACATTTTTGCAGTGTACATGATGTGCAAAGTAAAAGTAAATGCTGTTCTGGATCGTTTTTCAAATTTTAATTACCAAGTTAGTGTAAAAAATACATATGAAACCGGGCAATATTGAAGGAATATATATATATATATATATATATATATATATATATATTTCATTTTAAAACTAAATAAAACTTGAAATCAAAATATAAAAACAATTAAACATATTTCAAAAAAGCAACTACATGACGGCAGTAGCGTCGGTCAAATGTTTAGTAGCACCGGTCGCATAAAAATTGACCGCCGCTACTGTGACCGCCGCTATAAAGTGCGGAATAATAAATAATTACTACATAGCCCGAGATTCTACCACCGCCATATTAGTTCATGGAAATCTTGCCCAGTAACTGTACCTACAGGTTTAATATTGATAACCTATCATGGCAGTATTACTCTTTAAACAGTGCGACCGGTGCCACGTTTTAAAAACATAAAATCTTAAATGACACAAATATTCAATAAATTATGACTTACCAATAATATATGGAAGAGAAAATACACTACTTTACCATTGCACTGGTCACTCACTACTGGCAAACTTACGACCCCTTCAACTGCCACCTAGGGAAAATATCTCTTATTGCGACCACCGCTACGCTAACCTAAGAGGACAAACATAGCACGATGTAATGTGTATTTTCTTAGGAGTGCCTTTGTTAGAGCTACTTACATGTGTAAAATGTATGGTTCTACTAAGAAAAAATTGTGGTTTAATACGTCGTTTCTTGCAACTGTACCTAGTAAACACTTTTGGGTTTGCAAAAATCAAGGTAGCGGCATGCGACCGCCGCATATTTATTGATAATTAATTTTTTTATTTTTATAAATATCTGTATCTGAGTAAATGTGTAATGGATATTTGTTTTCAAGATGGTAATTTATCACTTTGAAGCAAAAATGAACGTGGAGGGCCGGTATTAATAATATTGTTATGAAAAGACACCGATTGTCCCGTTGAAGTTTTTTAACCCATATAATAAATACATGGAATTACTACCATCATCTTAAACCAGAAACCAATTTTTAAATCAAACGTTTCGTGCCTATAAAGTGAATCCACCTTAGCTTTGAGAAAACATTGAGATTTCCAACCAAGGCCGTACTAGAAATTTTTGTAGGAAGGGGTCAATGCAAATTAAAATAAACTATGTTGCCTCATAATTACAGTATGGTAAATACAATATCGACATTTGACATAGGAGGTACTACAAAACTTCAACCATAAATAAACATCTTTTCTGGACGCAGCATAGCTTTTACAAAGGTAACGTAGGTGTATAAATTGGAACACTTTATTAAGAATCATAAAATACAGAAACAATTAAGGTACTATACAGGGTGATTATAGAATCACTATTCTGTTACGCTTTATTGTGTAAAGCTCAAAAGTTAAGGATTATTAATTTAGATTTAGGGACTTTTATAGACTTCAGCGTAGAGAAATTCCCGCTGTTACCGCAATTTTTGTTGACACCGTAAAAACCAGGTTATATTAGTGTTCGCAGGCGTGTTGACGTCATTGGCTTATATCTGCGGTCGTATGTATACTGACTTAATGCTTTGTATGTGGGAAGCAGTTTAGTTCTCATCAATGCAAGCTGAAGGGGTTTAACCTTGGTTGGAGGGGAAAAACGTTTAAAGTGAAAAACGTCGAATAGCTCGAGGATTACCATACCGACTTCCGCAGAAAAAACATCTAACTACCGCCTGCCGAGTAGTGCTGTCCTGAGTGCTTTGTTATCGTCCCTACCCTTTCATCAATCCTTACCGTATCAACCGGCGACGCACCAGCAGGAACAGCTGTAGCAGCTACTGACAACAACAACAACAAAGACCGAGGATTATCGCCCCGAGGAAGACGTTTGCGCCCTCTAAAATGTTGGGGTAAGTGTTTTATAGCTATAGTTACTGGCCCGGGGTTTTATTGGGAGGCGGTTGGTCGTTATAATACATTTCGGTGATATTTTCAACAAATATCTTTTTTTGTAGGTAACGTGCGAGAATGTTAACAATAGATGAAAGAGAAGCTATTGTGGATTGACGTAGGAGCAGGTACAATCAAATTTCACCCGTATATGTCAGAAACTGACCATCAGGGAAGCGATCAAATCTATGAAATTCAAGCAAACAGGTAGTGTGACGGACAAACAACGGCCAGTGTGACCACCGGTACTACCAGAGAGTGTGCAATGTGTAGTTCGCCACCAGACGCAACGCGTCCGCATCCACCGGGAAACTAAGTTGAGAATCCGGTGTTCCACAAAGCATCTTGTAACAAGTTCGTGTTACACTAGCTATCAATTGGATGGTAAAGTAAAAATGAGTAAATTTGGTCGGACAAACTAAATGTGAACGCACATTTTAGAATAGATTTTATGAATAATTAATAAAATTAAGCACGTTTGTTTTTAGAAAATATAATTTCTATTAAGGCGGTTAGTATAACTAAAGCAATAACAATGAAATTTCTTAAAATAAGTCGGTACGGTTTAATACATACTAAGATAACGCATTCGTCGTTAAATATAATAAACGTTCTTTGGATCGCCGTTTGTATAAATTGACTACTTCAGAATAGTTTTAGATTTGTATGCTATTTAACTCGTGTGTGTTAATTTAAAGGTAGATTAATTGAAGACCGATTTTTATTAATAAATAATTTGCAAGGAATGAATTTTAAATTGGATTATTCGTGAATTACTTTCCAACTTATTGAAAATTATAAACAGCTTGTAATTAATTATTAGATATGATTTCTGCATTTACTTTTTGGATGTTCAAATAATTGTTACGCTCCCTCCCTGTCAGCGTACTTAAATTGTATCGTTCTTTGGCTCGCCGTTCGTATAAATTTTGTTCCTCATGTTATTATTCAAGTCTATATAATAGACGATCAGAGGTTATGGGTAACAACTATTTTATATAAACAGATTTGCAGTGAAGTGAAAGTTCGTGATAATGTTAATTAGTCGGTACCTTATTGCAATAAACCGTCGAGTTATACATTATCACTTGGCATTATTTTGTATGAGTTTTGTCATTGTTGTTGTGCGGCTCTTCGAGATGTTGATCTGTGTTGGATGGATGGGCCACTTCGAGGTTTCAAACACCTGTTATGATAACATTGGTATGAAGATTACGTGCTAATATAATAGCAAGCGAGTTCTACATTCTCTTTTCTGAATTTTTGTGGCGAACAACACTCGATGTTTCAATGCCTGGCTGAGTTTAATTCGCACTTGTCACTTTCTGTAATATACCTTCACTTTGGATCGTCCTGGCGCACATTTTCTGTGGTAAGTAGCTTACGGCTTATAATATTAAAATTTGTTCGAAAATTCTCTAATTGCGGGTCTTCCGTTCACAGCTTTTCTGCGGTGAGCATAAAGCCTACGATCATACATGGGATGGTACTGCTACCGATAGATCTCTGGCGTGCTTCCGTACCTGTCTAGGGTCCGTTGCTGCGGGAAGCGGGTTGCTCCAGCACCGTTGGGTTCCGTTCTTCCTCTCGGGGCACTGAGTGAGTGCTTATACTGAATCTGCACTGCAGGTATGTGTTGTTACTTTGGCTTGACAAAACGATGATCAACCTAAACGGGATTGAACTGTACTGTGCTAGGTGTACGTGTAAATGTATGTATATATATGTGTCTATATGTATATAGGTATATAATTGGGACTTAAAAGAAAAAAAAACAAATTAGTCGGGAGTAATGTAAATATTTGAAAAGAAAAAAAAATCAATACTACTGGATTACTCATATCAATTGTGCTATAATGTTGTTGGATTTATGGTTAATTGGGGTGTGAGGAAACGTTTCTGCTACTCCCCAATATTACCTCACTTTATAATAAAAGTTTTTTAATGCCTTTATCGTTATTATATTAGATAGATTATTCAAACAGTTATTTACATTTTACAAGTACGGAATAATTTATGCTTGATCAGCATACAATTCTTATTATTTTATTGCAGGTTTGCCTGACTATTTTTATTACAGGAATGGTCACTAATTCCCTACAGCCGCGTACAGGATGTGAGTCTGCTTTCTACAACCCCCCCTAATCTCCGATTGAGCCCGGTCATTCCGTTGATTTTCTTTGTGTTACGCACGGCCTCGATAAACGTAACAATGTTAAATATGATACCTTCATTTACGTGCTAGAAAAATCTATTATAATTAGCTGGAGTATCATACGGAGTTGCTTACAGAATATTAAATATTAGAAACATTTGACTTTTTCTAGTTTTCGGTTGTTTTATTTACACAATATAGTGCTTATTGACCCCTACATCACCTCCTTAACACATTATTTTCCTCCAAATTAAAATATAAAATTTGAAATCAATCCCAATGAGTTTACGTTGAGCGACATGTTTTTGCGTTGAATAAATTTTCTATTTTATTTCCCAACTACCTACCAAATACAACTATTTACATTAGACTTATAATACGCACACACAATTCTTTTCCCATAGTGGCTTTTCTCTCCAATAGCTCTATTATTCCTTAAACTCTGAAATTAATATTAACTTTTCCCAATTCCATTCTTTTATCACCTAGTCTCTCTCATCTTTATTTTTTATTTTCTTATATTTACACAGGTTTCAACAAGCTCGACCTCAAAAAAATTCCCTCCTCATACATAAAAAACACAAAGTATTGTAGAAAATTTTCTCATAAGATGTAATTATTTTAATAAAATGTCGCATACAATTTTTATGAAATCCCAGAAACTCCATATCACTATTACTAATGTTGTTGCGCCCATGGACAAACCAAGCGTTTCACTCGATAAATACGCCCATCTACCAAAAATCCTTTATACCTTCTCTACAAAAATGAATCCTTTAAATCAATTTTCAAAAGACCTTTTTATTACCGAAACTTGTTAAATGCTATCTACTGATATTTGATAATTGAACTTTTGTTATTACGCGAATTTGTACTTTTTATATTTGAATTTAATTTCTTATAAACACCTTTTTTTTTCTCATAGATACGTTAATATAATTTTCTCTCATCCCCACTTAAACTTTTATCACTGATACGCTCATTTAAATCTTTACCATCCTCAATCAATTGATCCTTAATTTCTTTTTCCTCAAAATTTTCCATCTTATCATCCTTGTAGAAATACTACAATCTTCATTTTTAGGTCACTATTTTGAGAATATTCAATTAACGCTGACTCTACTTTATCTTATACTTTACCTGGATCCTCAATACTCTTTAACTGTACTTCATATTCCTTTATTTCTTCCTCTATTTCATTTACTTCTACCTCTACTTTACTTATTTCTTTATCAATTTCATTTACTTATCCACTATTTCATATTAATTCAAACTAAAACAGTTTTTCACGATTTCAGCATAACCTCATAATCCCATTTAACATAATTCTTTACCACATATAATTTTCGTACCCTTTGCATCTATTGACAACTTTAATCTATCAATTACGTCCATTCCAAAAATTGTCTCCATCTTCAGTTAAGGCATAACCATAAGTTCATGTTGATATTTTATCTTAAGATTGCCATGTTATTTATACTTGCGAACTATTTGTTGTACGGTGCTACTTTATGGGTATCAACCTATTATTTAATTTTGGTACGCTTTTTTTGATGAAATTCTCCGAAACTAGTACTTTAATAATTTTATTATTTACATATATTTAACATAGGTAATAAGTTGTTTATATTTTCATCACCACCCACATCCAGTTTTATAAACTTTCGTTGAGATTCATACTGACTCATTTCTAAGGGTGTGCTCGGTTTGCCACTTAACGAAAATGGGGCCTCGCCGTTGAAGCTCCTGATCTGCTTACCGTCTCAGCATATGTTGTATTATTCTGACTATTAGTGAGCTCTCTCTATGGATTTCCATTATTCTCCGTTTACATGGTTCAGGATTCATTCTCCTTTCCCCCATTTTTCCTAATGACATTCATCTGGTCCCAGTTAATCGATGTCCTTTCTTTCAAACGTTTTTCCATTGTAACGTTCCAATCCACTGGTCTTTTGATATATAAAGAAATTGATAGGCAGGCTTGTTGGTCTTGTCTCTATCTTCTGTGGATGACCCATCTCATCATATCCTTGATCGTATTCTAAAAGTACATCGCTATCCACGAGGTTCTGTAAGGTGATTCATTGCCTTGCCTCAGTATCGTAGTGTCCGGTTAAATATTTGATGATTTATTTATCCTCTAAAAGTGGATCAAGTTGTTTCGCCACACTCAATTTTTTATGTCATGCAATTCTTTTGTTATTCCAGAATCACTGCTGCATTTGTCCATGATAATATTATCTCTTACTTTAAATTATTGGATACGGTTTCTAAAATGTTTAAAAAATTTAACTTCAAAATCTTTAAAGGAGTTTAACTCAGTTTAAATAAGTCCGACCATATTTTCGCACTTTTCTTTAACATGGATCTTACTACGTATAATTTAGTCTGCTCATCCTAGCTGCACTGTATTAAAGTTGTAACATTGCTTAAGAATATTTTAGGGTTAAGTTTGTTATCCCCATAAAATTTTGAATACTGTTCCGATGGGACTCCATCGCATGGGTTCGCCAACATTAATATTTTTAACCCTGTCGTCTAGATTTTCAACCTTATCTCCCTCTGTTGTAAGGTTTCCAAAATCATGACAAAATATTTTAAATCCAGCTTGACGACTTTTCTCGATTTCGTTGACGCATTGATCTAAATTCTTAATTTTACCATTTGTTTCTTTCTCACGTGCTTCATGATTCGCTTTTATTTGAACAATTTACACTTTCTTATTATCCATATCCTGTACAATCTCTACCACTTTACCTCTAATTTTAAATTTCATATCCTATATGGCCTTTTTTATTTCTTTTAAGACTGAAGCTATCACGCCATTCATCCCTTTAAATTTTCTTTTATTGTTTTCACTCTCTGCTTTTAACTTCTGAGTATTGTTGTCAAATTCGTCATTCATTTCTTAGATACACTTCTCACTTACTTCTTTCATGATTTTTTCTCTTTTTCTGAAACTTCTTTCATCCTTTTCACTTATTTTTTATATTCTTTTTCTTTTCCTTTATGCCTTTTTCATTCCTTTTACAAATCTCCTTTTCTTACTGCAACTTTCGTTTAAGTTTAATAAAAGGGCCATAATTTTTGATTCCGGAGTTTCTCTCACATACTGTTCTTTTTTTATTTCTGGATCTTCCTTTTTTAGGTCCTCCAAATAGAACCCATTTATACCCCTTCGGCTGTCAATCCGTCGCGAATTTCTTTCATTCTGTCAGTCATACTGAAAACCAATTAGATATACTAATCAAAGAAAATTTCCACAAAATCCTCCATCTTAAGCCAAAACAAACATTTTGTAATTACTGCAGATTAATATTGAGAACATAGTCTCTCCCAGACCTTTCTTATGTAAGTTAAACTATATACAGATTATTAAAAATGGGATGGATAATTGCAATAATCTTTCTTACATCCGAAAAAGAAAAAAAGCCTAGCTGATCCGATACTCCTTAATAAATTTTGATAATGATAAAACTAATCGAATTTGACCTTAAAACAGGCTTACAATATTTATTTACAGAAAAATATCTATATGACAAACTTCTATGTAATTTAACCTACTTAAATTAATTATAGTACATAAAACGTCTATCTATAGATCTAAACAATAAAATACTTGCGGTTTTGACGACTAAATTATTCAGAATTTATAATTTTTCAAAACTAGTCGCTGATCAAATTTGTATCTCCATTTTGTACCATAATAACTGCATTGGAAAATGAATTTTTAATTCTTCTGTTTATGTTTTCTTTAATACGCTAATTAACTCCATAATTCTGCTTCCCATTTGAGTCGTTCATATTTTAATATTATTTACTTTTATACATTGAATTTCACTCCATAAGTTTAAAAAAAGATATTGTTTTAACTAATATTGTAAACGTCAAGAATGATCTTGCGCGCAATTTAAATTACAATTCTTAATTGATCGTTAAAGGACTATCGGTAAGTGCCTTTATAAACAGAAGAACTACTCGTAAATGCCTGATCTTGAATGAATCTTCCTAATTATTTACCGCCTTTTATACACAAAGATTATGTTCCGGAATCTTCTTCACTTCTTCAGTTGATTTGATATAATTTCTATGAAATTGTTGTTACTGACTTCTGTACGTCATCTAAATTAGCCAATTTATGCGGTATACAAATTTTACTATCTCCTTTAATTGGTGTAATTTCCAGGATTGAGTGTAAGATACTCATTCGTTATTGCCTCATGATAATTTAAAAATCATTATGGTCTTGTGCGCTCTCAGTAATTGGGCGGTTCATTCATATTACTTGCTATCGTACAAACTAATTACCTGTTAGTTGTGATTTATAGATTTATATCAGTTAATAAACGCATCTCGAAAGATCTAGAAAAATTGAAGTAAGTTGGTTTAACTTTACGTTTTGCGTTCAATACTTTTACAAAAGCTCTTTAGAGCGGGTTTTAAATAATTTTTCCAAGAATATCCGCAACGCGTTTTTTTTTCTCGTTTATAGAATATACTAGGGTATACGTGATCCATTACAAATAATACACGCCTTACCTCACGTAATTTTCTGGGAATTTCTCATTAAGGTACACTCGCGTGATTGATTTACAATAGCGACGCGCGATGCCTCGCCCTTCTCTAATACCTAAAGTTAATGCTCGTGGTCTCCTTCTATCCTACAGCGAATGCGAAAGATCACAAATATTTCTTATCAATTTTGACTACATTTTCTGGGTTTTTCAATGTTCTGGTCACTTCTCGGAATAAACGTTTCTTTATTCATTAGTTCATACAAAACGGACGTATTCCCCCGTAACTTCTTTCTTAATCTCGTCTATTCCAGAAAATCAATTATATAAATAAAACAAATTTTTACAGAAAATCATTCTAACATGCCAAATTTTCGAAACTTAAATTCCCATTAGCTCATTTTAAGGTAAATAATTAAAACGGTTTGCATTTAGTATAGGTCTACGGTACATTCTAGTATTTTCATGTTAAATATAATATTCAATTTTTATTATTTTTTAAGCTGCTGTTTTTTTCCAATACTTCTTCCATGTGGTTAGCACTTTCATCGTCATTTATAATAAATTATATTTTCACTTATTCTTCAAAGTGTGTCAACGCTTTACAATTATACTTTTTTAAGCAATTACCAGAAAAAGAAAACGAAAGAAAAGAGAACCTATCTAGAAATTCTGTTGTTTTATATTTTTAATCATCTTGACATCATATAAAGAAAATCACGCCCCATATCCAATCTACAATATTCCTTACCACAATACTAAATAAAAACCACTCTCACGTTCAGTTCAGATCGTTTATTTCCAAAATCAAGTGGAATATGCCCTTCTTCACGTCATCAATTAGATCTCACACTCTGGTGCCAAGTGTGACCCGATTTCAAAAAAGTAAAGCTGTTTTTAAAATATTGCTATACTGTAATTAAAAACCAATAACTAGTAATTTACTTGAATTTTTACACTCTTATCTCATTTAGCTCTAGAAAAAACCAGTAAATGTGTGTACTATTGAAATTCATTTTCCATCTTCTTAAAACGTGTGCTTTATAAACATATTGTTATCCAACTAAAATGGCATTTTTGTTGATCTATATCTTTGATTTATAGTTTGAGAATTTTATGAAGTCGAGTATTTCTGCGTCCTTTAGCTACAACCTTCAAGATTCTCATTTTATACAGGAATTGAAGATATACGACTAGGTCACTTTACAATATAGAAATCTTTATATAGTTGCTTTTGATAGAGCCCTTTTATAAATTTATACGGTTTTGGGTCACAGAATGTATAATGCTTAACATACATGATTTTGAAAGAAATGGCAGACATTATAGTAGTGCTCTTTTTACAATAAAAAGATTATGACATTGTTATACTCCTATTTCTAGAGAATAATTTTTGAGAGCTCTTCTGCTTGCTAAGATATGCATAAGCTTGTTCAATAATTCTGCAAAATTGTTAAGTTAAGTTGCATAAATACTTACCGCTCCTGGATGTTTAACGTTAAAGTCAATATTTGTTCTCACTGGTCGATGATGTAGGGGTTGAGGTGGCCTAAAGTTATTTCCTAGTGGTGCCTTTGGATGCTTTGCATCTCCTTGCATTAGTCTTCTTAGTGCATGCATCTGAAAATTAACATCGATAAATAATCGGTACTGTTTTATGAGGATGTTACAAAGGAGGAACTATGATGGATGTAATTTGTTATGTTGTAGTATCTAATTCCCAAAACATGAATAAATATAGAAAATACTTAGTGACCGTGAGTTACACATTTAAATGAAACTATTAAGTCTTAAGAATTATTGTTACATTGAATAATTGAAGGACATATAATAAAAGGTTAATGAAAGTTCACAAACCAGACATGAGAACGGAAACAGCTACTTTGTATTCCAGACGTAATATGACACTGCAAGTGCAGGTCACAGTAGGTTATAAGACAGCAATTATTAGAATTAAAAATATTAAAATGTAATACTTTGTACTGTATCAAGAAATAGCAGACATGGGATCTGCATTTCCCACAAAGTGATGTCAGAGCAGGGATAGAATAAGTACCCTCAAAAGCCCAAGTTGGCCAGTCAGTCTCGAGCTTCACAACTTTAACATTGTTGATTGTTTAAGCTACCCATCCTAGTTTTAATTAAATTAATTAGTAAATAGTCACTTTGAATAATTTTGATTTAAAACGTTAATGAACATAACGTACCAATATTTAGAAACTATTTGTAATTTCTGTATAAATAAATTGATAGAAGAGTTTTGTAGAAGAAAAGTCTTTTTAAAAAGAAGCTCTAAGAGGCCCAAAACCTATCTCGCTTTGTATGGAATTTACTCGAAACAAGATAAGCAAAATAAAAAATATTATTTTATTAAAACTGGATAATAGAAACTTCTTTAATTTAGTTTAAAATCTTCGAAATAGAATTTGTTTTATCATTTCATTTTGCACGTACAGTAATAAATGCTAAATGTAAAATAATGTAAAGATGTACATCCTCCTGACTCATAATTAATCTAAATTTTAAAGACTAATTAAAATAGTTTCAAAAGATCATTCGAGGTAATAAAAACCAACAACAGGAGCGTTCCATATTTTCCCAGCCTATTTCTTTAAACACATGTACAGTTTATTTCACGAAAGCGTGGTTTGCGATAAGGTATACATGATCACTAACATAGCTTATTATGGCGTGGAAAACTTGTATGATACAATAAGTGACACCCTAGACAGGGGTGAAACAGTAGTGCTCCATATGCTACCTACTTAAATCTCCTACATCATGAATCCTGCTAAACATAAATTTAACGTAAAAAACATGATTCCATTACATTAAGTCTGCAGATAACAAGGTGATCTTAGAACAACATAAGTCAAGCATGCTTTTGTATATTTACGCTAGGGTTCCACATTGACTTATTTCTAAAACCCTAAAACTACTTGCAAGTAGGTATATGTTGCCTGTTTTGACACACTTTGAATAGTATGTATTTTGATTTTACAATAATATCTATAAGTGTAGAAAATAAATATATTCGTAAGAAACTTTATTCAACTTACTCTCATCCTCTACTAAAGTTATATAAATTTGTACGCTTGTTCTCATGCAAACAACTAAGATGAACGGATTGGGTGTGGTATCAAATAATGCTTATGCATTAAGAAACAAATTTTTTAAGAGTAACTTGTCACCCAACTACCGCTACATTTGTTGTGGGACGAATGTTCCATACGTACAGACGTGTAATCACTTTTAAGCAAAATAAACGAAAGCTACGATGACTGACTCGGTGAGAACCGTCGATCACGTATATCTTATCTTTGTCTTCAGTTTAATGCTACAATAGCTTTAACTAATTAAAATTGCTTTACTAAATCTTCTTGTGTCAAAAGTAAAGATATGCAACAATCCCTTGAAATTTTAAATCATATTTCATTTTAGCAGTTTCTGTATTGGTAAATCCCACCAGCAGGGTTACAGTTACTTCTTTTGAAAAGTACAGTTTTAGTTCACACGAGTTCTAGATCTTAGGAAAGATTATTTTAGGTTAAGCTGTATTACGTTGTTTAAATCAAATGCTACCAATTTCATTATTCTGTTCTTTTTTCTAGCACGAGGAATGATATCATCCCTAATTTGTATTCTAAATTATTACACTTTTATGATTCGTTTGTTTTAATTAATAGTAGATAAGCTGACGCTTCTGACGTAATGGTTTGTTGACTTAATTGGTAAAACCCCTTTTTTGGTTAAAGTTAATATTTATCAAGACAATTTTACACATGTTGCAGAAAAACAACCGGCCGTAATTCCTTTTCGAATCCTAGAATCCTAGCAATAGTGATTTCGATTCGTTTTATAGAGGGAAGATACTGTTACTGGTTACTTCGTATAGCACATTCAAAGAAATGACATGCAAACCTGAGTAGGTGTAGTTAACCTATGAATAAATAGGCATCGAACTTAATTAATGTGATTAGTCAATAGAGTTCGGAAATACATCTTACCAGGTAGTAAATTTGACTTTTAGGAAGAATAGTTTCTTTAGTATTGACAACTGTTAATGTTGGAGAAGAGAATGTTGATTTTGGAACATCCACTTACTAATGAAGTCACATTTTTCATTAAAAACTGGTTTAGGCGACTGAATTGGTTCCAGTAGACAGATTTTAGCTGTTTTAAAGGTAGCTACAGTTAGTTATTTACAAGGTATCTAGCTACAATTTTTAAACCATCGCCACCATTTATAAGTGAACATTTTAACTCTGTGATTATGTAAACGTATCTAAAACACGTCCTTGGTATTCGTTATTAAGAAATTAGCGAATAAACTTTTTGCGATCAAAACGTTTTCAATTAAAATAGGTAGTTTCAAAATATTTGGCTTTTGCTAAAAAATTTTGTATGTACTTGTGCTTAAATCTTGATTGTGAAATAGAGTAAAGAGTGTGATAGATTGGTTTGTCCTTTACAAGTAATTCAGGAGTAATAGTTTCCAGGTAGATTAGAATAAGAGATATCGTAATTACATAAAGGCGTGTTTAACATATATATTGCCGTGATAAGGGGTCACGAGATATTCTACAAATAAATCCTACTAAAAATATAATATAATCCGGAAGAAATAAAAATTTCCGTTAATTCATGGTTACGCCCTGCATAATATAAGCGTACTTTTATTAATAGATGTACAAGCAAAAAATTCAATTGCACGTGTATAAATAATAACACTGTATGATATGAGCATATTGTAAATACATAGCAAGTAATGTGTGCAATATAAGTAAAAATAATTAATTGTAAGATACCGTAAAATGCATTCAATTCGAACGCAAATTGATCGTTTTAAGGTAAATAGCATAGAATATTACTTGCTTTACGCATTTAGTATAAAAACTACAATCTTGTTAAAAGAAATTACAATTCGAACCTTTAATAGGTGTATTAAAAACACGCTTTGATGTTAAAAGCAAATATGTTTACAAAATGCAGCCCCTTTTGCATTAAAAAGCAATTAAAGTTTAAATTAATTACCTCGTGAACTACAGAAATTTATTTTAAATAGAGAATTTTTTGCAATAGACGGGATTGGGAAGAAGTTTCGACAGTATTCAGAAAAGCGGCCGGAACACGAAAAACTCAAAAAATCCATGAATATCCGATAAAATCGATTATCTTTAGCATTAGTGTGTGACGCTACAAGAATCGTATGTATGTAAGACAAGAACAAACACAGCGCGTCACTGATAACTGGAACCAGATAACAAAATAATAAAACTCAACAATTTTGAACATTAATGAGAATTTCCAAAGAAATTACGTAAGATAGGCCTTTATTATTTAGAAGGGAATCACGCACATTCTACAACTTTCTGGATATAGATAATTTAGTGTATATATGGAAGTGTTATATAAAAACGAGGATTCATTCGATTCTGAAATTAGATCACAAAATGTTATTTTGATTTAAGAGCGAGCTGTTGCGTCCCGAACCTAAAAGTTACTGCTTTGCCTATTTGGACAATTCTATCATAACTACCCCTTTTTTCGTAAAACACTTACCGATCCTTGACTTTGTTCTTTCGCGTCTCTTGATTGCTGACCTTCCTCATCTTCTAGATAAATGCCACGTTTGTCTTTCTGAACTCCGCTATCTGGATTGCGTCGTTAATCGAGTTGGCTACCTTGTAGTATGTGATAAGGTTTCCGCTATTTTCAACATTCTTTCTATTTCCTTGTCAAAGAAATCCGTCGACAGATTGGCATGGCCAGTTGGTACTGGCGCTTCATCGCCACTTTGTAATCTCACCTGCAAACATGCTACTGATTGTCTCCTGATTGTAAGTCCGGATTCCAATCCCTTAAACACCACTTAGTTTCCACCCATGTCTATTCCTGCTTTGATTTTGCCTTGCACTTTAATATCCAAACTGATGCCGCCCATTTCGGTTTGGGTGCGATCCTATGCCAGACGTTTCCCGAAGGCAAGAAGGAGTTAGTTACGTCTGTCGCCCGCTTTCTAAGCCTCAGCGCAATTACTCAGTTACTGAGAAGGAGTGCTTGGCAGTGCGTTGGGCGATTGAGGAGTTCCAACCTTACGTAGCCGATGCACTCGTTTCCGTCATTACCGTCTACCTTTCCATCCTTTGGCCCAACAAACTCCAAAGTCCTTCCGGTTGCCTAGTCCGCTGATCGTTCGCCTCCAGCAATATAATTTTTCTTTTATCAACCGCAAAGTCAAAGTTTATGACGTTTATGAAACTCTTTCTTGTTCTGTTCCTATTCTCAATCACATTTCTCTTTCGGCCATTTATTCTCGTTTCCCTCTTCCTACCCTTGAGCCTTGGTACAAGTCTCTGGTCCAAAAAGTTTTCAACTTTCCTAGGCGTTATCCCTTCTCGTCCGTAGTGAACCACATCCTTTTTTTGTCGTCACAAAATTTCTATCGCTGCCGATTCACTGGATGATTGGAAAATCGTCGTACTTCTGAGTAGCGTAAACAACTGATATTCCTCCACATCGATCCTCTTATTTCCGCTCACTGTGTCGTGAACACAGCTTCTGCTCGTCTTCTTCAAACCTATTACTGGTCTTGTCTCAGAACTGACGTTCCTTGCTACATGCGACGTTGTCTTGCTTGTGCTGCTCACAAAGTTGAACAGTTACCTCCTCCTAGTCTATTTGCTCTTAGGGCCATGCCCTCCTATTCTTGGCAAGTCATTTCTTATGATGTCCCAGGTTCTCTTCCTTGTACCACCATAGATCATTCCTATATCCTTGTAGTGGCTGATTATTCTAATAAGTTTCCTCTTGTCTTTATCTTGCGCACCGCCACTGCAGTTTCGGTTTCAAAAACCTTTGAAAAACACGTCTTCCTACTTTTTGTTGTCATGTAATACTTCATCACTGATAATGGTATACAATTCTGCGGCCGACAGTTTACCTCCTTGTGTATCCGTTATCATTCCGAAATCCTTTTCACAGCCCGTTACCATCCCCAAGCCAATCCTGCCGAACGTGTTAACCGCTCCTACAAGACCATGTTTGCTTGATATATCCGTGACAACCAGCATCATTGGGATGTCAACCTTCCTAAAATTTCCTGTGCCCTTCGAACGTCCAAACACGAAATCATTGGTTGTACTTCCTTCTTTACATTGTTTGGTCGAGAGCACATCCTCTCCAGCGAATATTTCGGACAACTGTTCTAGGTAAACGACTCGTATATTACTGATCCTAAACATCCCTGACCTGATCCTGAACATTTCAAAAACATACCTCCTCATATTCTAAACAAACCTCGCACTGCTTACCGTGACACTCATAGCCGTAATAATTTCTACCGGCGTCCTGTTTTTTTTTTCAATTAGGAAATTCTGTTTGGCGCCGTAATTTCTCTCTGTGGAAATTTTAGGAAAATTCGTAGGTTAACTCAGAATAGAAATCAATGAAGGTACGCACCCAACCAGTTCCAAGTCGGAGAACCTAATGACAAAAAAATAGTTGCGCTTAAACTTGATAATTTTTATAAACAACTACAGGTGTTGATTTTGCAATATTCTCAACAAATGTTGATTGTACGAAAAGATTTATTAGAAAACTATTAATTTGGCAATTATCTAAGTGTTGGAAATCTTGGTAGCCGTCAGGTTGCTCAACCCCTCCACATACCACTGAATGTCAATGAAATATGGTATATATTTAGAAAACAATTGAAAGAGAGCCGTAAAGCAGCTGCTATGTTCAAAGATAAAAAACGGTAGAAGCCTTTTGGAATGTGGAGCTTCAGATGTATGATGATGATAGCACGGACAGAAATATTAAGAAAAAGAAAGATATCTGTGGTAAAAAACAATGAAAAATAGAAGGATGGGACAAGTTCTAAGGTATCTGGGGAAATAGTGCCTGATATATTACAAGCAGAGATAGAACAAAGAATAGGTAGAGGTAGACCTAGATGAGACTATTGCATGCAGATAGTGAAAGACTGAAGACCTATTGACGGCGATGATTATGATGATGTCATCGTTAACGTAATAATTCAGGCCGATGACTTATTACTAGATATCAAAGGAAAACAAGTCTAAATGTTGCAAGACCTTACCCATGCGCTTTCCATGAAAAGATAATTTAGAATATGACAGTTATCGTCCGTCACGATCATCAACGACATTTAAATAATACAATATCACCGCAACAATACGAATTACGTACAAAGTACGTGGCTTTAATGTAATTTCTGCAATAATAACCGTTTAGTCAGCATAGATAAAATATGTATCATTGTGAGAGCGAAATTCGTAGAAAGGAATATGAGATATAACAACTATGCACAAGTTTGAAAGTTAAATTTAGAAAATTATTTAGAAGGGTTAAAATGTAGCAATACAAGCATGATGTGGAGAACGAGGTGCTTTTGTTTGGTTCTTTTGCCTCACTCAAGTACAGCAACGATTTCCTTACAATTTGCGTATGTTAACCACCGCGTGTGTGGGAATAAAGACAAATTAGTGAACTAAAAACTGCTTCATATTGTAACGTAGACTTCTCTAAATAGCAGATTAAACGGCACGAGAGCTTTTGTATAACTTCACTTCCAAGCTTGGCAAACGTTAACTATGCTTGAGACATTAAACCTTGAGCATGTCGGTATAAAAAGCCTATCTACGGATATATCTCAAATAAGTGGGTTTTGTTGGTGTTAAGGTAGCTTCTGTTAGCTGAAAAAATTAAAAACGTATGTTTTGGAGGTAGAATGGAAATTCAACCTTGAGTAAAGTTGAGGTTTTTGTTTAAGATTCATAATTATGTATATGTGGGTTTTAAATGAAAGAGGTAAATGTTTGGTATTTATGTAATAGGAAATTGACAGCATGTGAAAGTCATTATTTTGTTGGACTATGAATTAGCGACGGAACTAACTTTGGTTAAATTTAAGTATGATGTTATCGGAGAAGAACGTTTGAAATGTTTTAAAATATTAAGAGATATGTGCGTATTTATGTTAAATATGTTTCATTGATGGCATTTAGTGCTAAAAGTAAAAATTTAGTATTTAAAATTGACAATGGAAATGTAAACGGAAAAGTTGTTATTTAACTGTTTTCTATGTATTGGTGTAAAAGGAGTTTCCGGAAATGAGATTCAGAATGTAGTGTATATCAATATTGGAAAGTGGAACAGTAGTGTGGTAGTCTTATTGACAGATTTGTTGCTTTTCTCTTAAAGTTTGTTTCTTTCAGTAATACCTGACCAGTTTGAGATTACGAAATTGGATTTTTATTGAAGGAACTATATTTGTATTCAAAGTACAATTATGCAATCTTAATAGAAGTTATATTTAGGTTGAATTTTATTTTGACTTATTTATGAACTAGGTATAAATAGATAGATTTTTGAAAAGATATCCCGCCACCCAAGTAACGGAGTCATATTTGGAATAGCACTTTATTTAGAAAATTTCTTTGGTATGACAAAATTTAATAAGTGTCTTTAAGGTATTGTAGAAAAAGTTAAAATATGACATGACGTGATTTAGGGTTTCAAGAACAAAGAATATTTTCGTGTAGTGAAAATACCGAAGGGATTGCTGAAACAAGAGGGTTTGGTGCCTACTAATTATGACAATAGAAAAAGCTATTCAAGGTAAGTGGTTATTGTAATGTAATTTTCGTATTTCAGCTATTCAAACCCCTGTTTTTTAAAAATATTTTTCTTATTTTTCTTCCCAAGGAATCAACCCTTGCACCATTGTAATTAGCTAGTGCACCTATAAAATCAATCCAGGATCCTCGCCCCTTTAACGCAAATCTAAATTTATATTGCTCATTTTACCCGTAACACATGTCATTTAAAAAAAAATCGGGCTAAGTGACTCTAAAACTGAAGCCATATAGAAGCACTGGTAAATAACACGAAAATACGTACACCTTATGTTTCTAAAACAGATTTGTAATTACTGGGACGTCTACTTCCAGCGCCGCAATAATTAGTCGTTTACCCCACTTGCGAAAATGTTGTCAAATTTTTAGACGATTTTCTGTAAGACCCTAGGATGAAATAAATTATGCGACCAGTTGGCCTGGTGGAAAATATAGGCAAGGAAATTTTCGAGAATAATAAACTGTATTTCAAAATCGGATTGATTACCTTAAGAATGCTTATATAAGGAATATATGAGGGACACTATTTATGTATTGAGAACTGGCAACACTGGTATTGCCAGGTGAAATCGGAATTTGCCATCGTAAAGTTTGACATTTTTGAAGTTATATAGATACTCTGCACGTTGTGACTTGCGAGCACTATTTGTGTTTTTTGCAGTGTTTAAAATTTCATCTCAGGCAGAATATGGAATTAACTCGCGAAAATTTTCGAGTTATGATTTATTATGACCTTCGACGTGGTTTAACTCAAGGACAATGTATCAATCATTTGAATTCAACTTTTAGCGATGAAGCGCCATCCACAGCCATTGTATATCGTGGGTACACTGAACTCAAACGTGGACGAAGTTCGCTCGCGGACGAAGTTAAAGAAGGTCGTGCAAAATCGGTTGTTGTGACAGAAAATATCGATGCTGTGCGGAAACTAATTGAAGAAGATTGTCATGTGACATATCAAGAAATCGATAGATGTTTTAGCATTAGTATGACCAGCATACATAAAATTTTGCACGAACATTTGTGTGTTTGGAAGCTGTGGGCGCGTTGGATTCCACATTTGTTGACAGATGTTCAAAAACATGCTCGTGTCAATTGGTGTCGTAAAATGATTTCGAAATACAACTGTGGTGCATCCAAAACGGTATATAACATCGTCACAGGTGACGCGTCGTGGATTTATGCGTATGAACCAGAAAGAAAAGATCAGTTGGCAGTTTGGGTGTTTTAATGTGAAGCAACGTCAACAAAAGTTGTTCGTTCTTGAAACGTTAAGAAGCAAATGGTGGCGTTTTTCTTTACGAAAACTGGTCCTTCAGCAACGATGGCTTTCGAAAATCAAAAGACCGTTAATTCAGCATGGTATACGACCATTTGTTTGCCTGAAGTTTTCGGTAAATTGAGAGAAACCAACCCAAAACGACGAATCATTGCGCATCATGACAATACGAGCTCACACACATCACATGCAACAAACGAGTATTTGGACACACAAAGATCGAATTGATGGGTCATCCGCCTTACAGCCCCGACTTGACACCCAATAACTTGTTCTTGTTTCCAGTAATTATAGATAAACTGCGTGGACAACGATTTTCATCGCCTGAAGAAGCGGTTGAGGCCTTCACAACGCATGTTTTAGAGCTACCATCTTCTGACTAGACAAAGTGCTTTGAAGGGTGGTTCAATCGCATGCAAAAGTGTATAGATCTTAAAGGCGATAACTTTGGAAAGCAATAAAAGTATTTTTCATCAAATTCATTTGTTTATTCTTTCTATTATCAATACATAAATGGTGTCTCTCGTAATAATACCATTTCTGTAGATACACTAAAGACTTTACACCATGTAAGAAATTTTATATAGAACAAAGCGTCGTAAAATTCTTCCCACTGGAGGTGTAATTTTTTTGTATTTCATAAATAGCTTATGCTTTATTAAAGCTGGTGAACAAATGCTAATAGATTTAAACATCACAACCCTAATTTTTATGCAAAGTCGCACTTGTACTACAATCATTTAGAATATCCCTCTTTTATTCTCCGTATTTTTTGGTAGTTAGCGTTTTGACCCGCACCTGCTTATGCACAAGTAACCTATCTATAAAATAGTAAGAATTTCCTTATTGAAGTTGACGCTTCACTGCAGCAAAGAATTCTTAGTTCTTGAGGTTATAAAAGTTGTAGGAACTGTAAAAATTCCTGAATCTATAAATTCCTGTCGTTATTGAAGCATTTTCAAATCAAAATCGCATAAGCCTCAAAAGCTTTCCATTTATTTGGAAGTACACTCTTCAATATTCAATAAAAATAAAGTAAAGCACTTTTCAAGTCTTTAAATTTTTAATAGCAAGATCAGCTGTATTAGCTTGCTGAAAGCTATTTTCGAAACCAAGCCTTCCATGAAACAAAGTACTAACAACTTAATTCCGTTCTAATTAAGTTAATAAGTGGCGAATAGCACGTTTTGAAACTAAGATTAAGGAATGCATGAATAATGACAATGGGGTAGTTAGAAAGGGTAGTAAATATAGGTTGCCGTTTTATATTGCAAGGCGTGGAGAGTGAGATACACAGCGATGAAGATTACCGGCTGTCTTGGGCACCGCCTCTTTGCACATAAATCCCGCAAGCTGCAGGAAACGGAAAGGCCGCCAGACCAGGAATTACATTTACAACTTGAAATGTAATGTTTTCTCGCTGAATACGTTGGGATTTTACGCGGCCGTAACTTTATTTATATGATGGGTTAAGAACTCCAAAACTTATCCTGAATAGCTATTCAATTCAATAAACCGCAAAACGTCTAATATTCATGAAAGGATATGAAAAATACATGGAGTACCTTTATCTAAGTATCATACTAAAGAGCGGGGAACAAAACTTTTAACCCGACTAAATATGTATCAACCAGTAATGTACTGAGCAGTAATATACTGGTCTCCATAAATAAGAAACGCCTAGTAGATATAGTTAATTTCATTAAAATATTCAGGGAATATATACTGTACTTGTACTAAGAAACGGTCGAACTTTCAGCAACACACAACCGTAAGATCAGCAGTCAGATTATGCATTCAGCTAATGTATACTTAAAATAAGGGAGTTGATGCCAGCCTGCGGATTCGTTGTGGAAGAACATCTACACTGTTTAGTAGTGTTTGTACATCACCCGTCTTCTGTCCTACCATATCCCACACATGTTCGATGGGTGAGTAATCTCGTAAGAGAAAAGGTCATCGAAACCTATTGATATTTGTGTTATCTAGAAGCTCTATAGTAACCATTGCGATATGTTATTATGCACCCCCTCCTATCCTTACATTTGCTTTTTCCCATGCTCTACCCAAATGTACTGCTTTGGCTAGAAAGAGAGCTTTTTTACCTGGAAATTTTTAATTTTGTCGAACCCTTGTTATTCCATGCAACGTGCATTATAACACTCACACTGGATATACATTTTAATTGTCATCTGAAAGAGGGCGTATTTTTGTGAAACATGCTCGCCTAACATTTTTAAAATGGTCCGTGTCAAGAATAAAACCCTACGCCTTGAGATCTGCAGTCATACTGTAGCGTGTAACGTTACCATAAACTGTTAGACTGTAATTATAATAATTTTGAACTAAGATGGACTAAAAATTACAACTCGAAACACTGAACCCGGGGTGGTTGCCAAAGAAAATATACAACTCACTTTTACATTCACAAACGCCACGAAAAAGCAGTAAAATAATCCGTTTAAAATGACGACATTTGGAATCTTCCCGACTAACTTGGAACTGTAACTACCGCGGTTATTTCACAAGACTATCAGGGGCGGTATGTATTAACGGATAATACCAGGGCGCCGCTACTTTGTTAATTTTTATTTCTAACGAGAAAGCACTAATAGTAAAAAGTAGAAACCTCTTAAGTATACAAGCGCATTTGAGCACAAAAGCTCTGTTGTCACACACACCTAACCTCGTACCTACAAGAAAAGGTTAAATATTCAAATCACAAGGGGTCGCTATTTGCGTCCCTAGATAACACATCAAAAATATGAACAGTATGCCTCTCTCCGCAGCTATGCTGAACCTAAATTTTATACATCACCTTGTTCTGTAAATACGGTTAAAAGTGAAATGACATTTTCATGCTAGATTCGATATTTTTTAGATAAACGTTTATGACTGATGATTCCTCAATCATTAATACTTTGTGTTATTTAAGACATCAATAATAAGTGTTAATACAAGAATATTTACATTTATTACAATTGAAATATTATCCTAACAATTTTTAGTTGATATTTACTAAGTTCATACTTGGTGCTATTTCATAAGCCAACCTTTAAATTTCAAAATCGAGCCCTTAATTAATTTTTGAGCATTTTATACATTTTATTTACATAATTCCTTAATATCGTAGAGAGCAGATCTGATATCTTCAATTTACACCAGTACCTGATTTTATATTAGTATGGTACAAAAAATTTACGCAATCAATAGTTACTCAAGTAAAATGTTTATTTCCTATAGAGAATTTATTCACTCATCAAGTTTTAGTAAGTTTGAATCTTTAATTAAACTATTCCTCTTTTTTAAGAGAAACTTTTATACTCAATTAACCTTCAAAAGTAACATCGCTGGACTTGGACATCAGGAAAGAATTTAATTATGAACACTCACCATCTGTTTTCCTACGTCACGGAATGTGACAAACACATGAAGCACCGACGCACCATATACTGCCGTATCCCATTAGGGGCTCTTAGCATTAATCCTGGATTTTAACGAAGGGAGTGGAACAAGTTTTCAAACGACTAGTTCACAGAATATGGGGTAGAAATCTTCTAGCCGAACCACCACCAGGCTACGCTTTCACATAAGTGCCATAAAAAAATCTTCATACGGTAAACCATCAGTTACAGTTGGTACATATTTAAAAAGGTGTTTTCCACTTACAAAAAATTACTACATTATTAGCTGTATCGCTAACAATGCGAATACGAACAATTTAAATGTAACTTTTGTTATTACATTAAATGATTTAATATATTTTAAATTAATTTAGTATAATTGCGCTGCAGGAAAACAGGGAGATACAACAGGATATTTATATAAAAAATATACGAACCATTGATCATCATCACTCAAGTTCTTTCTACATAACTGTCATTATGGAGGTCACAAACTCAACGCGATTGTCCAGTCGCCGGAGCTTGAAGTCGGGAAAGACAACCTTGCTCTACGACAGATAAAACGCGACTGACTGATTTTTGAAAGTTGTAGATAGGTGTCGCATAGCGAAACAAACAACATCAGGCGTGACCTTGTATCGAAAACTACATGATTTCTGTAGTAACCTTATTTGAACTCGAACAAAACTAATCGTAAACTGAAGTTTTACGAAAGCGAAATTTTGTTTATGAAGGACAAAAATATAGCGGGTACTTTATAATTATATAGCATTAAATATTTTATCATAACGAATATTTATAAAACTAAAAATGATTCTGAATCAAAAGTATTCAGTTATAGCGGATCTGGAAAATGAACATGCTTCAATACGCAAACCTGTCTGATTCATGGAGCCGGCCTCAACCCTCCCTCACCCTCGTATTACTTAAATACGAGTCGTATATTGGTGAACAGAAATCTACAAGTTTTTTCTTCTCCGTGACATCTTTTGACCATTGTACGATTAGTGTGAGCCCATACACAAAATCTAGATTCGCCTCTATACGACTCGACTTTATTCGTTGATGCGATGCAACTTACCATTGTAGTTGTGAAATTTTATGAAGTAAAATGCAGAGATAAACAATGCAATTGCCTTTACGATATAAGTTCACAAGGTTGAGTTTTTTTATGCATCGATCGCATGAATACTTGTTGGTTAGCGAAAGTTCTTCATCTACCACTAATTTCCCATATTGACGAACACGGGCTTTAAAGGGCCACAAGCTGAAAAGCATGATCTCACAATGGTGCGTACGGAACGACTAGGATGTAAATACCTTTGTTCGTTCTTACTTTCTATTATTTCTCCAACACTAAGTTCTACGCGACTAGCAACATCACAAATGGATAGTCAGATTTTTCGGAGACCGTCTATCTTATCATGTTAAAACTGACTTACATAATGAAAATTCGCTCGTTGTCAAATAGAAAGCAATCTTTACACCCTAATATGACTAATTAAAGTAACCTTTATACTGACACTTAGTACATTAATAACGAAAGAGAACAAAGGCGTTGCTTACGCTACCTTTAGTTCAATATCTGGTGCCTAACATACTAGCTGAATGCATAACAAACAGAAAGTAACACTATTATTCTTACGATTGCAATTTGTTGTAATTTTGGTCGTCTCTCAGTACAAGTAGATAAAATACATTATTCCTTGAAAATATCAATAAAATTTATCAATTCCAGCTAGATGTAATTTTTGGCGGCAAGTATGTAGGGTTCGATATCTTTTTATTCCTCCAAAATTAAAAATATTAACAAAATACACTAAGAGCATTGCTTCAACGATTCAAAATAGAATGCCCGAAATTATACAACTAAAGGAAACTCTAGAAATTGAGTAGTTAACGTTGTAGCTTAACTGTTGTACAGTCAAGGCCACTATTAAAATTCGGGAAAAATATAAAAAAACACATATGGCGTTATATAAACCTCTTTATTGCTTCTCAAAATACTCCACTTTCGTAACTATGAAAATGACCAATGTTTGCAATAAGTCATTGCTTAGATATTGTTCATGGTCAAAAACCCGATCGTTCGCTATGCTGTACGAGCGCTTGGATTTAGCGATGAATAATGTAACGCGTTCGCGTTACTTTACATATAAATGAGATAAAAAGGAAAAAATTTAAATTTGGATAGACAGGATTAATAGGGAAGTACCCTGTATATTTAGATTTTACGAATAGTTAATGTTAATTAAGCATGGCATTAAAATTTTTTGTTTCTATAGGAATAATTCAGTTGCCAAACTTTAAGCTCAAAACTATTTCTTTTAAAAACATTGGTAACGTAATAATATAAAACGATGACTTATTTTAAAACCGCAAAAAAACGGATCTAAATGATACAAGGCACTGCGTGTACACTTTCCATAGAAAAATAATTTGCAACCACAATATAGATCACAAGGAAAGTATGTGACATATACGTAATTATGTTGCAATAACCTGGTGCTTGGGCACAAATTAAATTGTTACATTCTGGTAACGGTACTTCGAACGCGGTTAGCATGCATCACAAGAAAATGGAAACATTGTCGAATGACTAACTCTGAAAAAGAAGTTAAGTTGAAAGTAACACAACTTCAAGATATGAATATAGCTTTTCCCAAAGGATGTACATGCCGCGCGCGACTTATTGTTTAGAATTACGTTTTCAAGTACATGGTATCTTTCAATCGCGTGTTCGTGAATTTAACGTCGTGACGAGCGGGAAAATGGTTTAGGAACTTGGAAGTTTACCCTATAGACATTTTGTGTTAATAGAGCTGCTGTTAGAAAAGATACAATAAAGACTGGTGTTTTTGGAAAACCTTGAATTTCTACAGTCAGACTGGCAAGTAAACTGTGAGTACATAAACCTTTTTAAATGATGTAAGAATATGTTAATGTAAAATTGCGATGCGAATTATAGATAGTGTCTTTTCATTCATAGGAGGATGACATAATGCTATTGCAATTGTTTTAGTGGATTATTTGAACAGTGGTGGAGTATAGTACTTAGAACTAAGATTTGTTTGGTTTTAAGTATGCTAGTGTAAGAAATTGAAATTGCAACATTTCTCAATAATTAACTAGGATGTGCATGATAATTTCTAGGGTAGGATATACATGTGTTTTAGTGCAGTTAATAAATGAACAACAACATGTTTTTATTTTTAAGGAACTATGGAATGCGAACATGGGAAGCTGTATTGGCCGACATTTTTGTTTATTGTAAGTTAACATTTCCCGAGATGGGATTCAGAACGCAACTATCCATATTCGGAAAACCAGGGAAATCGGTTTGATAACAGTAATATTAATTTTTCTTTTAAGGTTTTTCTTTTTTAGTAATACCTGGTCAGTTTGATGTTAGAAAAATTAATTTTGTTAAATATGTGTATTCTTATACCAATTACTTCATGTCAATAAAGGTCAAGTTCAGGTTGAATTTTATTTGGACTTATATTTGTAAATTAATAAATACAGATATATTTGTGAAAGGATATCCAACCATCCCATTGATGGAGTCGTATTTGGGAGAGGCTCTTTATTTTAAGAATTTCTTTGATACAACAAAATGTAGTAAGTGTTTTTATGATATTGTAGACGAAAGTAAAGCATGTTGTTATCTAAATTAGGAAACAAAAAACAAAGGAGACCTATTCGGAGTAACGGTCTACCATGTAGAGGAAATATTAAAGGGATTGCTAAGACAAGACGGTTTGGCGTCTCTTAATTGTGACAATAGAATAAGCTTCTCGAGGTATGTAGTTATTCTAACGTAGTTTTTGTATCCCACCATTTCAATTACTTGTTTTTATTATTTTTATTAATTTTTCACACGGAACCTTCTCCAGTACCACTGTAGTTAACCGGTGCACTTTTAAGATTATTACGGGATCCCTGCCCCTTCAGGACAAATCTAAATTTATAACGTACCTCTTATTTAACCCGAAACAACAATGATTTGCAGTTTCTTCGGATTTTAGCAATAACTTTCGGCAAACAATTTGTATTATACTGCACCGTACTAACTGTGTTTCGATCTATCACTGTAACAGACAAAATTACCCGTTTTCCTGAAAAAACAAATAATCATTTTTTCGTACTCTTCGTGAACGCACCGCTATCGATTCCTAGGATAAAGAAGACAATCTTGCTATTTCTATAATATGTAGATGTAACGGAATCGCATTCTAAAGGCTTGGTGACCTTGTGAATCATATGGTTTATAACAAATAAGACGAATAATCTACCTAAATGATCCCGGATAACAAAACTCTCAAAGTTGACCAAAAAAAGTAGCCAATATTCGTGAACCAGTCGTACAACGTTCAGCATGTTCTGTTAGTAACCATGTACTGGATATACAAATCAGTCGTTTAAAAGTACAAGGAATGGTAAAACCTTTCATCTGTACGAAATTTAGATGGTTTTGGTATATCAAGCCAACAGAGAACTTGTTAGGAAAGCATTTTGGAATATCAATGATGATATACTTAGGCGAACAATGGATTGGAATGAACATCTTTGGGATAGGTTTCGTTTTTCATGTGAAGAGTTATATCAATACACAAACTTGCCAAAATGTACATGAATCTCCACATTTACATAAATTAACTGTGTTGTGTAAATTGTACCCCGTTTCAACCTTCGAAAATGACGAATGTCATAGCGTGACTTGGACAATGTATGTAGCACAGCAGTTGTGTCTGATGCTCTATAAAACAATTTCCTGGCTGGAACGGCATGGTTAATTCAACAGGATTGTTCAATAGCATATACAGCACTGTTGTGACCTCTTGGTGAATTGTTTCGCTGTGCTGTTTCCATATGGGTGTGATATTGAAATGCATGTACAACCATCAGATTTACGGGCTGGTTCCACTAAAGTGGATTAGTTGGTAGGTTAAGAAGTATAATTTTTTAGTTACTTGATTCAAATTCATATGTCCATAGGGTTAAAAATGTATGGCTTAAGATAGAATTTATAGCGGCTAGAATAAGCTAAGTGATGTGACCATGGCTGTTTTAGTATGAGCTAAAGAGCCAAACTAAAGGTTTAACCAAATTAGTGAGGATCCAGACTAAGACAGGAAAGAGGGCAGCAGTTTTTTCGATACTTAAAGTAGCAGAGACCATGGGGGTTGGTATGGCATTCTAAGACACGCCACTGCAATGTGCAAGGCAACGGAAAACCATCTCATTATGTCCAAAGTACACATGTACTGAAAATGCCGGTCGATCCCATCCTCCAAAGTAGTCCCTTCCCGCAGAGCCGAATGGAGGTTTAAAATAAGAGTAGGAAACATTTTGCGAGTTGGAGCGTGGAATGTCAGAACCACGAAGCAAGTAGGTAAGCTAGATAATCTGAAAATCGGAATGAGTAGGTTGCATTAGACATAGTGGACAGTGGACAGAGGCGGGGGATTATTGGAGTGGAGGCTTTAGGGTAATTCATACAGGGTCAGAGGAAGGAAATTTAGGTGTGGGGCTAGTAATGTGAAACAAGATAGAACACTGTGTGGAGAACTACTTAAAAAAAACAATGGAGTATTCATGGTAAGATTAGAATCGAAACCGGTAAATACAGCAATTCCAGGAACCCAAAAGCGACCAACAGGTCTGTCTACCTAGACAGCTTGGAGCAACGCCTTTTGACATCACAAGGTACTGACAACCCAAAAACTATAGAAGAGCTACAGAGATACTCGGTCTCTCTACAAAACTCCATCGTAGAGTCCTTTGAACAGGCATGCCCGGTCAGGACAGATTCTACTCGCTTCAGTACTCCATGGTGGGGCGCGGAGCTACAGAAGCTGAAAAAGACCCTGGGCAAACTGTTTAATAAGGCAAAGAACACCAGAAGTATGGCTGACTGGGAGGCATATAAAAGCCACCAGCGACTATACAAAACGACAATTAGAAAACGACAGAGAGACTCATGGAAGACCTTCTGTAACTCAGTCGAGTCTACCAATGCAATCTCTCGCATTAACAGGATCTTGTCCAAAGACCCTCGTCATCAACCATGCTGTCTGAAACGTGTGGATGGTACATACACAACCAACGAGGCAGAAACAGCGGAGTTACTCGCGGACACGCACTTTCCAGGCAGTGTCACACGACCTTTGTCTTACGGGTTGGATCAACCCAGCTCGGCTAACGGGGCCGACTGGGAGGTTTCTAACCGGGTAGTGGATGAGAGAAAATTAAATGGGCTATCTCAACTCTCAAACCGTTTAAGTCCCTGGAAAGGATGGCATCTTCCCGCCCTACTACAGTGGGGAGTGGAGAGGCTGACACCGTTCCTTGTGGTACTTTTAGGGGCTGTATTGCTTTTAGATACATCCCCAGCAGTTGGAGAGAGGTTAGAGTTGTCTTCATTCCTAAACCAGGCCGGAAGGACTACTCCCAGGCTAAATCCTACAGACCGATCAGTCTCACGTCTTTTTGCTAAAGACCTTGGAGAGATTGTGCGACAATGATATGAGGGAGAGGATAATGCTTTCTTATCCACTTCACCCAAATCAACACGCCTTTATACCAGGTAAATCAACGGAATCTGCCCTGCACGCTGTTGTAGGACGGATCGAAAAACCCTAGACAATAACATGTCCGCCTTAGGCGCATTTATTGATATTGAGGGTGCGTTCAGCGAAACTACTTTCGCAAGCATCGATAGAGCTCTACGGACACATGGAGCTGAGGACACCCTTCGGCAGTTTACCATGCAGATTCTGCAATGTCGACGGGTACACATAAATGTGGGGGAAACCTCAGTAATTAGGGTGGTGGATAAAGGCTGTCCCCAGGGGGGCGTGCTGTCACCGCTACTATGGAATTTAGTAGTGGACAGCCTTCTCAAACGTCTTAATGAGGCAGGTTTCTTCACGATTGGTTACGCCGACGACTTAGCTATTCTAATAGTCGGCAAATTCGAACAAGTGCTGTGTAATTTGATGCAAGCAGCACTAAGGATCACGGAGCTCTGGTGCTCCGACAACTTTTTAACCATCAACCCCAACAAAACGGCGTTGGTGTTGTTTTCCAATAAAAGGAAGCTGACGGTAACTAAATTGCCAATGCTCTTCCAAACTTCCCTGCCCTTATCAGCAGAAGTCAAGTATCTGGGCATTATACTTGATAAGAAGCTGAACTGGGCCAAACACCTACAAATGAAAACTAGCAAAGCCAACCAAGTGTTCTGGCAATGCAAACGTGCCATAGGCAAACTTTGGGGTCTCCACCAAAGGCTGTCCTGTGGCTATACATCATGGTAGTAAGGCCGATGCTCTGTTATGGCGCTGTAGTCTGGTGGCGCAGGACCAGACTGGCCCATACAGTCCAAGACCTTACTCATATCCAAAGGGTGGCTTGTCTAAACATTACAGGTGCATTGCGTTCCACACCTACTGCAGCCTTAGAAGCCATCTTAGGCCTCCCTCCGCTGGACCTACATGTGGAGGAGGTGGCTTTGAGAGCGGCAATGAGGCTGCGGTTCAAAGGTCTATGGATCGATAAGGGAGGCGGTGGTAGACACCACAACATACTAAGAGAGGCGGTGCGGAACACACCTATCTTGGGAGGAGTGGTTGATTCGATCGCACCCATAATCATTTCCAGGAGGCGCTTTGGGGTTTGTCTAAACACTGAGGACGCCTCCTTAACGGAGATCTCCATCTACACAGATGGCTCCAAAACAAATGAAGGTACCGGGGCAGGCATTTTCTCCGATGACCTAGACCTTCATGAAAGTGTTGCGCTGGGCAGGCTGGTAACTGTCTTCCAAGCGGAGGTCATAGCCATTATGCACGGCGCTAACGCCATACTGGAACGTGGAATCCAGAACAAAGCTATACGCATCTTGAGCGATAGTAGAGCAGCTCTTCTGAGCTTAAACAAGCAGAAGCTTCTCTCGGGGTGGTATACCAATGCCATCGTGTTCTCGAGCTCGTTTCTGATACAAACGCCCTTGAACTGGTTTGGATCAAAGGGCATTCAGGAGTACATGGTAACGAACAGGCAGATTCTTTGGCGAGGCAGGGAGCGGCTCGGGGTTTTGTCGGCCCTGAGCCATCGGTTGCTATTGCGCCATCTGTGGTGTTCTCCATGATAAGACAAATAACCCACCGCCGTCACAAGGATAGGTGGGCTTGTACATCAAGCTGCCGGCAGGCAAAAATGTTTATAAGGTCTCCCATGACCAAAATAGAAAAATTTGTCATACGCTTGCCAAGACAGAAACTACGGCTACTAGTAGGTATTCTGTCCGGGCATTGCACTTTAAGGAAGCACCTGCACAGGATGGGTCTGTCAGACAACCCCACCTGTCGCGGTTGTCAACAGGAGGATGAGACGGCGGAACACATTCTGTGCACCTGTCCGGTACTCGCCCGACTTCGAGGATCCATGCTGGGGACTTTTGGCCCGAGAAGGCCGGAATTCGAGACACCCCCTGGTCCGACATCCTCAAATTCACCTGCAAGGTCGGGTGGTTGAGCAATGAAGGACCAACCTAGGGCAAGGAAGGCAGCACAATGGGCCCACCAGGAGGCCTAAGTGCGCGTGGCTTTAAGTCACCCTTCCCAAGTTAATCAATCAATCAATACAGCAATTCTTGCCTATATCTAGCCACAGTGAGGAGGAAGTAGAAGCAATCTACAAAGATATCGAAGAGATACTAGGATTCGTAAAAGGACATGAAAGTTTAATAATTACGGCCGATTTTAATGCAGCGATAGATGAGGGCAGGAAAGAAGTGGTAGTAGATTTATGTGATTTAGGCAAGATGAATGAGAGGAAAAATGTGCTGTCAGAATTTAGCAACAAAAACAATTTAACCAGCACAAACATATTATTTCAACATCATGCTAGAAGACAATAGAATAATCCACGTCGGAAATAGTAAAATATAATTGCACGAAAATATTTACGAATTAATTCCATTTTTTGGCTAAGACAAAATTTTCAACTCAATTAAAACATAGCAAATAGTTTGCATATGGCAAAATGTTATAAGAATATATACCGTCAAAGTGTCAAGCTTTAGATTGAAACGTCAAATCGCACCTAGCAGCACTAGTGTCGTCAGTTCCCGATATATATATATATATATATATATATATATATATATATATATATATTGATAAGATGAAATAATAACCTAGACTTTTTAAGTAAAGCCCAAATGATCATTTCAAATCGAGTTAGTAATTGAAAGAAGGAAAATATAAGGCCTTGGACAGGATTTCAACCTGCATCCCAGTTTTGCCGGAACTGTGTGTTTACCAATTACGCTACCGAGGCCGATGGCTATAATTGGGAAATTTACAAATCTAAATCGTGTACAGTACCATATATAAACCTAACTTTCAATTACGTTTTGCATTTTTGTCAATCATATCTGAAATTGTCAAGTTTTTGACTTATGTCAGATATAGACAGGAAGCAACGCTCAAAATCACGGCTATAAGCCAAGTATTAATATATAAATATTATAAGTAGTTTTTTCACAAGGTAAGTTGATAAATACTAACATAAGTCACAAACTTGACAATTTCAGATATGATTGACAAAAATGCTAAACGTAATTGAAAGTTAGGTTTATATATGGTACTGTACACGATTTAGATTTGTAAATTTCCCAATTATAGCCATCGGCCTCGGTAGCGTAATTTATAAACGCACAGTTCCGGCAAAACTGAGATGCAAGTTCAAATCCTGTCCAAGGCCTTATATTTTCCTTCTTTCAATTACTAGCTCGATTTGAAATGATCATTTGGGCTTTACTTAAAAAGTCTAGGTTATTATTTCATCTTATTAATTGTTGGCAATAAATACTGTCAAATGCAGACAACGTTAGGATTTATTATGCAGAACAAACGATTGATATGTTTAGATATGCAGATGATATACCGGTATTAGCATCTAGCAAGGAAGAGTTAGAAGCAGCTCTTATTGGAATGGAAACAGTACTAACAGTGAGATACGGTATAAAAGTTAACAAAGATAAAACTAAAGTATTAGTATGTAGAGGAGGAATACATAAGTTAAAAAACAGAATACAGATAGGAAACAAGAACTTAACGAGAGGTTAAAGATTTCTGCTACCTAGAAAGTCAAATAACACAAGATGCGAAGAATGCAAAAGGTATAAAACAAGGATTAGCGCAAGAATGTGCTGCATTTAACAAGAAAAAAACAACTACTATGTTCAAAGACAACAAACATAGAAGCAAGGAAAAGATTGCTGAAAACGTGTGTGGAGTACAGCACTGTACGGCTTGTAAAACGTGGACAGTAGAAAAATCGGATAGGAAAAAACTAGAAGTCTTTGAAATGTGGTGCTACAGACACATAATGGAAATATCATTGACAGAGAAAGTTAAAAACAAAGAGTTTCTCGAAATGGTAAGGAAGAAAGAAATATGTAAAATACAGTAAAATATAGGAGAGATGGGCTGATAGAACACATACTAAGGCACGAGGGAATAGCGCGTAATATATTAGTAGCAGAGAAAGGAGGAAATAGAGGTAGAGGTATACCTAAATTAGACTACTGCATACATATAGTGAAAGATGTAGGCTGTGGGAATTTTAGGGAAATGTGTAGGTTAACGCGGAATAGAAAACAATGGAAGTACGCGTCTAATCAGTTATAGGACTGAAGATTTAATGATGATGATGATAAAACCTGGATATTGCAAGTTTCATTGAAAGATTGAGGGATGTGTTTTAAATGATTGAAGTTGGATCGGCTAATTGAATATGAACTGATTTATGTAATTTCACAAATTACAAAAATATTGTTATGTTGCTAGTATTTAAATTGACTTAGGTAGCTTTAAAATTTTGTATGTAGGTCTGCTATATGATACTGTACTAAAACAGATGTTGGTGACTAAGTGATCCGAAAGGAGCTGTTTTCTTTGTGTAAGCACGTGGTTTGGCATTTTGTAAGAAGAACTCCAATCCACCAAGAGGCCGATGCAAGTAGGATTCACACAAATACTCGTTGCCCCAAGTTGAAAGTCTATCAACGTAAGTGTAATTGGTAATGTAGCTTGAAATTGCATTTAGTAATTGTTACAATTTTTTCGACTTTTGTTTTATTTCTATAGAGATTCACTTCTGTATCACTGTAGTTAGCTGGTGCACGTTTAATTTGTTACGGGATTCCCTCGCTTCTCCTAGGCCATTCCTTATTTAATAATTTAACACTTCATTCAATCGAACAAGCTTCGACTGAAAAGAAGTTTTAAATTGCGTTGTATCGAACGAGTGATATGTCAAATTGAACAAACTTTGTGTTAATGTATCATAAATGAAAGTTGTTAATGGGCATGTGTTTCTTTTTGACGGATACGCCAACATCTATTTAGAATCATCTACGGAATGACTGAATTTCTGTATCTCAGTGGTAAATACTTTAAAGTTAGAAAAATAGATAACCCAGTGAAAAATTGTGTGATTGCATTACCTAAATTTACTGCTAAGATGTGGTCAGTAACAAGCATACGCCCAAGTTCCCGGGTTCGAATCCCGACACGGTCCGCTTGAATAATGTTAGGCGAGCATTTTTCATAAAAATACACCCTCGTTCGGATGAGAGGTAAAATGGAGGTCCCGTGTGTGAGTGTTGTCACGCACGTTAAAGATCTCTACCTTGTTTGGAACAGCAAGGGTTCGGAAAAATTCCAAAGTTTCTAGGTAAAAAAACTCGTTTCCTGGTCAATGTAGTACCTTCGAGTGGAGCATTGGAAAAATCACATGTAAGGTCAGTAACAAACAGGCGGTTTTGTGGATCAGACAGATTTGCCCAGCACTGCAGATTCCAAGGTTCCGCAATCAATTTGCGACACGGACCGCTTGCAAAATTTATTTATACAAAAACGTCCTTGTTCGGATGAGGTGAAATATGGGTGCCATGTGTGAGTGTTGACACCTACGTCAAAGATCCCTACCTTGCTTGGAGTAGCGAGCTTTTGGCATTCAATATTTCCAGTTTAAAAACTCACTTTCTGGTCGGTAGTGTAACTTCAGATAGAGCATCGAATATTTAAACGTATGGACGTGTAACCGACTCGAGTTTTTGTAAATGTACTTTAATCAAACGAATTTTGTATGGGGTTCCTCAATAATGGTGTTCTCAAAGACGGAAAAACGTGCATAAGCTGTATTATGTGAAACAACAACCTATTTGTCTCTCCTCAAGTATTAGGCGTTCAGATTTTTCCATAGGATCAAAACAGTAGAGTGAGAAATTGTGCTAAAGGTTTAGATAGTATACTAAAAGAAATAATTAAATTGCCATATTTCTACTGTTAATTGGGGAAGTAACCATAAAGCTTTCTAATTATCTTAGTGCATTTAAAAGTGAGTTAATTAACACGAAGTAAATGTTGAATATTATATTAAAATTAGGAATAATTAACTTCACATTTTTTGCAAGTGAAAGTTCAAGCATTCAACACCTTCTAAGACTTTCGGAAGCTTTTTCTTGATTAAAATGAAAGACATTTCTGAAAATTTAATAAACCTCATAAATGGATCTTTTATGTTGGACCTTAAAATAGAAGTCACTTATTATAATTATGAAACGTTAGATTAGTACATTGTATTGACAATAAGGCAAATTTGTGTGCTCATTGTTGTGCAAATGAAGCTTTTATTGGAATTTTAAAGGGTCGCATGTTTGGCTTAGCGTAGGCCTGAGGCTAATTTATTTCCATCGGGTATGAATAATGCGATATCAAATTGGTCAGCCGTTAATTAACATGTTGCGTTTATTAGAAAATATTTATGTTACTAAAAATTTGAAAAAGGTGTAATACATAATTTTTGCTTTAGGTCATGCGTGTTTCAACAAATAAAAGCGCAAAAATAAGTCAGGTATAAAGTTTTATACCCATCATTTTCATCTTAAACAGGGGAATTAAGTGTGGTCGTTCTTTTTTAATTTCACAATCATTAAGCACCCCTTTAATGACAACAATGTCAATGATAGGATTCGGACATACAAAGGATGCTTTTGTTGAACCCTATTAACAAATATTTTAAACAAAACATAAGAAAGAGCTGGATGTATAATAGACGAAGCAAAATTTATATTTACGAATTAGATGGAATTTTATTTGGAGTTACTTCTAAAATAAATATAGCTGATCATTGTGAAACGGTTTTCAGCTGCCACAGTGATGAAGTCATATTTGTGACAGACCTTTATTTTGAAAACTGTTTTAATTTGGCAGAAAGTTGATAAGTGTTTTTAAGGTTTGGCTAAGAAAGGTAGAAGATGAGGTGACGAAATTTAAAAAATCAAAAAGGCAAGAAGACTATGCAGAATAACTTTCTTCCCGGTAATGGAAATGTCAAAGATATTGCTGGGACAAGACGGTTTGTCGCCGCTTATCTTTGACAACTAGTAAGCCTTTCAAGGTAAGTGGTACTTTAATGTAGTTTTGTATTAACACCATTTTGCATACTTTTTGATATCGTTTTTATCATGTTTTTCTATAGGAAACCACACCTGCACCTTCAGATACTAATTTAAGGATATTAAAGCATATTTAGTCGGCAAAGATATATTTGATATATTACTGGACGGCACAAAAGTATTTAATGACGATTAAACACGCTTTTTGATATGCCTGAATCAAGATAAAGTTATTGCACCACGTGACACCAAAGACTGCTACCAACTAATACTAAATCAAGAAGATTCAAAGAAAGATATTACTGTTGTGTTCACGTTTTCGACTGCTGGTATTTTGAGTCCTGTTCCTTCAAGTTATGGGATTGTTAAAAGCGAGACTAAATGAATGAAAGAAATATTTTATGAACGTATTGGCAATGTTCTTTATCCATCCTTATTGCGCAATAACATCAAATTTTGTATAATTATCTTTGTAGATGGTCACAGGACACATCTTACCTATGAACTAAGTCAGGCTTTTGCGTCCTTTTAGATAATTCTACCTGCTTTGTATCCCAATGCAACTTAAATTCTCTATTCAGCTAATATCGCTTGTTTCAACCCCCTGAAAAACACGGGGAAAAATTGGTGCTGGAGTAAAAATGATACAATCTGCTTACTGAATTAACAAAATATAATTTCGCACCCATATTTAAATGCTAAGGATGTTCTTAATATATCAACTATTTTGAACAGCCTCAAGGTCAGCGGAATCCTTTGTTACACTATTCCGTGCAGACAAGAAAAACAGTGAACAAAGAAAATTGCCCGCACCAATACCGCAACAAAATAAGGGGAAGTGCAATGAATTAATTTCATACTAGCTGAAAACATCGTAGTGTAGGAAGGGTTACACAAAAAGAAAAATTGAAAACCTCAGGAAGTAGTTTTATTACAAACCGTTTGTTAACAAACATGGTATCAAGGTATCGAAAGAAATATTTACACAAAATAAAACGAACATTTATGTAACGTCTACTCACATATAACAGCATACCTCTTAAATTTTATAAATCAAATTTCAACAAATATCAATTAGGGATTATTTTGCAGTCACAGCACGGTTTAAAATATAAATAAGAAGTACTTGTGTACTTACACAATCTTTCCAGCAATAAATACAAGTAGAAAATTAGACATAATATATAGAGTAGCACAAAGAATTTTTGCGATCGACAAAATAATACGTACAAAGTATTCTAAAAACAGTGCCTGTAAAGTGTTCTCCAAACAACTGCAAAGCATTCTCAGAACACCATCTGCAAACAAGCGCAATTAAGAAAGCAAATGACCTCAATACAAGATGACGACTTCTACGAAGTATGTCCGCGTGGGAAATCCGTCCTGGTAGTATCCAAACAACGTATGTCCAAATTGTTAGATATATCTGCAACCCACATTACTGCATTGTGTAGTTATGTGTATGACAGGTATACCATCTCCTGTATAAAACCATAGAGATTTACTAATTCGAATAATCTACCAGGAAAAGATAAGCAAAAGAAAAATTTTCATTTTTCGTAAATCGAGTCCATGAACACCTGCAGAAACTGTACCTAACATATCTTCCACCCCTCCCCGTAGCAAACTTAAAAGGTCGGGATAGGAAGCAGAAGCAACGAAGCAGGTAGTACACTAATAAGATAAACCAAAAGAAGATTGGTTTCAAAAACCCAAAGAAAACCAAAAACAAAAACATTAATGCATATGTGTATCGAAGAACCAATATAAACTAATAGGATAAACCAAAAGAAAACTCACTGTTACAAACTACAAGAAAACCCAAGAAAACAAAAAAAAATGTTTAGCAGACGTGAAGGACCAGTACACCGGGCAAAGTCAAGAAGTGCAACAGGATATAGGAAATAGGAAAGGTATAAAATAGCAGTCACCGAGGATACAGATGAAATTGTCTAACACTGCAAAAGTCGTTGGAGGACGGATATCCCTAGTAAAGAAATAGTAAGGTTTTCAACATCAAGCAATGAAATTGGTTTCTCACGAAACACCAAAAATTAAGAAAAGGAACGAAGAGGAAATCCAACAGTACGCCAATACGAGACAGTAACTGTTGCCTCAATGTATGAGGCAAAAATGCTGAATAGAAAAATTGAGGTACTTCAAACTGTGTTAAACAAGTATCGTATTAGATGAACAACCGAAAAAAAGAATAGCTAACTAAGCCATAAACTCGACTAAGTTGTGGTTTCCGAAGAAAAGAAAAAAGTTTAGAAAGCATATACCCCTACGTGTGATTTTCCAATGCTTCACCCGAAGGTACCGCATTGGCCAGGAAGCGAGTTTGTTTTTTTATCTGAAAAATTTTGAACTTTGCCGAAGCCTACCTGTTTCAAGCAAGGTACGTCAACTGTCGTTTCAAATTCTCCGGATTAGCCTCTACTCCCCGCTTGATACACGCCTTTAGCTTTAAGCAAACATCTTTTATCTTCCTTGTACATATCGTTTTATCGCACACATATGCCTCTACCACCTAAATTTTTAGCCCTTCCCGTTTAATTTTCACCAATCATCTCGCTTGGCTCCATTTCCCACCCTTTTGAGCGACGCGTGCCTGCTTATAACTATTCTTGAAACTATCAATTTTTGATTCCCTTCTTCTGGATATACTTTGTGTCTCTCTTAAACTCATAGCCTTTTATTCAACCTCGGTCTTTTCATTGCTCCTTCCGATTCTATATCTAAGATTAAAAATCAATATTTTAACTAACGTATACTGTGTTTACACCAATTCTGTGTGGTTTTGTTTACGTCCTTGGCTGCTTTAATTCCAACGGTTGTTCTTTCCAATAAGCTATTAAGTTTGTTTGCAGCAACTCTACTAAGAAATATATCTTTCCCCTCGTTATTTGAAACGTGTTGGTTTTTACGACTAAAACCTAGAAATCGCTACTTTTAACATGCTCAACGCTTTTAAAACTGTTCCATAGTACTTCATTATCCTATAATTTTACCTCAAATTATTATTTCTTATTCTCTTTTACATGCATACTGTAATACATGGTTCCTAACTAAATCTAATTAAGATAAATTATTCCTACATTAATAACGCGTTAAACTAAATCGATATTCCCCTATTATCCACTATTCAAGATAGAAAATAATTGTTGAAATTATTTTAACTAAATAAATTTATTTTACTGTACCTAATCACTTATGTATTTTATTGACCATTTTAGTTACACGATATTATATATATATATATATATTTCTATGTATTTTAGGGGTTAAAATGATTAGAGGAGTCAGTTGGTAATTTATAGCAGGTTACCGCGTGTAAATATTGACAAAGATCTGTTTCAATATGTAAATACTAAGTAGCACGTAGGTACATTGGTTATAAAGCATTACAGTTTATTAAACGTAAAAATCGATAACAGTAAGGTCATAATCAATTAAATTGAAATAGTAATTAATCAAATCTTAGCATGTGTAAATAATCTTAGTGTATAATCTTTCATAAGTTTTATTATAGCAAACGCAGTGGTTTCTAAAGTGTAAGTTAAAAACAGTCCAGGTATTAATTTGCAGGGGAAAAATATATAGTTGCCAAGGATTTCCAACTAAAGTTTAATAGCTTGGTAAACAACGTTCGAAAACAAATATATTCTACGAATGAAGCTGAATGTTGAACTAAAACGGATCGATAGAATATAGAGAAAGACTGTGTTTTGCAGGCGTTAGCAAAGATGAAAGATATCATATGTTGAGTTCATTTGACTTTAAAACAATCTGTGGGACAAAGACAAACTAGAGGGTATGAGCAAGAGGGACATTTAGCATTTTTGCATTGAACGTTTGAAAGTGGAATGAGAAGTATTGTAAAAGGCCACAGACCACTTGTTAAGACAAAGAAAGATTAATAGATTGTGCATTTATGGGAAGAAGATGAAAATAGGGTTTATAATATTTAAGAGTGGGGAGAAAATGAGAACACATGTTGGACTGAAATGGGGAGAACTTGTAACGATTTTATTTTTTGGTTATTAAATCCGTTCATAAAAGTGCAAGATTTATAAAACACTTTTATTAAAGTAATATGTAAAATACATTTAACAACTTTGGTATTACGCTAAAGTTGTATCTATATGTAGCATTCTATGTATAGTCAAATATCTGTGCCTTCGATAACTATTCGCAAGCGCGTTTTGGTTGAAAGTCCCCTCCTGGAACAGGCCGTTCGTCCGTGCGAGCGTGATAACCAGTCGGCCATGCGATATAGTAGAGTCAAGATGTACGAAAAAACGCAGGCTGGCAATTTACGTATAAATTTTTAGAAGTTGAGACACATCTTTAAATAGCGGTTGGTATCCTATGAACGTTATTACTTTGTTTAATCGAGATATTTTATTTAGCGCAAGCAAAAACCACATTAAAATGCCACTTTGAAAACAACTAATCCGGCCACTGATGTTAAAACCACTTTGTATTGCAACCTGTAAAAATCAACTTAGATGATGGAATATTTGACTAATTTATAGAAGACCATTTTATCACAAAACGTAAAGATGTTATTTGGTAAGGCAGCGGGGTTCAACATATTACAGCAGCTGACGGATGTATGGTGATTACGTTTGATATTACAACACCTCTTCACAGCTACAAAACGCAGCTTTGGTTCGTAGATAACTTTAAGTAATTTTTCGTGTTTAAAATTAGAAACACGCTATTTTGTTTAGTGCATGAAAGCACGAATATTATAAAATTTCAATTATTTGTTGTGCTGGAATTTTCCAGTGTTAAAATTATAATTCACAATTTTTAATGGTTAGGAAACCATACACGTGGTTCATTTTGTACTGTTAGTAACAGCGACAGGTGTTATTTACGTCACTTGTTTGTCTGCAATATACTGCTGACACATGTGTTCTAGAAAACATATGCTTCGAACAGCGTTTGCCCAAGTTGAGTAAACAAGAATATTTTTGTGATGTGCTTTTTTATTTGAAATTGAAACTAATACAAATAATTTAGAAAAGAAAACTTGAGTAACAATGTTTTAAATTGTAACCTTCTCGTACAGATCTGCACGGGTCGGACTTTTTTAGTGTAACAAGTTTACACTAAGTTGTAAAATGTTTGATTATCCACAATTTTGATAAACCTTATTTTAAAATTCACAAACTCACTTAATTATTTATGAAATTTTGTTACATTGCATGTTGTTTTAAAAGAGAATCTTTTGAGTAAATTATTGGTTCAAGATTAAAGTTTGTTATTTTGATCAAATATGGTCAAACCTAACAACAAGAAACTAATACCCTTAAGAGTGGAATTTTGATGTCAACTTTATATAGAAAATACTTTTTTAATATTTCTTTAGGTATGTTTGTGGGACACAAATAGTGTTCCACCCTTCTATTAAGCTAATTATTACCATTTCTTACAGGAGCAGCGTCTTATTCAGTTTTAAGACGGGTTTCTGTCATCGAAGGCGATTTTTTTCTTTGGGTTTCCACGTCCGCCCCTAGAAATATACCACGCTATTATCATAAATAAGTCAGGACTTGGTGGCGCCTATTTGTTTTGGATTAAGTTCAACTTACAATCAGAATTCGACTTACCCCCCCATTTCTCATAGCTCTACCCAAGGAATAGACCCCTAGTTATGTCGGAAGACTTCGTTACACTTGCTCATAACGTGAGGCCAGCTATATATAAGAAAAATTAGTTTCACTGGCTTCCAATAAACGTAGGGCAGGTGCCTCAAAAAACAATATACGTTTCACTAGCGCCCATGCGTGAGGCTAGCTGAGCCGAGTTAGAAAAAACCGTTGCAAACTCATGGTAAGATAGAAAGAGTATTTTGTAAGAAATCGAGAATTTTTTATTGGGAAGGCGTGCTTTAGATACTAAATGATTGGCAGTTGAAATGAAAGTTAAAAGAACAAGAATATCGGTTGGAAGGTTAAAGTGGGTTTTCATTAGAAATGCTTGTGGATATCGATCGAAATTCTCAGATTTGAAAGACGGTTGTGCAGGGAGGCTTAAAATAAGTCGAATTAGTGAAGGTTAACGGTGATGTTTTCGGAATCGGTGGAAGTTACAAGTTTGTTTGTGTGAAAGTTGTTGAAAGTGTGTTAACCGTTAAAAAGTTTTACTAAGAAGGCAAGTTGTTTTGGGGTGGTGTTGTGAGAAGCGACTACGAGCGAGGGGCGATTTCGTCTATAAATACACTTCGGAGTAGTGATGGAGGTCTTTTTTTTACTTCCTGATTATCGAATCATCTCTAACTAGTAGTGAACAAAGTAAATTACAAGTGGGTTTAATAAGTAAAGTTAATTGCACAAGTTAGTGTAATCGTCACGGGCAGTCTGAAAATTGTATGAAACAATTTGAAAATGCAACATGTTAAAAATGTAAGTACAGCCTGTGCTATGGTTTGGTTGTGCGTGCCAGCGATGCACATACATAGTGTAGAGAGTAGATGGATTGAATTGAAGGTATACATATGGTAAATGGAGCAGTAGGGAAAGCGTGAAACGTTGGATGTATTATCCGTTGATAGCCGGAGAAATTTAAGTGACTGGTTACCTCCACGGATGGTGATCTACAACGTGGAAAGATGCAGGAACGCGCAGTCTTTGCAAGGGACAGCAGTCATCAATGGTAGAATTGCAATAATAATAAGATTTCAGTATGTTACCTTATATGATTTCCAGATTCAGGGGAAGGAGCATTTGAGAATATGTACATTTAAAATAGGTATTAGGGTTATCAATAGGGTAAGGAGAGATATCGTTGTTTTCGTTATTTGCGTTAGAGGAATTTACAGTGTTAAGGTGGGTCAAATCACTCTACATGACGAGTTTTTATTTGATATTAGCAAGCTATTGAGTCCGGCCAGTAACGATATAACTTCACTACTACCATATTAGTGGTACCCAACTGAATTTGTTGTTAATATTAATTTTACGTCCAGCTACCAGTTGCATTTCAGGACTGTTCAGCAACACAAATTACGACCATTTACTATACCCACCTCTCACCGGCTAGAACTAGGTCACTCAAGGGATACGATCCTTTGCCGGACATAGTAGTACCAAACAGACTCATAACAATTTCAAATCTTTATATCGTCAGTAAAAATCCACTCAATTTTACAAACCACAAACATGCCGCATCAACATGCAGGGAAAGATTATGAAAATGTGAAACATAGACATATATCCCCTCACTCGTACTAACAAAAACGGAATTGCAGTCTACATAAAACTGAAGTTACGGTGCGTTTATCTTTTCAATAATCGTTGTTTACCTTAGCAAACGAACGTATCTTCTTGCCTCACGTAGAACGCCTAGAATGACGTAATGAACTTACGTCACTAAATCTAATTCAACTTTTAACGAACCTTTAAGGGTAAAAACTTTTGCAACCGTTTATGTAACTAACAAACAGTTCTAATTAATTGCCGGAAGCAAAGAGCTACTCGTCAAATATTTTAGGTAAGTAGCACACAAAGGTAGCAGTTCAATTCATTACACACCTGTAAATTAACTTTTGCGTAGTAAACCCTACGTAGCTTCGTTGTGACTAACTTCCTATCAGGAGCAATACTCGAACCCCTAGGTCTAATTAGTTATGCCTCATACCATTGCGTCAAGCAAAACCCTTTAATCATTCAGAATCTGCAAACTTTCTTGTAATCTACTATATTAGAATTTACTTACTTTAAGTTATTTTGCTGTTATTTCAATATAGATCATAAAGTTTCTAGTCGTCAGCTAGCAGACGCCTTTTTTATTTTGTATTACGTATAAGATTTTGATAACTTTGCCGCTTTGCAATGTGCAAATAATCGTGTAAATTGTTTCAAGCTGTTTAGAACTTCCCTTGCATAATCGCGGTTCTATGATCCGCAACCAATACTGATCTTCAACTTCTTTAAGAAAATATACCAAACCTTTCTCTCCTTTCTTTAAAATAATTTCTCCACAATGGAAACTAAATTCAAAATGCAATTCCATAGATAAACATATGTCTCCTTAAGCATTCTGGCGTGCACAAAAATCAATCAACAATAGCTACACCAATAATAAATCCTAGTATACCCATATAAGGTACAAGTTAGCATTAATCGTGTATACAACATACGTTATGTGGTAAAAAGACCTTGCGTTGTTAACTTAAATTTACCTTAAAGAGACTGGAGAACGTAACAATTATAGTGCATCGACTAACTTCAGTAGTGCGAGATGGGTCTTAGCAACGAAGAACTAACTATAAGGAGTGTACAAATGTCAAACCCTTACTTAACCAGTGATCCCCCTTGAAAGCTTCTTCTAGGTTACCTGATGTCAAGTTTGAATGTTGGTGGGTATAAGCTCATGGTATCAAGGTTGTCCGTCACTCGGAAGACGAGTATCCTTGGGGGTCCTTCAAAGGCTACGACGTCCTAGTGAAATGGTGGTTCTTTCACAAAAGCCAAGCTTTTACTCGTGTCTAAAAGAAACGGCATCACTTCTTACCACTTCATCTAATTTCTATTATAAAAAATATATTACAATATTGTTACGAATAACAAAAATTTATAAAAAAGAAACAAACAAACATCCGCCCTAATTAGAATAGTTGACGCTTTCTAAAATAATATTGAATATCTACATAACGTTTTGCGACTATTAACCACCGACAGGAAATTTCATGCGGTACTGAAGTATTTATTCCACGCTCAAGTGTTTTGCACATTGCAATTTAATTAAATGTATAATTGAGAATTAGGTAGTCTTTACAATGAACACCTTAACTAATTTTTTTCACTACCGTCTTTAAAATTACTACACTAGAGAGAGCTCTGGTCTAAAAATGACATAGTTCTCCCTCCGTCTAACACTATGACCATAAGGAAATCCGCCTGGACAGTTCGCTTGTAGGGTATTACGGGTATTTTAGCTGACTCCAGGTCCCGGTTTGAATCTCGACACGGTTCATTTAAAAAATGTTTGGCGCGCATTTTCGCAAAAATACGCTTTCGTTCGGACGAGAGGTAAAATAGAGTTCTCGTATGTGAGTGTTGTCAGGCACGTTAAAGATCCCTACCTTGCTTGGAACAGCAAGGGCTCGGCAAAATTTCAAATTTTCCAGGTAAAAAAAACTCGTTTCATGGTCAATGTAGTAGTTTCGGGTGGAGGATTGGAAAATCAAATGTAATGTATAAATCAACTGGCGATTCTGTGGCTCAGTTGATTTGAGTGTAACTACTGAGCACATGGTCTGCTTTCGAGTCTCGACACGGTCCGCTTGAAAAATGTTAGGTGAAAATTTTTCACAAAGGTACGCCGTGGTTCGGAAGAGACGTAAAATGTAGGTGCCTTATGTGAGTGTTGTCATGCACGTTAAGGATCCCTACCTTGCTTGAAACAGCAAGGGTTTGGCAAATTTCAGAATTTTCCAGCTAAGAAAAAATTCCTGGCCAATGTAGTACCTTCGGTTGGAGCATTAGACAACCAAATGTAGTTATAAATCAACTAGCGATTCTGTGGGTCAATTGGTTTGCGTGTAACTACTGAGCCTATGGTCCGTGTTTGAGTCTCGTCACGGTCTGGACGAACATTTTCAGAAATACGTACTTGTTCGGATGAGAAGTAAAATGTAGATGCCGTGTGTGAGTGTTGTCATGCACGTTAAAGATCCCTGCATTGCTTGGAACAGCAAGTGTTCGACAAAATTCAAAATTTCCAGATAAAAACACTCGCTTTCTGGGCAATGTAGTACCTTCGGATGAAGCATTGGAAAATCAAATGTAGCGTATAGATTAACTGTTCATTCGTCTTCTTTACCGTTCATTTGAACGCGCACTATACATGAGTTTTTCTCCCTTCTTATCGAAAGGCCCAGTATCTACATTTACCATAACATACTTCTGCCCTTGGCTGACGATTAACAACTATTCTTACCTTCGACTGCCCATCGTCGTTGTGGTTGAATAACTGAACTCCAAATCCGTCCTTGTCGACGTACTTCGTGTTAACCCCACTCTCTACGTTGTCTGTGCCACGTTTTTCTTTATCTTGGTATGTTCAATTGAGGGAACCTTTCCACGTGGTATTTTGCACGCTTTCCATGTTCTGTTATCGTATGGTGTCCCGTCATGGCGGGCATATTCCGTTTTATATTACGAATGAAATCCTTCATGTTTATCATTCACCTCGGCATTTCTTCGTTAGGTTGTCACATTTAGTCATAGTGTGCTCAAATTTTCAACCTTGGGCATATAATAGGTGTGACTCCTTGTCCTTATATAGCACAAGCGCATATACTATGGTTATCTTTTATTTTTCCATAAATGCCAAGGTTATCGATCACTACGATAATAACTTTATTTGTTTATTGTTTTACGGTAGTGGCTTCACTACGTTTTCTTTTGTGTTTGACGCCTAGTACATGTTTATTCAAATATGAAACTGTCAACTTTGATTGCCTGTGATGCTGATTCGAGGCTATTATATTATATTTTTTAGATAGCGTCATCCCACAGGGAGCTGCCCTCATTTTAAGATTTTCTGCTGGTAGCGATTTCTGACTATCCTTATACATTTTTTAGCCATGCGATAAATCAAATGCGTCTAAAATTTTATGCAGAATTCGAGTCTGCAAACGGATTTGCAATAGGACCACGCCTTACAAAGTTACACTTTTAAAGGCTCCAAACCTCTAAATTTTGCTCTTTGCTCTATAAGCAAACCTAACAAATAATTTTCTTTGACTATCTATTTTTCATCTTTCGAGACAAACCTATCTTGTTTGGTATCAATTAATATTAAATTTTTTTCAGCTACTCGAATCTCTAGGAATTTTTCAGATTGCATCGTCCTTCAGGGAGCTACCCACAGTTTAAGATTTTTTACCGCTAACATTCTGAACCAAATAGGTTTCTTTGACTAGCCATTGCATCTATCGAGATAAACCTACCTTGTTTGGTATCAATTAATATTAGAATTTTCCCAGCTACTCGATTCTCTAGAAATTTTTTAGATTGCATCATCCCCCAGAGAGTTATTCCAATTTTAAGATTTTTTACGGCTAACATTCTGAACCAAATAGTTTTCTTTGACTAGCCATTGCATCTTTCGAGATAAACCTATCCTGTTTGGTATCAATTAATATTAGATTTTTCTCAGCTACCCGAATCTCTTTAAATTTTTTAGATTGCACCATTTCCCAAGGAGCTACCCTCATCTCAAGATTTTTTACCAGTAGAGATTTCTAACCGTCCTTATAATTTTGTTAGCCATGCGATACATCAGGTTAGTCTAGAATTTTATGCAGAATCCGAATCTGCAAACATATTTAAAATAGGACCACTCCCTGCAAAGTTATACCCATTTCAAGTCCTAAACCTCTATAGTTTGCTTTTTGCTATATAAGAAAAGCTAACAAATAGTTTTCTTTGACTAGCCATTGCATCTTTCGAGATAAACCTATCTTGTTTGGTATCAATTAATATTAAATTTTTCGCAGCTACCTGAATTTCTTGGAATTTTTCAGATAGCATCATCCCCCAGGGAGGTACCCTACCAAACAAGATAGATTTATCTCGAAAGATGCAATGGCTAGTCAAAGAAAACTATTTGGTTCAGAATGTTAGCCGTAAAAAATCTTAAAATTGGGGTAACTCTCTGGGGGATGATGCAATCTAAAAAATTTCTAGAGAATCGAGTAGCTGGGAAAATTCTAATATTAATTGATACCAAACAAGATAGGTATATCTCGATTGATGCAATGGCTAGTCTAAGAAAACTATTTGGTTCAGAATGTTAGCGGTAAAAAATCTTAAAATGTGGGTAGCTCCCTGGAGGATGATGCAATCTGAAAAATTTCTAGAGATTCGGGTAGCTGAGAAAAATTTAATATTAATTGATACCAAACAAGATAGGTTTGTCTCGAAATATGAAAAATAGATAATCGAAGAAAATTATTTGTTAGGTTTGCTTATAGAACAAAGAGCAAAATTTAGAGTTTGGAGCCTTTAAAAGTGTAACTTTCTAAGGAGTGGTCCTATTGCAAATCTGTTTGCAGATTCGAATTCTGCATAAAATTCTAGACTAATTTGATGTGTCGCATGGCTAAAAAATTTATAAGGATAGTCAGAAATCGCTACCAGCAAAAAATCTTAAAATGAAGGCAGCTCCCTGGGGGATGATGCTATCTAAAAAATTCCTAGTAATTCAGGTAACTAAGAAAATGCTGATATTAATAGATATCAAACAAGATAGGTTTATCTCGAAAGATGCAATGGCTAGTCGAAGAAAACTATTTGGTTCAGAATGTTAGCGGTAAAAAAATCTTAAAATTAGGGCAGCTCTTTGGGGGCGAAGGGGTGATGCTATATAAAAAATTCCTAGAAATTCGGGTAGCTGAGAAAATTCTAGTATTAATTGATACCAAACAAGATAGGTTTATCTCGAAAGATGCAATAGGGGTTACCGATTTATTAGGGTAGGGATGGTTGGGGAATAAAAAAATCCCACAAGGCGTGAGCAGGAGGAGGTTCATCTCCCTCATTTACTCCTTACGGGAATTTACATGTAAATGCGGAGGCGGCGGCGGCGCTGTTTTTGAAGGAACATCATCCTCTACTTGGCCCTGCCCGCCCACCCGCCCGCCCGTCCAAGGGTATAGTGGTACAGCATATTACCATAAGGGAGGTTAATGTAGTATTTTTATTATATTAATAAAACAATATAAAATTTTATTCTAAATTTATTGAAAAATATATACAAAGACCCTCAATTGCTCCTTATGGGAATTCCTATAGTAGGTCAAAAAATGACCAGAATGGACCTTAGATTTTCTTATGGGAAAATACGTGTAAAAATGATCGATTTTGTGCTCGTACGAAGGTAGTATATCTACTCTCTACAAATGCTATATCTTATTCTCTACCAATGATATGCCCCTTTCATTTTTCACTGTACTATTTTTAAAACTAAGTAATGTAGCTAGTTCTAATGTATTGAATAGCAATGCGTGGTCTGCTGTTATTTGGTGCGGGTTGCATTTAATCACTGTTACTATGCACACATGACTGTTTAGTCTGCTTATGCAATATAATATTCTTATTTCAAGGTTTTGAATGTTTTAACTTATTTTTCACAATTTAAAAGTTTTATATTTCTTTCATTCTTCTTTTATGCAGGAAGTTCCTTAGATTTTCGTATTTATCATTAAACATATTTTTCGATTCTAATATGTGCGTGCTCTCTCTAACGTTATGTCCACATGGAACTGCTAGTTTACTGTTGGTTCCTGCCAACTTGAGACATTCTAATATTTACTCTAATTGTATATTCCTCCCTGATAATAATGTCGTTTAATTTATTTATATCTAATTTTGGCAAAATTTTAATTTTCTTCTGTCTCTTAAAACTTAAATCACATTTACCTGCTATTGTACAGTATTGCCCGAAATAAACAGTACTGAAATTGTAATTGTTTTGTATATTTAAAAAATACATATTATTGATACTTATATGTTCTAAATGTGCACCTCCTCGTTCGAGACAGACTTCATAACGATGTTCTAAGTTTCTGGTCATGTTATTGAATAAGGGTTGTCTCAGGACTGCGAAGAAGACTCTAACGGCATCCTTTAATTCATCGATGGTTTGTGGTGCCCGTTTGAAAACAGCATTTTTAGCCATGCCCCAAATGTATGCGTCTGGAGGTGTGAGGTCTGGAGAATGTGAAGGATAAGGGAAGTCAGTAAATCATGATATGAATTTGCTTGGAAAATGTTCTTGAAGAAATTGACGAATTGCGGCAGCAGTATGGCAAGTTGCCCCGTCCTGCTGAAAAAATTGGTTTCGAAATGCCAAGTTACGTGCACGACAGAATTGACGTAGATCAGGGATAAATCGTGTTAAAATTTGTCTGTACCTCTGTTGATTAAGTGTGACTTGCCTACCATTCTCTTCGATAAAATACGGACCTTCAGGATTCTTTGAAAGGAAGTTCTTTTTAAATCAAGTTGTAACGCTGTCCTTGCCTGGCTGACTTTCGGATTTTCTAAGATTTGCTCAAAAACACGTTCATGGTTATTGTTGTTGTTAACTGTCCTGGGACGCCCCGAGTTTCCTTTTCGTTGGCACAATACACTACCTGTATTTCTAAACTTTTCAATAACCTTCAAAATTACAGCATTACTTGCAGAACGTTTATTAAACCTTTGTGTGAATTGATCAGACACGTATAGCAAACTTGCACCATTATGTCGGCCGATTCCGTATGAACGAAAATAATGCTCTACCAGAAACACTTTCTCCTCTGTACTTAACACCATTTTTAACAATTAGGCCCTACTAATTACTTGTTTGAGGTTTACTTGACAGGTCTATACTAGCTAACTTGAGTGTGACAGCGCACGCATAAAAACACCGCCAACTTAGTTTCAGTACTGTTTATTTCGGGCAATACTGTATTATGGCATCTAACTATATCTGCATTTTAAGTTGCCGTGTTACCCACTAGTAGTGGGTTCCTTTATGTTCAGAGCATAAAACTGCGTGTGCAATAAATATTAGTTCTCTTGGATTCGAGATGTTATTGGTTATTTATGTCATTAGTGTTAATTGTTGGTCGAATTGCAGTTAGTTTCTGTTTAGGCGCTGTCTTTATCGATATTATTGGTGTGCCGTTCTTGTTTAGAAGAGCCTTCTGTCGATTGCTTTCAATAGAAGTTTCATCGTAACGTAACCTTACTTATTTGGAACCTGTTAAGTTATTTGCATGAAAATTACTGTTCATGAAATTTATTGGATGCTGATACTTAATCACTAGCCTTGCTGAGTCATCAGAATGTAACGCTGCCCTGCTGTAAGAAGTCTTGGAAGCCCTGGACCTATTGCAATTGTGGAGCTTATCTTAATCAGGTCGTATGTTAATTCTAAGTATATGTCATGCATGTTTAACAGTCAACTTAATTGACATCAGTGAAATTTAGTAATTCAACTACCCCTTTGTTAAACTAAACTTTACTGCAACCACCCGTACACGTTTGCCGAACGCTAGTAGTTGACACCTATTTGCTATTTAGGGAGTCATTTGTGAAAGTAAAATATTGTGTGCTTTAAGTTCCTGCAAATTAATTATTTTTATTGATTATTTATGTAAATCTGTTTACGAGATTGAGCTTAAGCAAATTAGTAGTGGTACAAAACTTACCAACCATATTGCAATTTTGTGGCCATAAATTTGTATATGTTTATTTTGCTTGTTTTTATGATTTATAGGATTAGGCGCTGTATCCTGTGGGCTCGTGTCCAGATATTTAAGTCAGTCATTTTGTATATTACTTGTGCAATAGTGCCCCTCCATATTATCATTGTGAATTATTTTTTTTTATATATTTGAGTTACTAATGGAATTTAAGTAATTTCCTTAAAAGTAAATGTTTAGAGGCTCACTTCTGTAGCTATATTGTGTGATTACATTTGTGGTAACTTGTTCAGAAGTAAGTTTAAATCAATAAATTTCGTAAAGTTGTATTTTAAATTTGGTTTGATATATTGTAGTACTTTAGGGTTTGTCCGAGAACGTGGAACAATTCTCGCAGCTACTTTTTGCTCTCGTTCCTGGCGCCCCTTTTATTCTATCTCTTGCTAAGAAATTTCAGTCGTTCCTTAATGTTTACTTTGTGATTGTTTTTGGACCTACACCTTGAAGAGTCTTATTTGAGCTAGTCCGGAGCAACTTATTGTCACCATACCCCTAGGAACGCCCTGTATCATTCAATTTTCAAATTATACTGTGGCAATACCTTTAAAGACGCCTGCATTTTTCAAATGATCTTCAAGAGTTTTATCAAGTTCCGAGGAAAAATTAACCAGTCCCCCAAGAATACCGGGGTTTTCAGATGAATCGGATTCATCGTGTCCGCGAAATTCAATTTCAAATGCTCTGCAAAATTTTATACAGTTTATAATTTTAGATAAAATATATCTATTTCTGATTACTTATTCGTTATACTTCTGAATATTTATCCAGTACGCAGAATTAAGTTGAGCCTGTATATTTATTTTGTCAAACAGAGATAATCACATTGCGTTACCAACATGCGATTTACAGTTTTCATGTTTTTTAATTTTTTCACTTAAGTGAACCAAATCCCGTACACCTGTTCGCGACCAAAGTTTTCCACAACGATCATCCGAAAACAACACGCACGGAAAGCAAAATAATGCATTTTTTCGATTGCATCCACAAATCCAACTGTTTCTTTGATAAATGTCTGTATTGAACTGCCGTTTATAAGTTTTACCACGACTTGTACCAGGAATTTCAATGTTCAGTTCTGGTATAAGACGACCCTGATCTTGAATAGCTAATTGTTCTTGAAAAGTAAGTTGAGAGAACATTTTTTCACTTAAATTAAAAATAATATTCATTTTAGAAACGATTAATGTAGCAAACGTCATCAGGGAACAGTGTAAAAGTTTATTGTTGGTGTAACTCAGTATAACTAAACTAATATGCAAACTTACTACCTATTACGTCATCATCGAACAATTTGGTATTGGTGACAATAAATACCATTAGTGTGGGTACCCTACAGTTTAGTGAAACATTTATGCCGGCAGTGCGAGTGCGTGAAGTGACACAGTCGTACTCGAACCGTTACAGAAGACAGTTGTATGAGAGCTTTTGGAAGCGACGCCACACCAACCGTGCGTGTTCTTGGTTGTCCGCTAACCTTTTGTGTGTGACTTTTATTGCCCAGAGCGGCATAGGCTGTAAGGTATTTATATCCTTTATTAAGTAGTTTGTTGTAGTTGCTTTATTTATTACATAACCGCTACACTGCCATCGGTATTGCTACAAAAAGCAATTGGTCCTTCCCTATAATTACTATATCTAGATCACCTTATCAATCCTACATTTGGTTCTAATTCGACCCGCATTTTACTAGTCCTATGGTTTTATACGCATTTCAGCGAGCGTGTTTTAATCATTTATTTTAGCTTTAAATATGTGTTCAAACCTCATATCTAGCGGGTTAAAATATGTACAATATTAGCTATATACTCTCTTTACATTAAATTAAGCGATTTTGCCGTAATTAAACCAAGCGGTTAATTACAGACAAATCCTTTAATATAAAATTTGCTAATTTGCATTAAAGGCCATTGCGCGTTTTTTGTATCACATACAACCCTTCAGTCGGTTTGCAGTACAATATTGAATACATCTGCAAAGGGTAATAAAGTTGTAAAACTGCAACCTTTCTTGCAATATGTAAGCCACATGTTTTAAATGTTGGTGGACCCTCTGAACTATAATGTAAGGCCGCCCGTTGTAAACTGTAAATTTTATCGTAGCGCTTTGTTTGACAAACCGTTAGGTTTTCGACGTGGTTCTTAAGACCCATTGCAGGCTAATAGTCATAAACGTGATTTACTGATCTATGCGCTATTTTACATTTTTGTGCCTTGAACAACCCATAATATTTAATATTTCTCAGCGCACAGCTGAGCGGTTACCGTTTACAGCATTTTATTGTAGGCCTTTCGGAATAACAGTTTCATTATGGCTCCGAAAAAACACATTTGGCAGAACTTGAGTTATTTAAGATACGCATTATCGAGATGTTGGAACTGGGCAACGCTATACAAAGTGATTCAAGTTTAAAAACGTTATTCCATATTCAAACAAGGGGAGTAAATGACATTTACTCCAATTTTAATAGAGTTTTAATTGATGTCTTAGCATCATGTAACGAGGCAGAATTATTAAATTACAACGCTTTACGTAAAGAGGTAGATGCTGCTTATTATTGCATACGGCTCCATCTTGAAACGCTGCAAGAAATGCGAGCACCACAAATTATTGAAAATACATCAAGCAGTACGGCATCAAAATTGTTACCGTTAAAGCTCTCAAATTTTAATAATGAGGTAACTGAATTCTCATCTTTTATTGATTTATTTGACAGTCTGGTTTATAATAATGCTTTGCTGACCAATATTGAGAAGCTAAATTACCTATTAATTGCTGTAGCGGGGAGTCTTTGAAAATTGTTAATTCGGTACCTGTTTCGGGGGATAATTTTATCATTTCATATAATGCCCTGCGTGAGCGATTTAGCAATCCACGTTTATTAGCAACTTTGCATTGGAAAGCTATGAAAGACTTTTCACCTTTAAAATCAGAAGACCCTAAGAAACTTAGGGCACTTATTGATTGTTTCTCAGAGAACCTTGCTGTTCTAACTAATTTAAAATTTCCTACTGAACATTGAAACTTCATTCTGGTCGATTTTCTTTTAGAAAAACTCGATCCGTTTACTAGAAAACGCTTTGAACTCCAATCGGATCCGAAGCAAATACCTAATTTCGATAATTTGAGATATTTTTTAACTCAACAATGTGCAGTGTTGGAAACCTTTTCTTCAACGCACCTGTTCCTTATTCGACGACTGTTCATACAGCTCACAGTGCCTAATAAATCCTCAGCGTTTCAGTTTAAACCAAGAGTTTCTTGTAACGTAGTTTCACTGGATACACCAATTAGCTCCAATGACTCAAAGAATTCATTTTCGCACCATTGTCCTTCTTGCAAGGGAAATCACTTAATTTACAGATGTCAAACGTTTCTAAAGAAAACTCCGACAGAACGTTTCGACATTGTCAAACGCTTACGCCTTTGTTTAAATTGCTTACGTACAGACCATGCGTCCATGCAATGCAAATCGTATAATTCTTGTCGAACTTGCGCCAAGCCGTATCATACCTTGCTACATTTTGAAGCCCAACCTGCTTCTAGCCGTTCAGCTGAACCGACCGCTACACCTATGCATAAAAATGCCAATAGGACGCAGTCAGCCTCTCCTATTCCGGCAAATGTTTTGTCTTCACAGACGAATTTAAATCCTGGGGTTACTGTCTTACTCTTCACTGCTGTTGTGGAAGTTCAAGATCGTTCTGGTAGCTACAAACCGCTCAGGGTACTCTTAGACCCTGGCTCCCAAGCTAGCTTTATTCGAGACGATTGCGTGAGCAAACTTTGGCTTCCACGCATACGTTCTCAAGTTACGATTTATGGACTGGGGCAGACAACTTCAGCGGTCAATAGGGGTGCCGTCAGCTGCACCATTCTCTCTATTTTAGACTCTGAAAAATCTCTAGAAGTCGCAACTTTTGTGCTTTCGTCAATATCTGGCAAATTACCTAGCGTTGAAGTTCCTAATAATTGGGAACACTTATGCGGCCTGCACTTTGCAGACCCGACCTGGAACTCTCCAGGAACTATTGACATGCTCCTTGGAGCAGATGTTTATCCGTTCATCATCAATGGCGGTGTTATACATGGCAAATTTCTTCAGTCTGCCGCCATAAATACAATTTTTGGTTGGACTATTATTGGTCCCACAAAAAGCTTGCAGTCTGATACTGTCCAAGCATTTTTTACTTCTGTAGAAAATCCTATCGACCAGACCCTACGGCGGTTTTGGGAGATAGAAGAGTTGCCATCCAAGCCTTATACTTCTCCAAAAAAAGAAAAGGCAGATTTTATTTTTGAAAACACGTTTTCTCGTGACACTAGCGGTCGTTTTATTGTTGCGTTACCGTTCAACTATACTTTGCCCGTTTTTGATAATTGCTTTGAGATGGCTAAAATAAGACTATTTTCGTTGGAGCGCAAATTGCATGCTCAACCGGAGCTACGCGCCCAATACAACAATTTCATGCAGGACTATCTTGATGCGGGTCATATGGCATTACTCGATTCTCCGCCCGTTGGGAACGATAATTATTTTTTACCCCATCACCATGTGTTTAAAAAGGAAGGTCATATTTCTAAAATTCGTGTGGTTTTTGACTCCTCTGCAAAGGCTAAAAACAACGTGTCACTTAATGACACTCAATTGGCTGGACCTAGTCTCCAAAACGACATTTCGTCAATCTTACTGAAATTTCGTACTCATCGTTTCGTTTTTATTTGTGATGTTCGCCAAATGTATCGACAAATTTTGATTACCGAAGAACATCGTAAGTTTCAATTAATTGTTTGGCGGTTCGCCGCAAAAGAACCCATTCAGACTTATCAGCTTAATACAGTGACCTATGGTATTAAGTCATCGCCTTATCTAGCATTAAAAACCCTTCAGCAATTAGCCATTGACGAAGGCAAAAGGTTTCCGTTAGCCGCTGAGGCTATACGGTCAAATCTATATATTGACGATTTCGTCGCCGGTGGAGATTCTATACAATCGGCCCGAGAAATTAAAGATCAACTTATTCGACTTTTGCATTTGGCTGGTTTTGAACTTCGAAAATGGAGTTCTAATTCAGCTTCTATTTTGGAAGGTATTCCGTCAGATTTTGCCAATATACTTCTCTCGATTTCGATTCTGACGAATCAATAAAAATATTAGGTCTTCAATAGTCACCTACAGAAAATATTTTCTCATTTCGGGTTAAACCATTAAACCCAATATGTACAGAGCGCAACATACTTTCGTAAGTTGCCAGAATATATGATCCATTAGGGTTTTTAGCCCCACTAACACTTTTTGCAAAACGCCTAATCCAGCATCTGTGGATGTTAGGTTTAAATTAGGATGACATCCCACCAGCAGACATTTCGTCTCAATGGCAGCAGTATCAAGAAGAGTTGCCGTTATTATCGTCATTAAAGTTACCACGTTGTTTACCCCCTTCTGATCCTTTTACTTGTCATTTGCATGGGTTTTGCGATGCTAGCGAGGTAGGGTATGCAGCGGTAGTATATTTCCAGTTCATAAATCAAACTACTGGAGAAATAACTGTACAATTTGTAACCGCTAAAACAAAAGTAGCTCCAATTATGCGCATTTCAATTCCACGTTTGGAATTATGTGCCGCCGTTTTATTAACCGATTTACTTTCTTTTACCATTCGGTCTTATCAAGGCTTGATTGAAATCTCCGATGTTTCAGCGTGGACTGATTGTACGGTCGCTCTCACTTGGATACGTTCTCCGCCTTTTCGTTGGAAAACTTTGGTGGCAAACCGTGTTAGCCACATTCAAGAAATCATTGCACCTAGTCGATGGTTTTATAGTAAATCTTCGCATAATCCGGCTGATCCTGCATCTCGGGGATTAATGCCAAGCGCGGTTATTTCATGTTCGCTATGATGGGCGGGGCCTGAATGACTTCACTACCCTAGTGACTCCTGGCCGCCTCAACCAACATTGTCAACCTCAATTGCTGAGGTAACTACGGAAAACAAGATCCTAACATTTGTCGCTCAAACAGATCCAAACGTCATTGACATTTTACTAAGTCGCTTTTCATCGTTATATAAAATCCAAGGCATCGTGGCTTACATTTATAGATTTTCTAAACCCATGGCTCAACGTCATACGGGTCCCTTAACAGACATTGAATTACACAATGCTCTCATGATTATCGTTCGGCATGTACAAAATGTTACATTTTCAAAGGAAATAGCTCCGATCAAGGCAAACCGTAAATTACCTAAAAGCTTGCGAAAACTTTCTCCATTTGTTGATCCACAAAATATCTTAAGAGTAGGTGGGCGCTTGACACATTCTTCGCTTTCCTATTTCGAAAAGTTTCCTGCGTTATTGCCTCAGCGGCACCGATTAACCAAATTTATCATACGGTCAACTCATAAAAGGTATTGCCATCCCGGTGTTAATACCACAGCGTATCTTATCCAACAGAATTTCTGGATCCTTTCTATTAAAAATTCAATCAGAAATTATTTATCATCATGTCATAGATGTTTTCGTACCAAACCGGTCCTGGTAACTCCTCCTATGGGAGACCTACCGACAGCACGTATTACCCAAATCAAACCGTTCAGTATTGTTGGTGTTGATTTTGCTGGCCGTCTTTTTATAAAGGCTAGCCGCCTACGAGGCTCTAAAACTCTTAAGGCCTATATTTGCATTTTTGTTTGTTTTGCCACTAAGGCAGCACATATTGAACTTGTTTCGGATTTGTCGGCAGACGCGTTTCTTGCCGCTTTGCGACGATTTATAGCACGTCGAGGACGCTGTTCTCAAGTATTTAGTGATTGCGGTACTAATTTTGTAGGTGCCTATCGTCAGCTTACGAGTTATCTGCATAGTGCAGTAACCTCAGAAAAGATAAAATGGTCGTTTAATCTACCTAGCGCCCCTCACTTCGGTGGCTTGTGGGAAAGCGGTGTTAAGTCGGTAAAGACACACCTATCTCGCGTAATCGGCGAACAAAAACTTACCTTTGAGGAACTTTACACAGTTCTTACTCAAATTGAATCTGATTTAAATTCAAGGCCACTCTGCGCTTTGAGTTCGGATCCAAATGACTTGCGTTGCTTAACACCAGGTCATTTCCTAACTATGGAGCCTCTTTCTGCACCACCAGATGAGGACCATTCAACCAACGTTTTATCATTAAAGAGCAGGTGGAAACTCCTGCAAAAACTCCATCAAGATTTTTGGGCTCGCTGGAACAATGAGTACTTACATACTCTGAATCAGAAAGTTAAATGGCACTCTAAGATAGGTGTCCGACAAGTTGAAAAGGACACTGTTGTCCTCATCAAGGACGACCAGCTTTCTCCACTTCAATGGAAGTTTGGTCGTATTATTAATACCTTTCCCGGTGCGGACGGTATTATACGTGTCGCTGAGATCAAAACTGCACATGGCACATTAAAACGACCTTTGGTCAAACTAGCGCCGCTACCGGTATTTTAATTTTATTGTTATGTTTAGATGTATATACACATTTCTTACATGTATAGTAGTATATTATTTTTAAATATTTGTTTATTTACATATATATTTTTATATTTTGCATAGTTGGTGATATAGCCCGCTGTAGTGTATAACCTTATCTTTTGTTACCTGTTATCCTAGCAAGGTCAAATCCCATGTGATTTCCTTCACCCAACCTACTTCCCTCCTTTTCAAAATTCTATGAATTTGGTGGGCGGTATGTTACGTCATTATCGAACAATTTGGTATTGGTGACAATAAATACCATTAGTGCGGGTACCCTACAGTTTAGTGAAACATTTATGCCGACAGTGCGAGTGCGTGAAGTGACACAGTCGTACTCGAACCGTTACAGAAGACAGTTGTATGAGAGCTTTTGGAAGCGACGCCACACCAACCGTGCGTGTTCTTGGTTGTCCGCTAACCTTTTGTATGTGACTTTTATTGCCCAGAGGCGCACATGCTTTAAGGTATTTATATCCTTTATTAAGTAGTTTGTTGTAGTTGCTTTATTTATTACATAACCGCTACACTGCCATCGGTATTGCTACAAAAAGCAATTGGTCCTTCCCTATAATTACCATATCTAGATCACCTTATCAATCCTACACTACCTATACACTAAAATTTCAAACGCAAATGTTTATTCAGTTTCTAATCTATGAGTAACTGGTGATGGGTTAATATAATATTAAAGTAGCGGATATGAAATTTATAAAGTTAACGAAAAATGAAATGCGTGACGCGTTGTCTACAAGAACCGGAAAGCACACAAAACTTGAACGATTCGAATAGCAATAGGCAAATAACGCTGCAATTTATGCAGCTCGAGCATGGCTTAATGAGGCCGTTTCTTATTATGCTCGTATTTGCCCGAAATATTTCGATACTTACCCGAATTCGCAAATAAGATCTGCAGAACAACGTAGTTAGACAGTGATTTTATGGATTTTCCTTGTCGTTTAGACTTGCATGTATACTGTATTATTGACCGACTGTTATGTATGTCGAACTTAAGAATTCATAATACTTTTAGTAGCTGGTTATCGATATTTTTATACTACTGAATGTGTTTGTTCGTTGCTGGCTGTTGGTGATTCTGCAGCTCTGCAGCACTTATAGAGTAGCCGCCACTGAGTAAATGGCATTAAATAAATAATGCTATGATTGACATTTAAGAGTTGAATAAAATGGATCGATTGGTTCCATATGTAAACCCTACCGTCCGATGGGGAGTTAAATCTGGTTTTCATCCACAAGCAATATAAAATAAATTGTTGTTGGAGTTGTTAAATCACATATGTGTTGTATCTATATAAATTACGATATAATATTTAGTCGATGTGCTTTTGTGTAAATAAATTATTGGTGCATTCAGGTATCCAATTATATTAGTAATTAATGTTGGGCACACATTTTGAAATCTACCCCAAACATCAAAGCAGTAGGTATTAGGGACGTATGCGTAGCTTGATATTAGTGGTGAGAAACTCCACCCTATCTCTACATTTTTTTCTGATTATAATAGAAAACGACATACACTTATTTATATCATTTCTACTAAGGATAATGAACCGAATTCTTTTCATGGGGGGAATTGTCAAACCAATCAATAATCAGATTCAACGATAAAGATAAAGTTTGTTGAATGTCTGGTTAGTTAATTAACAAGTAGAATAACTGTCGAAAACAATACCGCGTTGTGTGTTTAAGATAGGTAACAGCAAAACGCAGCGGCTTAATTTATTATAGACCCGCAAATTAACGTGTGTAGTCAGCCAGTCTTACAAAATTTCGTAGTTTCTAGGGTGTACTGTTGTAAATACACCCTCTAATAAGTTATACAGCTAACCGCTTGCTACGTTAGACCGTGTAATAAGTTCCACTTAGAGAACTTTCCATAACAATTTCTCACTCTCACAATTGAAAATAAAAACACGCTAAATATTTTATAATTAAATTTGACCGCGTCTATTCAAAGAAACCTACAAGAATATGTGGAAAAGCTTTAACAGGGGTAAACCCCATTGTGAACTTACTACAAGAAATTTATAACGTGTTGCTATAATCAATTCGGAAACGTCGCGAGGTGAGGTTGTGAAATGAAATCTCAGCGGTGACAATAACAACGTATGACAGCTTAAAGCACCCTCTGAGGGTAGTAATGTGTCGCTATACCTGTTGCTTAGTGATGTAAATAGGTTTGTTGAGTATCATCCACGTAACGGTTTCGTGGCATGCCGGCATTGTAGTGGAGCCATCATATGTCATATAATAATCAGTTTCCGGTAGTAACCCACGAACCGATAGTCTCTTCACTTCCACTTCCTCCCCTAATTATGAAAAGTTATTGAGTATTATTGCCGATAAAGAGAATGATAACTTACCCCCATATCGAATTTTATCGAGCTGATCCGTTAATATTCGTAATTCTGGATTTGATAGATCTCCAAGCTGAAACAATAGATTCAATTAAATGTAATTGTAGGAGGATATTGGTTTCTATTAATATGTGAGGGGGCGAATTATAATAAGCATTTAATTGTTTAAGGTTCGCACAAATTTAAAAGGATTCCGCAATATTTTGTTGCAATATGGAAACGGGAAGTTTTAAACAAATGTTTCTATTGGTATTAGCTAAATATTCAAAATTCGACCCCCGTGCTATTTAGGACTTGACAATAAAACTGCGATGGGACCTAAGGTCATTAACTTTATATAATGAACAGTTTCTAGTGCGTAAATTAAGAACGATAATTATTTTTTTTTTATATCGTAAACATAAAGTTAAATACATAAAATTGTTACAATAAAGAAATCAGTGAATAATAAAATATTAAGAATAAATATCATCTCACATAAAGATAATCATTTTACCACTACAAAGTTTAGAATAGATATGCTGTTTCACCAACTACATAGGACCCATCAAACAAAATAGTGAGTTCTTACATTTAAAACGATAATTACATTTAAAAGTTCGATAAATACAACACCGCAAGCGGGGCTTACTAGACACCACCGGTAGTTGGTAGCGCTAATCTTATACAGATTTTGGGCGCGCTCATCTGCCAATGACGTCACCAATGCACAATTTATATTGCGCAATAATCGGAAATTTATATAAATTTAAAACAATAAATGATAATAGCGAACAAATTAACAGAGAGAATACTCACATAAGAAATCCGGCGTTCGACGGAATTGGGTTATAGTTGGCTTCTCCAAAGTCCATAAGGCCACTAAAGGCCCTTTTGAGGTAGTTAAAGGTGGTGACTCCTGCCAACGTTCCTTCAAGCGCTCCGACCAGCTACGGCAGTCATGAGATCGTTCATCCAGGGTCGTGCAGTACGGTTCGCTTAGGTGGCTGCAAATTTATTCCTACCTATGTAGGGATCGGACAGGAATACCAGGTATGAGGGGCGACAAACAAAAGATAAGCAAGCAAGGAAATCTACATAGGTAAAGATAAGGCACGATACGATACCTAAAGCGTCTACTCCACTCGAAGGTACGGGCAAAAAAGCCACGTTCAAGCGTCTAACGGAAACTTCTTACCACTTTTCTCCTACTCCACTCGCGTCGCGCGATCTAGCGCAACGCACTGTGACGTAACGGAAGTACGCGCCCCGAGTCTTTTGAAATTGTGGCGTGAAACTTCCGCGCATCAAAATTATACTAAGACATGTTTAAGGGCCAATTTGATTGGCACGTAACAGAGTAAGCACTCACCCGTGCGTGCACGGTGTAGGATTGATTACGCCCTCCTTAATGACAGAGTGAGACAGATTGACCTAGAACCCCGCAGTTCGTGTATTCTTTCTACCAAAAAAGGTGGCAATCGCTCCGTCAATCAGGGGCCAATGTAATAGATGGTCATATCCACCGGAAGATGCACATAACGGTGTGCACGAAATTCCTTAGATAACGAAAACGACAATAACTTTGAGTCGTATGTAGAAAGGATGAAAATGAACTCGTTTGATAGCACGAACTTACATCAATCCCAGCGTTATCAAATGCAGGTGTTAAATAGAAACTTGAAACAACATTTTAACAAATAAGTACAATCCATTATTTCAACGAGTCTTTATGATTGGGTATTATAAGAAATAGTTATACGTTATAGTAATGTGTATCAAGTCAATGGATACCTCAAACAAGGTATCGACTATTTAAATTATAGAGGAAAGTTTCGAATTCGCAGCAAATGGGTTTAAATGAAATTATAATAAAGCGTATTTACTGTAGGAAAGTCTAATATACAGGGTATTGTTCGAATATTGTAAGCAGAATCTTTGTGAATAATGAAGGAAATAAAAAGGATTCGGCTTAATACATCGTCGGAAGGCGAACGTAACAACTCCCCTCTCCTCACAGCAAAATTAGAAGTTCTGGGTTGGAAAACAAAAGTTACGAAGCAGTTAGTATAGTAGATACTAAAAGCAAAAACAAAAAAAATCATATGAGAAATCTCAAAGAAATGTAAAAAAAAATCAACCAAAAATTAACTGATATTCAGGTCGAAAGACCAATATACCATAATTGGATGAACCAAAAGAAAACTCGCTTAAGAAAAGTACAAGAAGCACTAAAAATAAAAAACAGAGTTACCATCCGGCTCGAAAAACCAAGGTACCGCACGAAACCAAAAGTAAAAAGAACCACAAGGAGAGATAGGTAGGTAGTAGCAATGAGCGAGGGCAAAGGTAGAACGGCGTCAACACTGCCGGAGTCGTCAAAGGATGGATGCTTCTTCCGAAAAAAAACAATATAGTCTTCAACCCCAAAAGACAATTGGTTTCCTGCAAAAAACCAAAAGTAAAGTAAAGAATCAAGGAAGAAAACCAACAGTACAAACTAAAACGAGACAATAGCTGTCAAGTCTCGAAGTAGCCAAGGGATAACAAAAACGTTAAAAAAATAAAATTAAACTACTTCAAGCTGTGGTACCAAAGAATCTCATCAAACGAAGAACCGAAGAAAAGAATTACTAACTAGGCCTAAAATCGACTAAGTCGTGGTTTCTGAAGAAAAGAAAAAAGGTCTAAACGCACATACCTTACAAGTGATTTTCCAATGCTTTATCCGAAGGTACTACATTGGCCACGAAGCGTGTTTCTTTTACACACACACACACACACACGGGACCGCCATTTTACTTCTCATTCGAAAAAGGCGTATTTTTGTAAAAAATGCTCGCATAAAATTTTTGAAGCGGACCGTGTTGATATTCGAACCCGGGACCTTGGGTGTAGTAGTCACACACATACCACAACGCCACGGAGACGCCTCCAAAAGGAATAACGCTGATACTTTCGTATAAGCGAATGGGTTAATTAAAAAAAAACATTAAATTTAGAAACCTTTCTAGTAAGGATTTTACCATACGCAGCATTTGTTATAACTCTAACCAATAGAAAAAAGAATACTGCTGATACTTTCTTATAAGCAGATGGGTTAAGTATAAAACGCAAGAGCATTAAAGTTCAAAACTTTTCTAGCAAGGATTTTACCAGAACAAACATTAGCGCATCTAATTTTAAATTGGGTTTATCCCTGGGTATGTTAGAAATGGAAAACAAGTCACATACCTGTATCGGAATACTTATCTTGTCAGCCCTCGGAAGTGAATTGACACAGCATCGCCGCGGTAGTCAGCAACAACCACTCTACTACTGTAATTACAACGGCGGTTTTCATGCAAGACCAGTTGATCTACATCAAGGAATAATCGGGCTACGCAACAAGCAATTTAGCTTCCAGCTAAGAGTTAAAAAGGAAAATCTTACAAATATTAAGAACTCAGGAGCGCATACCCATCCACACCAAATCTACACATTTGATAGAGAAGAAACGTGAATCGTTCTTGGAGTAACAGAACGAGTAGTTTTTACAAGTGCATCGACGCACAAGCTGCAGAATCAAAGTTTTAAAAGGAGTTAAAAATAACACGAACTCGCCAAGCAAACATCCGCGTTATCGAAACGCGATTGAAACTGGAAAACAGGGTTTTACCGGAGAATAGTAAAATATATTATTTCGAAAAATCTTTAGATGGGAAACTCACTAGAACGCAATTCAACGTTATCGGAAGGTATAACGCGCTCACGGATACCTAAACAAGATATTGACTTATTTAAATTTTATCATAAACTTGTGGTTTCCAAGAAAATAGATTTAAGTTGAGAAATTATACGAAAGCGTATTTATTGCAGAAAAATAAAATATACAGGATGTAAACTATTTAATTGTACCATAAACTTGTCGTTTATAAAGCAAAAAGGTTTTGAGTTGGAAAGTATTAGACAGCGTATTTATTATTAATTAAGTTGACGGATGTGAGAATAGCAGCGTAGTTGATTTAACAAAATTATCGTAAAGCGTACTTCTGAATTAACAAGGGAAATTTTTAAAGCAAAATTGGAACGTAACAAATCCTCCCCAGCAAAATTAACAGGTGGGGGTAGAAAAACAAAAGTACCGGAGTAGGCAAGACCAAAAAAACCAAAGAGAAAAACCCAAACAAAAAAGTTTGCTTTACAACTAAAAGAAAATTAGTTACGATAACAAGACAAGAAACTGAAAAAGACAAAAAAGGACACCCCAAAAATAAAAAAAGGACTCTCGGTCGGCTCGAAGGACCAATAATAGAAAAGGAGAAAGAAGAAGAAAAGAGAAAAAGGCAGGGAAGACGGGTAATACGTAATCAAGGAGGACTAAGCTGGAATGGCATTGACACTGAAAAAAAAGTCGTCGTAGGACGGATAGTTCTAGTAAAGGAACCGGAAAGTTATCAACGTTAAGAAAAGAACAGGAACGAGGAAGAAAACTAACAGTGTACGCCAAAACAGGATCCAAAGATCAAGCCTCAAGGATGTAAAGGAACAACAAGAGAGAACGAGAGGAAGAGAGGAAGAGTGCTGGTAAAAAGAAAACGATGTACTACCAACTGTGGTAGCCAAAACCGAAGAACCAAAGAGAAGAAATGCTTACTAGTCCTAAAGTTGACTAAGTTATGGTTTCCAAAGAAAGAAAAACGGACTAGAAAGCACCGACCACAGGAGCGGATGGACGAAACACAATCAGTATCGGGACCGACAGCAAAGAAGACCACCAAAAGGATAGAGAAAAGAAGGTGGAACGAAAGGAATGAGAGAAAAAGAAAAACCAAAAAGAATAACACCAAGCACCAAGTACAAAACAAAAAAAAACTAAAATCGTACAGAAGAAAATAGAACAGAATCCCAGGGTAGTTATGTATGAGTAGGTGTGAGCGTGTGCGCGCGTGTATGTGTATGGGGGGAGGGGTGTAAGAAGGGTGTGTGTATGTGTTATGCGTGTATAGAGTGTACGTGTGTGTATGTGTTTGACCACTGTAGTCGCCTCTTGGGACAGGTAGGTCGTACGATAAGACTATTCTATTCCCGGTTCCACACGGGTAAAAGAAAAGAAAGAAGGGAGAACTAAGTAAAACAAAATCGTAACGTCCGGAAATCTAGTTCTAAGGAGATAAAAGGCGGCATAAGAATCTGGGACGAGGACTAGATATGGGGTTTAAGGCGTTTACGCTGCCAGAAGGAGAACAAAACGAGATCAAAGACAATAGGATTTTGCCGATATATCTTCCGAATCGGAATCGGTATAGACAAATTTCTGCCTCTTATGGGCAGTTGTTCGCAAAACAGGGACATCAGGGGATATAGCAGTTGTAGCACACGGTGTAGGAGGTGTCAAGGGTGGTTTAGGAAACTCGAAATGAGTTAAGGAAGATAGTTGTTTGTGTTTAGAATTGTCGGTAAGAAAGTCAACGGTAGAAAATAAAAAGTATTGGCTGTAAAAGAATCCTAGAAAAACCTAGAAAAAAGAGCAGAATACGACAACACTTCACCCATATTACATAAACGAACAGAATCAGGTAGAAGTTCATCAACCTTACAAGAACAAACAACATCAGGAAAAAATGATCCACATTAGATAAGGAAGCAGAATCAGGTTGACCTTCGTCAACATTAGATAACAGGACACCAGCTAAAATTTCACCAACCTTAGTTAAAAGAACAGAAGCAAGTAACATTTTGTCAGCATGAGAAAAAGGAGTAAGAGTGGGTATCGAAACAGGATCAGATAAAACTTTGAAGACAACAGCAACAGGCATCACCGCTACGAGATCACTAACTTTAACAGGGCCTTTGCAGACTGAATTAAAAGTTATCGTCACTTCAGCTACAGTTCTTATTGTAGACACGACAGAAATATCTTGAGTAGAACAATTTAGAAAAGCAGGAACAGGTAAAATTTTGACACAAACGGCAACAGGCATTAATGCTTCAGGTCCATGGACTTCAACAGGACCCTCTCTGACCGAATTAGTAATAATCGTCAGCGATATGTGTGCTTGCAGACACGACAGGGATGTTTTGGGTAGAATCGTTTGAGTAAGTGGTAAACAACTCTTGAGAAGCTAGCTGCAAGTCATTAATTTGAAGTATGGGTTTTAATGGTGGTGGAGGCACAGTCTGGAGTGAGAGTGAATAAGTAGAGCGGACAGAAGGAGGAGTAGAATAGGATGTAGAATTAGAAACGGAGGAAATTTTGTTCGAAGTTATATTTGCCGAAGAATGGCATGTTATGATAGTAGGAGCCGGATGACCTAGATGAGGGATAGAAGAGACTGTAAAGTGAGAAACAGAAGAAGTTCGGCTCTTAGAGCTGAGAACAGATTTGAAAGTATTAGTAGTAGGGTAACAGTTTAGACAGTTGCGACGAGAAACTCCCTTATATCTGCAACCATGGACGAGTACAACGTGTCGAAACGTGACCAGGTTTGTCGCAATTAAAGCAGATAACCTGACGAGCAGAAGCAGAACTAAAAAGAAGAACAGTAGAACGTACGGAAGAAGTATCGGATCTAATTGTAGGCGTAGAGGAAATCTTAACAACTCATGTGAAGCAAAAGTATTTTCCTCAGTAGTAGTAAACTTATAAGCAAAATCCGGGGATTCAAAATGTTGAATCGGTAAATTGGAAAACGACTTCCAGTCAGAAAAGCTATTCCGGTAACCACGATCCCAAAGTAATGCTTTAGCTTCGAAAAAGTCCACTGCAAACTCAAATAACTGCAATTCGGACACATGATGAGTTCGACGGAGTTTTTCGACCCGTCTCAAAAAATCATTTACGGTAAGAGTGTTCGGGGCACCGAAAAATTTTAAATTCCACCCCCACACTGGAAGACTTTGGTAGGTGGCCGAAAAAGAAGTCATTTTGAATACGAACAAGAAAGAAATTGGTGGAAAATAACTAAATAAAGGCTAACAGTAACTCGATAAAAGCCAAAAGAAAATTAAATTGTTGTAAATACAGGACAATTTAAAACATATCCGACTGATAAACTTTGGGAACACTGAAAGCAGCGGAACAACAAAATAGATTAAAGCTGTAGGATAAAAGAAAAAATCGGAGAAAAAAAAACTAACTCTGGACTTGAGGGGGAGAACAAAAAATAGAGAGAGGAAAGGAAGAAAAAGAAAAATCTTTCAATGGACTAGGATTATTGGCGAAAACACAAGTCCAATATTCTGAAATTAACCCTCCAATAATATTGAGCGTAAGGGACGAAACGTAAGCAGTATCAGGCCGAGAAAATGTAGGAACTTAGGCACCAACAATAAAAAAATCGAAGCAAAAATTAACTAAAACAAACTCGGAGCAGAAATTAATCACAAAAAAAGAATTCGAGTTCACGTTGGGCGCCAGAAATTATGCTACGTACCATGACGTAGACGGAAGAAAACGTAAATATACCAGGATAACTACCAATGCGGAGAGATGAGGGGTTCCTAGCAACACAAAAATAATACATCGCCAACGATTTTCTATTTACAATAAAGAAACACAAATATAGAAATTTCTATCAAAACCGCAAAACAAAATTAACTAAGGTTACCATTTAATAAAACAATTTTACTCTATAAACAAATTCACTAATTATTCTACGAAGTGCGCAGTTCGTAGCTAACATGCAATAAATCTAATCAGTACCAAAAAGAATAACGCTGATACTCTCGTATAAGAGAATGGATTAGTTAAAAAAAACATTAAATTTAGAAATCTTTCTAGTAAGGATTTTACCATACGGAGCATTTGTTATAACTCTAATCAGTAGAAAAAAGAATACTGCTGATACTTTAGTATAAGCAGATGGGTTAAGTACAAAATGCAAAAGCATTAAAGTTCGAAACTTTTCTAGTAAGGATTTTACCAGAACAAACATTAGCGTATCTAATTTCAAATTAGGTTTCTCTCTGGGTATGTTAGAAAAGGAAAACAGTCACATACCTGTGTCAGGCTACTAATCTTGTCAGCCCTCAAAAGCGAATTGACACAGCATCGCCGCTGTAGTCAGCAACAACCATGCTACTACCGTAATTGCAACGGCGGTCTCCATGCAAGAGCAGTTGATCTACATGAAGGAATAATCGGACTACGCAATAAGCAATTTAGCCTCAAGCTAAGTGCTAAAAAAAGGAAAATCTTACTAATATTAACAACTCAAGAGCTTTTACCGATCCACATCAAATCTACACATTTGTGCATCGACACACAAGCTGCAGAATTAAAGTTTAAGAGGAGTTCAAAATAACACGAACTCGCCAAGCAAACATCCGCATTATCGAAACGAGATTGAAACTGGAAAATACGGTTTTACCGGAGAATAGTGGGATATATTATTTCGACAAATCTTTAGATGGGAAACCCACCGGAACGCAATTATACGTTATCGGAAGGTATAACGCGCTCACGGATACCTAAACAGGATACTGACTTATTTTAATTTTATCATAAACTTTTCGTTTCCAAGCAAATGGATTTGAGTTGAAAAGTATTAAACAGCGTATTTATTATTAAATAAGTTGACGGATGTGAGAATAGCAACGTAGTTGATTTAACAAAATTATCCTAAAGCGGGAAATTTTCAAAGCAAAATTGGAACGTAACAATTTTAAGACCCACTGTAAATATGCACACTTTAGTGTGGTATCTACATCGAGTCTATCGGTTATAACAAAAGACTCAACATTAATGCTTTTAGTATTTCCATCGTGTATTTTATTGGGTCTAATGAAAATGAAACATACATGTGACATTTTCTTATTTGTTATAGTTATAAATCAGAATAACTGCTTTTGATGGTAGTAATCAGTATTATGTTGTTTTTTGCATTCTGAGAGCGGAATGGTGTCAGTTTGGGCGTGTTAGATTTTAATTTGGCGGTGCGTATGTTGCTTGCATCTATCGCACACACAGTAGAGCTCCAGTATTGGTAGCAAAAAAGACTGTCCGTCGAAGTATCACTAAGACATATCATTTAATAATTTATATTGAAATCTAACAATATAAAAATACAGTATTAGTATTAGTATGTATAAACTAGTTATAAATGTTTGGTATTGAAAGACAACTGAAATTTTTTAATTTCTTGCTGAAATCTATATTTAGGAGGCTACATCTTAATTGTCTTTTAAGTGTTTTTGTGCCAACTGTTTACAATACCAATTGAAACGTATGTCTTTAAAGTATTCCGAATTGTTGTAATATTTAACTAATTATACATACAGTGTGGAAAAGCCAAATGGAATCAACTGTTATTTTGGCAACCGTACATATTTAAAGAAAAAGCCAAAACACGTCAATTTCAGATTATGAATTCACTTTACACAACGAAAAAATTTGATCCCTACATTGAACCCCCTTCGAGTGTCAACTACAACCCCCAACTTCTTAAATGGAAAATTCTATGTTCAAAAATATTATTGCTTTGACATGTGTTCTTTTAAGATGGTATCAATTAAAAATATATAGAAAGTGACCATGGCAATGTTAGTTTTGTGTTAAACGCCTTAGCAAATTGTTGTGTGATTATAATTGCATTACAGTAGTTGTCAGTGTTATACTTGTCGTTTGAACTTGGTTAACTGCAATTCAGAAACAGGGTTAGATTAACAGAAATGCACCAAATAACAGTTCTACAGATGATTGGTTACGAAGATAACACACTAACATAAATGGAAGTTGCACGCCTATTTCATGAAAAAATTCCGAATTTACCGCCTATAACCCAAGGGACAATTACTAAAATAAAATAGCAATTTCACAAAGTTTGGACATGTATGGCAGATAAAAAAAGCACCTGCTATTCAATAAGTGATATACCAAATTGGATGTAATGCTTGAGTTTGAGGAAAATCCATATACAGCATAGACAGCAGCTGCAACATTGGATGTTAGCTATATATCAATTCTAAGAATATTTAAATAAAATAAAATGCACCTTTATTAAATGATTCCAATTCAAGAGCTCGCGGAAGACGATTTTGATAGGAGAACTTATTTGTATGAACATATTATGGAAATGCTGTTCAACAATGTTATCCAATTAGACGATGTTATGTTGTCTGATGAGTGAACTTTTACACATAACAGTCACGCTAATCGTCAAAATTGCAGCTACTGGTAAACCGAAAATTCTCAATGAATGAGAGAAGAACATACGCAGTATCCTCAAAAGGTTAATGTTTGGGCAGGGATTGTTGAAAACCAAATCAATGGTCCCTTTTTTACTGAGGGCAATTTGAATGGCGTTAATTATTTAGCACTACTCCAAAATAATGTCGTGCCAACTTTTGGCAAATTTATAGCCTGATTCAGGAAATCTTCAACTTCCAGTGAATACGATATGGTTTCAGCAAGATGGAGCACCGCCACATTACCAACACAACGTCCGGCAGAACCTCGACGTAAGATTTCGAAATCGGTTGATAGGTAGGCGAGGATTGATAGAATGGCTAGCACGATCACCTGATCTTACGTTATTAAACTTCTTTTTATGGGAATATGGGAAGAGTATTGTAAACTAAACTAAAAAAGTTGATTTAGATGACTTAAGAGGACGAATAACTCTTGCGATTAGGTCGGTCACGTCTGAGATGTTAAATAAAGTTAGAAAACAATTTTTATTTAAGATTAGGATGTTGTCAAGACTTTCGCGGCAAACATTTTGAACATCAACTTCATTGTCATTCATGTTAAATTATGAACACATAAACAGTATTATTCATTAGTAATTGGAGATCTTAATTTTTATGTAAATTTTTGCAAAAAAATTTGAAACATTTTTGAATAGAGAATGAAGAGCCCCTTCAAACGTTATTCCACAAGTTCATATTTTCTATTTAAAACTGTCACTCGAAGGGATTCAATGTAGAGATCATATTAGCTACAGGATGTCAATTCATAATTTAAAATTAATGTGTTTCAGGATTCTCTATACATATGTACAATTACCGAAATAATGAATTTATTTCATTTGTCTGTTCTACACTGTATACAGTAAGCGGATAGATTGGCTACACTTTATACCAATTTAAGTTTAGGGTACTCATTTAATCTTTGTAAATTTTATGCATACTATTTAAAAAAACTTTCAGATAAAAATCAAGTAGTATAAAAAAAGTTTACAACAAGTTTATTCGTATCTAAACTTTAGACACGAATAAACTTGGGCAGATTATAGTTTATAACGTTCTCTAAGTGTCATGAATTTTACACCCGAAATAGCAAAAAGCCTGGTCTGCTACAGGATCTGTTAAATATTTGTTGACATTGTCAATTCCAAAAAAAATGAAAAAGTAAAATCAAAAAGCTCGATGATTTGTCGCATAATTCAGTTACTTTTAGGCATTTCAAGGCGTCATTAAATTAGACATATTTGTATGCAGAACAGCTTAACTTGCACTTAATTAGGAAGCTTCACATTAAAGTTCTAAGAGATCCGTTTTAAAAATCTAGTTAAATATTCAACCCCTAATTCTTAATCTACTTCAAGCAAAAATCGGCGTACAAAACGATACAATTTGCTATATCTGTGGAGTAAAACTAAGTAGAAAGACATAAACGAAAGTGGTTCTAGGTAAATTTCTCACTTGTTATGCAAATGACATTGTAGCCGAACTTTTAAAACGCTCTTTAAACCACCAAGTAATCATGCAAATTCCATCGTGCACCTTAATAATTGTGTTTTGCATTATGGTTGATGTTGAATTAAAGAGTCACGTGTAAAGTATGCATGTTATTTTCGAAAATTAATTCAGTGAGAAAACAATAATGTTAGAGTCACGTGTATAATTATGCTTGGCTCGCATACCTATTTCTACTGGTTTAATTTTTTGGTGTTATATGTCGTTATCGAGTGGAGCTGCTGAAGTAAACTTCGCTTAATTCACATCACCAACTAAATTAATTTTATGTTCATTCATATCATACTTTGATAATTATGCAAAATTTCTGTGAAGTAAACGTCAATTTGTAGGCAAAAAGACCCTCATTATTTGTTGCCAGTTTATAATGAAATGTCAAATACTATTTTTTGAAAATTGACTGAGAGTAAATTACATTAACAATGCAGCTACAACTATTTACAGCTCGTTCTTCCCTAACCACTTTATTATAGGTAAAAATAACTTTAGTATAACATTCGAATTGGACGATGTTTTGGTTGCTATGCACCATTGAAAGAATGGGAGAAAATGACGAAATGTTCGACACACGATTTAAAAATCTTTGCTGTAGAATTTGTTCCAGCATCGCGAATTATTTTACTCTGTGTCAGAAAAATGTTAATAAGTGTTGTAAAGTTGGCTTTAGTCTCTTCTGCGGTAAGAGAGGATTGCGGATAATGGAGGATGAACTTAGAAAAGGTATCAATTAGCACAAGAATGTATTTGTACTTATCCGGATTGTAAGACAAGGGTCCCATACAATCCATGTGTATGGTATGGAAAGGTTCCTTGGATTTTGTAATAGACGTAAGAAAACCCCGCATAAAGTCAGAGCTATTTTTACGCACAGCACATATCAAGCAATACTCAACATACCTTTTTACGTAACGAGTCATATTTGGAAACCAAAAGTACAACTTAACAGGGCGAGTATTTTTCCCAACCCACGTGACTTTGGTCGTCATGAAAGATTTTCAGTACCTGATATCCATTATTCAAAAGTGCAAAGAGAAGATGAATATCACTAATATTCTCTCGAGAGATAATTCGAAATAATGTACCTTTATGGAACTCGTACATTTTCTTAACGTCAGTATCGTCATTATGTAAAAATTTTACGATTTGCTTACATTTGATATCGTGACTTTGAGAACATTAAGTCCATCCTTAAAATTGAGTGTTTCGGAATCAACTTTATTTACGTGCTCAATGGGATTTCTACTTAAGAAGTCAAGATGAGATATTTCAGAACCTTTACGATACAGAATATCAAAATTATAATCCTGATGTATATCCACCATCTAGCGATAGGTGGTTTTAAATCCTTTTTGTTAGCGGATAATTTTAGTGAGTTGCAGTCAGTTACAAGTGTGAATTTGATTCCAGTTAAATAGACACGCAAGTTTTTAAAAGCTTTTACTACCGAAAAAGTCTCCAACTCAAAAGAATGATATTTACTTACCTCTAGGGAGGTCTTTTGACTAAAATATTCCACAGGTCGAAACGAATTCTCACGCTTTTGCATTAATATCGCACCGAAGCCAAGACTACTTGCGTCGGTGTGCAATTGAGTTTCAAAACAAGAATAAATATGAACAGCAGTGGCCTCTGCGTCAACACATCAATTACGTACAATCTGGCGTTTTCGCATTCTGCATTTCAAATAAATGGAACATTCTTTCTCGTTAGATTAGTTATACAAGCGACTTTAGAAGAAAAAGCGCGTACGAACTTTCAGAAGTAACTAGCTAAACCGACGAATTGTCGTACCTGTTTAACATTTGTGGTCACTGGTCTTTCCTTGATTACCTTAACCTTATTTTCATCTGGCTTAATGCCTTCAGAAGATATTTCACGACTAAGATGTCGAATTTTTTTCATGAAGAAACGACATTTTCGGCAATTGATTGAAAATCCCGCTTTGTGTAGTATGTGTAAAGCTAGTTCTAGTTTGACGAATCTCTCATTTTCAGTGGAGGAAGGTATCAAAATATCATCAACATACACTAATACCCCATCGTATTTCAAGTTACCCAAAGCTAAATTAATGGCTCTTTAGTACACAGAAGGTCCTGGCAAACCCAAAAGGTAACCTGAAAACTCATACTGCTCATCTGGTGTGACGAACACAGTTTTCGCAATGGAATCAGAAGAAATGGGGATTTAGTAAAACCCCGTAATCATATCGAGGGAAGTAAAATATTTACCCTTGCCTAAACGATCCAACTAGTCGTCTATACGTGGCAGGAGGTAACTTTTCTTTAATGCGATTTTGTTTAACGCTTGAAAATCGACACAGGTGATCGCTTCAATCTTTTTTTTGCACAAGAATTATGGGACTAGAGTAAGGTGAATTACTTTCACGCATAATTCCTTTCTTAATGAGATTTTCAACAACACCCTAACTTTCGGAGGTCCCGATTCTGGCATACGATAAGGGTGATAGTAGATGTCCTTATTTCCAGTTAGGGCGATGCTTAATTCGTCTGTATTTATGGCTTTGAGAGAGTTAGGTGAAGCAAATAAATTTGAAACACTTGCAAAAAAGCTACTAGTTTTTGTGTTCGTAGATCATTTAAATAAGTAATAACAAAATCCCATTTAAAGAATTCCTCATGAGTTGACTTTCTGCGAAAAATTTTTAATGAACTTTTATCTTTTAATAGAACTACGTTATGATCGTAAACATTCTCACCAACGACAATATCATAATCAAAACAATTATGTGGGAGAATAACCAAGTCGAGTTTTAACTGAACGTCAGGATATTTTATTAAAACATTGTTGAAAATTTTGCAATATAATAGGTCGATGTATCTTTTCAAGGTTTAGTTTATCTACAATTGTTTCGTTTATTAAAGAACACGTGAAGTCTGTGTCGATCAAGCAACTCGTTTCGTAATCGACAATTACGATAGGTAATGTTTTTAAACTCTTATGTTCTTATGTTCTTGTGGTTTGTCTTACTTATTATGCGAACGGGTATATGTGTCTGGTTGTTTATCGTTCCAATAATCATGTTTACTTTGTCGGCGAAAATAGTTTTCTATGCTATGACCTACCTTTTTACAGTACCTACAAGCGGCGTCAATTTTTTGTTTCTCACACAAATGCAGAGAGCTTTACGGTTAGAAACAGAACAATCGCGGAAAATATTACGCTTTTTATGGCAGGTAAAACAAGTAACATCTGATGCGGAAGCTAACATTGTTGCAAAGCTTCTTTTGCGGAATTCAGTGTCGGAACGAATATCATGTTTGTTAAGTGGTGGCTCATCACCGGTATCTTTTACATAATTTACTAAAATGGCTATCAAATTACTTACTGTCTTAATATTGAAATGCAAAGTTGCAGTGCGTACCGCCGGATCGTGTATTGTATGCACGATAATTTCGTTTAAATCAGGTTCACACCAATTAGCACGTACACATTTTAACTTCTCTAATAGCTACTAGAATTAATGCTGGTTTAGTTAACGGTCTCGGCCAACACTTTTCCCAGATTTCGCTGTATAGGAAACGGTGTAGAAAAATCCGTCTTAAAGCATTCCTAAATTTCAATAGCTGGTTGCCATGCAGCAAACCAATTTTTAGCAGATTTCAATAAAAAAGGACCAATTCAACTTACAGTTTCTCTGCCTGACCATCAAAACTCATCTTTATTTATACCTTTCCATTCTAGATAACCAAACATCTGCATCAGCAACATCTGGGACAAAACTAGGCAAGGCTGAGGATACTGGCATTCGTGGGAAGTATTGAGCCTGTGTTGTAGTAGCAGTAAGTGGTTGTTCGTTTACGTTCACACCCAGCTGAAGATCTTCCAATACCGAAGTAATTACTTATGGGGATCTACTCAAATCTTCACTAACCATTTATCGCATTTAATGTACAAAGAAAATACAAAGAATTTATCACTATAGTGTACCCCAGACCTGATGCTAGATTTCAGTAGAAATTATTAAATGATGCGTCTTAGTGATAGATCGGCAAACAATCCTTTCGCTACCAATGCTGGAGCTCGACCATGTGTGCGATAGACGCAAGCAATTTATGCACCCCCAAATACAAATCTGTTAGAAGGAATGTAACAATATTCCATTTATAAAGTCTAATAATATATACAATTAGCAGTTCAAGTCATAACAATTTCAAGGTTTGAGAATCGAAACTATAACGGGCCCTTACTTGCTATTTAAGAAAAACAAAAGAATTTTAAATTGAACATGAAACAGACATCTAATTTAATTAGAAAATAGAAATGTGTAAAACAAAAGGCGTAAGAGATTTTTACTATATATATTTACATATATGTGATTAGGGGTTATCGAAGGATCACACTACACAATTTTGTAAACATACAACATTGAGAACCTGAGAAAAATAAGGAAAAACTGGAATTATGTAAATATTTATTTTCATAGTAACATACTTATTAAAATACCGCGTATTAATATATAAAGGCATAAACCTGTGTCTAAAAAGTTTCATTCTTATTACGTATCCTAATTGTTTTATTAGATAAGAATAATGACCTGCGAGTAAAAATACGATTTTGAGGAAGTTCCTCATTCGCAAATTTTAATATCAAGGTATTCAATCGCAAAAGCTTCATAGAAAAAGTACTCTACGGGTAAATGCGATTAGGGTTAAAATGATCTACAAAGAAATTGATGTTTTAGTACGAACTGCATTCAAATTGCGGGAAGTCGCGTGTATAATATTCAATGGCGGTTTCTTCGTAATGCTTAACATACGCTCATATTTTTGATGAAAGTGCGTATATAATATTCGTAGAAAAAAGAAAGTTCATTGAACATATTCGAGAAAAATCCAGTAAAGGTAAATAAAAGTTCAAATTACAAACTATAATATAAGATGACACAATTAACGATAGACATAAACCTTAAAAATCATTAGAATGAGACAAATTACAGCAATAAATCTTGAAGATAAGAGAATCCGTAGATAAATGAAACTAATTCATGTAACCTGGTAGAACTACAGAATTCTGTGAATATTGCACCGTGCCTTCAAATCCAGTCAATTGAATAGGTTCACGAATAATCATGGTTTCTCTCGATGCTAACACAAAGGCCGTACTCTTATCTTCGACCAGTGAAAACGTGGAAGTAACAGCAAGAAAGAACTCCATGCTTCTGGACGCGTGACGTACCACGAAGGCTCGACTATATAACACCAATTAATCGCAGTTGACAGAAAGTTGTTCAATACTCATTTTAAAGGTCACCATGCTAGTCTAACATCAAGTGATGTCTAGTAATGAAGTATTGTAGTAAATAGACAAGTTTAATTGACAATTTTGAAAGTTCATTGTTACTCTAAAAAAAATAGATAGTTCAAATTTTTTTAAAAATGGAAGATGAATGAACAATAATGAATTACTGCAGAATACAGCTTTAATTTGAATGACAGCATATATGAAACTGGAATGATATTTAATAGTTAATTTTAAACGATTTGGACAATGTTGGTATATTGCGCAGAAATGCAATTTTTATATTTAATGGTGTTTAATGGAGAAATTTCAACGATATGGGGAAAGACTTCCAGAGTAATTTACAGTGTAAAATAAAATCACACTATTTTAAAATTTTATAAAGGACATTTCTAGTAGTTAGTTAAGTTACGTAAGATTTTGTGTGCAAATCTTTGTGTGGGAGTAGGCAATTTGTAGGTATTGCCATTATATAGAAACATTATTAAAAATAACTGATCGAATACGTTTAAACCCGATTTTAAAGGGAGGTTGTTAGAATTCTTCGACTTAATTTAAAAACTTTTTGTACATAATAAGATTTAAATAGAGAATCCTAATTTCAAAAGAAAGATTTTGAACTTTATTTTAGTGTAAGCGAGTGATTATCCAGTAGTTATAATTTTTATTTGATGTTAGATTTAAGACTTTCTATCTAAGGCAAAACTGTTGTGGTTGTGTTGAACACTATATTTCAGTTTTTGCTGAAAGAAAGTTGTTTTTCTTAAATGTAAGATATTGTCTAGATAAAAAGCGTTGTGGATGTAGTACTTCTCATTTTAAAAATTGTTTGTTAAAGAATATTTCGGGTCATTATAAGTTTGATGTCTGATTCCGGTGGTTTTATTTTAAATTGAGCTAGCAAAATAATTAAGGCAATACTTTTACTAGAATCATCTACAAATCATGGCAACGTTTATTGACGCCCAACGTCGGCCATTTACAGATGGAAATGTATTTTGCTGCAGGCGGCACATAATGATGTACTAATTAATATCGCATCTAAACAGTAGGGATACTATAAAAACAGTAAAAACTAAAATGAGACAATAACTATCAAGCCTCAACGTATGCAAGAGAACGACTATAGTGCAGTATAGAAAAATTGAAGTATTTCAAACTGTGGTAACAAAGAATCGCATCATACGAACAACCGAAGCAAAGAATAGCTAGGCCGAAAAGTTGACTAAGTCGTGGTTTCCAAAGATAAAAAGAAAGGTCTAGAAGGCACATAGCACAGGAGGTGGATATAAAAATTTAATCAAGCCAGTATGAAAACTAACATTATGAAAAATTGGCCAACAGAACGGCCGCTTTAGTCTCCTCTTACGTCAGACAAGCCGTACCGTTGAGCTATTCTAATCCGGAACCACACGGGGTTGGGCGCGAGGAGAGAAACAGAAAACAAGAAAAATAATGAAGCCAGGAAATTATTAGAAGAAAATGTAAAGTCCTAAAGTCAAGTCCTAAGGCAGGTAGAGTTAGCATAGAAATCTGGGGATGCAGAGGACCAGAAATGGGGTTGAAGAAGTTTGCGTCGCCAGCAGGCAAACGAAGCGCGATCAGAAGCATTAGGGTTGCTGGAATGGGTAGGTTTGGGATCCCTAACGTGACAAATACCTAAGGATGTTCCCTCATATTCTAATTTTTGCCGACCTACATCTTCAGGTCTTCAATTAACACACAATAATTCCCACCTCTTATTTCTTTTGTTAATCGGCTTCATTGAGCTACTGAAACAAGTGGTGATATTGATTGAACAGTTTTCTACAAAAGAGGAACCACTGTTGGTGTTGTGACTGCAACATGTGGCTGAGGATGTGGTTGCGAAGGTTGTGGTAGTTATTGATGTGGTTTTTGAAAGTCATTATTCTTTATGGCAGCATGTTTATTTTTAGTCTGGGTTGTAAAAGTGTCAACCTTAGATAAAGGAACAAATCAAGTAACACTTCATCTACAATAGGGGTTGCTCCCTCAACAACAGCAATAAGCACTATAGATATTGGTTAACTAGCTTCAACGGGATTTTCCTTGTCCTTTGGTTTATTAGTTATCGTCACTTCAACTACGTCTATAATTGCAGACATGACAGGAATTTCTTTGACAGTATTATTTAAGGTAGCAGGAGCAAACACTTTAGTTGCTACCTGTAAGCTACTAGTTTGAAATATTGGCCCAAATCGGTGCTAAGGTGGAAGCTAAGGGCAGATTTCGGAATATTGTTCGAAGACATATTTTACGAAAAAGAATATGTTTTGGTAGTAGTAGGATGGCCAGGGTGAGGTTTTGAAAAGAACGTAGAACTAGATACAGTTAAAATTTTGTTCCTATTAGGGGTGTTCTGCGAGTGTTGACGGAATTGTCATGGAACCAGTAATATTCTTAGGAGGCGAAGACTACATAAAAGCGAACTCAGGTTCCACACAATCACTTCTGAAACTGTCGACGCTAAACTTTTTTAACTCCAACTTCAGATAGTTGATCTTTAGTTCTTGCATGGAGCAGACGATAAGCAAATGGGTTATATAAAATGGAGTAAGGTTACGAGATACAATGGTCAATTAAAAATCCCCAGGCATAAAACTATCCCGACGAAGCATGGAAGTAATACACGTCAAATAGTCAATGATACCTTCTGATGGACTATGTATCCTACCTACGATATCATTAAACAGGCTTCGCGTATAATCAGACGGTTCAAAATGACGAATAACAAATTTGCTAAGGTCTGCCAATTAGAAACCGACGACGGTTACTTCGATGCCATAACAAGGCTTTCGACTCAAAGAGGTCCACCGTGTGTTCGAAGACTTGAGATTCAGACAGATTACGAGTAAATCTGATCTCTTCAACTCTTTCAAGAAAGTCATGTACAGTAAGCACGTTAATATCTTCACTAAATTTCAAATTCTACTTTACGACAGGTTGCCAACAGGATTTGGTAAGCGGGTTAGACACCGTAGAGTTAGAACTTTCCAACTGAGAAGTAGTTGACATAGCGAGAGAGTTGATTTTGGAAGCGGGTTGCTTTAAACGATCCGATAAAGCAAGAAGTTTTTTCAGTAATTCAGTACGTAAAGCCCGTTGTTCATGAGATAGACTTAGAAGGGGAAGTAAATTGATGCGTTTCGATACATGCACGAGCAGTGAGTGGATGGTATCTATAAGTGAATCAGAGTTTACAAAGTAACTGCTTGATTTTTCAATTTCATATCAATAACCTTGAATTCTGTTTTCGGATTTACTTTATAGAGTGAAGAAGTCAATGGTTTATTAACTAATTCTAGTTGGACCAAACGAAGAAGCCATGCTCTCATATGTTCAACGAAGTCCGTAGACAACACAGGTAGTTCTCTAATCAATAGTTCAAAAATAAGCTCACCCTTATGTAAACAATTTTCATCCATCTTATAATCAGTCATTTTAACTCTGAAAAGAATATCGAAGCTAACAGAATAAACCAAAATATATTCGAAGAAAAAATTTAATCCCAAAAATCAATAGGTAGGAACAACAAAATAGAATTTAGGAATACTAATAGAATAGGGCGCCAGTGTTTTCAATTAAAACTCTAATTGCCAGAAAGACGCCGTTCTGGTAATTCGGTGAAATCCGCATGTGACAGAAAATGAACAATAAAACGGAAATTTTATCAGGACGAAAAGGTGTTTGTACCAAAAAATTCGGGGTCAAACGTTGAGTAAAATGTAAGGTTTGTAAAAATCTAAGCCCACGTTGGGTATGCCAAAATTTATGTTACGGTATTCCGCGCAGATAAGAAAAGAACGTAAAGTAAACAAAGATAGTAGTCCGCACCAAATACCACAACAAAAGAAGGAATCTAAAGAAGGCAGTGCTAACTAAAAGTCGTAGAGTGTGATGGGTTTCAAAGATAGAAAAAGAAAACCTCAAGAAAGGAATTTTATTTGCGCACTTTTAAGGACAAAAGCAACATGATATAAAAGGAAGACTAACTCGCGTAGGAAATAACATTTATCCAAAGCACGGCATTACAAATACGCAAAAATAATTTATACCTTTCCTTAATTACTTTGAACTAATTTTCTACCTCAATCCTAATATTTATATAAAACAAAAATTAAAGAAACATATGGCTGTCTTCAGTCCTGTGATTACAGCGAGTTTTAAATCTTTATATATGTAAAACATACATTGGGAAAAATATACCCTCATAGGACACACACGCTGGGGTTAAATTCCAACATGTACATAAAGCAAAAATTAAACAACAATATATAGTGGACTATTTTCAGTCCTGTAGTTACCAAAATATTCTTTACAGAAAGCGTATACTGACATATTAGGCAGCAGAAATATAAAAAAGGACCCATCTATAGACCTAAATATATATACAAATATATATACAAATTTATAAGAGAGTCAATACCGATCTATTATGTAATAAATTCTCAAGCTACCGCATTAGCATATTCCGACGATTTGAGTGAAGTTCAATTTCTACATTAGAAAATCTCACGTTGTGCGATAAGTAACGTAAAAAATCTTTGACAAAAATCTAGACCCAATTTTCCATTAGGGAAATCATCAAAACGATGCAGAAAAAACAAAAAGCCTTATTGCCTAGCATGAATTTCCTGTTTTCAACTTCATAACGGCTTGATCTTGTAGTTCTGCTAAATGGGGCATTACAACATTTTGTAGTCGACACCTAATGAAACCCATGCCACTAGTAATAACTGAATTAATTTACCTTCAACCAAAATGTGTTAAGTCCCACTTCTACGTAATAGGATTGTCATCTTATTAAAATAGATCGCATATCTCTAATTTTACACAAACGAAAACTAAAATTGTTTCTTAAAAGGAATTAATGAGGTATATCTATCGTACAACCAACTTATCCAAGAAAGGCAAAATAAACCGAATCCCCAACATTAGAAAACTCAAAGCGAACTACAAATCGAAAATCATATCAGCACATGTAGTATTTCTATAACCCTAGTACCACATTTAAACTTATTATAATCTTTAAGAGAAATACTAGCTTCGATGCTATATTGAAATTGAGGAAATTTGCAGTATTTCAATTATAATTATATGTACTAATAAAACCTACAGGGTGATGAATATGCAATCATTGCAATTTATAAAGCAGTTGAAATTCTTAAAAAAGTTTGCAAATGACAGTGAATACAGTAAGGAATTTGAAATTTAATTAAGTACGAGCGAAAATATTTACATGCAAGGACGGTATGTAACAAGATGAAGTTGTTAAAGTACCATCGGTTTTTAATATAAAATTCTGTTTTTCTTATTAAATTTTGTATTATATGAGCTAGAAATTATGATAAGCTGTATGTTTGTTATTTATATTGGGTCTTAATTGGATATTTTGTATGTGTAGTTTGAATATACCAAAAGTGTGGAATTTTTCTGCTGTGGTTTATTAAATGATTTTACTTTCTTGTTTGATTTTGTTTTTATCGAAAAGTTTGTTTATCAAGGTGTTTGTCATTTGATATTTTTGTTGGGTTGAATTTATTTATTATAAACGTGTGTCATTTAGGAGTTTATTCATTTTTGCATGTGTTCATTTTTATACATAATTATTTCTTTTTTTTATTTATCCGCATTTGTAATTATAACATTTTAGTTATCTTGGATGAATTTTTGTGTGGTACGTTTGGCAGTTAATTTCATTTTTGATGTACTTATGTTAAGTGTTGATTTTATGTCTCATTTAATTTTTTATTATTAAAGGTTCAGCTTTTATTACATTTTCAATACTTGTGATGATGTGATCAAAATTAATATTATTTATGTGTGTGGAAAATTTATTTCCTAAGCTAAGAATATATTCAACGTTGTTTGAGATCTCTATTTTAGTTAAGTTGGTTATCCAATTTCCAATTATTACGAAATTCCTGTGTTCATGCTTCTGATTCTGATGTCAATTGTTTTTAATTGGCGAGTTTTTATTTCTTGAAATACTTTATTGTATTTGTGTTGGATAAATTTAATCAGTCCGTTTGGTTCTAAATTGTTAACAATATCTTGCATTATGTTTTTGGGATTAACTTCTGGTTGGTGTAGGTAAAGCATTGCTACCGTATCTTAATGTAAACGGAAGGAACAATGAAAGAAAGACCGGGTTCAATCAGTGAGTAGGCGGGGTTTTACAAGACTGTAGAGCATACCAACCGAGAAAATATTTACAATCTATAAACATCTAGTTAAAACAATAATAAGAAAAAAAGCATTAAAAAACCTCTAATTAGAAAAACATGTTACAAAACAAAAGGAAAAAACCAGCCTGCGAGAAAACATTTTTTTCCTAAATATCCTAAAGTACAAAATTTTCACAAAGTAATAAATATATTCCTGATAGTTTTTACAAAATATCCTTAAAGATTTTGTAGTACTAAAAGAAAAATTGTCATTAAAATAGTTTAACTGTTAATAGGGATAAAATGAGTTTACTTACATGTTTCTCGCAATTACAGGCAATCTTCTGCCGTCAGATTGCATTCTTACAGCAGGACTAGGTAACAACATTATACCTAAACCATATGACATCTCTAAAACAAATCATATAAGAAAAAGAAAGTTTATAGGTAGTAAGAGTTAAATTTAATTGCTATAATCACAACTAATAACAGCTGCCGCCTTATTGTATTCCGGTGGTCTGGAGCGAAGTGGAATCTCTTTCCAATACCAAGAACTTGAAAATGAAAAAAGATCCATCACAAATCTATGACCAGTGAAGCCATCGACCGCGGTAGTGAGTTTCACAACTGGAGCTGACATTTCGCATCTCCTTATACAATAGTAAAAGTAATTTTTAAGTTTTAGTGTTTCTTAGTTGCTCTATTTTCAAAGCTCTATATTAAAGTAATTCACTTTTAGGGCTGACACGTCAGTCAGGGGTCAATGCAATGGACGGTCATGTCCACCGGAGGAAGCTATAACAAGTACGATTGAGGATTAGATCATTTACGACGAAAAGTACATTTTTAAAACTGAAAGCACTTACCACACAATGGTGTGCACGAAATTTTGTAGATAACGAAAAACGAAAATATTCTGGGTCGTATGCAGAAGGAATGAATTGAACTCGTTTTATAGCAAGAATTAAAGTTCAATCCCAACGTCATCAAACATACAGGTGTTAATAGAAACTCGAACCAAGCTTTATCAGAGAAGTGTGATCTATTATTTCAACAAGTCTTTAGATTTGGGTATTATAAGAATTAATCACACTCTATCGTCATATGTATCAAGCCGAAGGATACCTGAAACAAGGTACCGATTATTTAAATTATAGAAAAACTTTCCATTTCGCAGCAAATAGGTTTAAAAAAAATTGTAGCAAAGCGTACTTATTGTAGGAATGTCTAATATACAAGATGGTGTATGAGTATCAACAGCAGAATCTATGCGAATGAATAATGGAATAAAATGGCGTAAGGTTTAGTACACCGTCGAAAAGTGGACTTAACACATATTTAGATAATGTAAGTAGAATAAGTATAGAATCTGCAAGTGGCGACCTTTTAATTTTGTGGAAAATGTTAAGGCATTAGATTTAATTTTTAGGAAATTTTGTGAAATTCCAAAATTGCGGTATCCTTAAAACCGCTAACGCAGAAAAATGTTACAATTCAGAATCACAAACATAAATAAGCAATTTAATAAAAAAATGAAAATTGGACAGCCAGCTCAACTAAAATGGAAATCTCAGATAACGTAAAATGTATTCATAGCATAGGAAATGAATTTTCTACATACACAAATAGTACTAATATTGATCACATCATCGCTAGAACTGAGAATGCAATAAAAGCTAAACCTTCAATAATAAAAATGAAATTAGACATAAAATCAACAACATATTAACCAACTACAAAAAGCTAATAAACAAAACACATCAAAATTGAAATAAACTACCAAAGGTACTGAACAAAAAAATTATCTAAAGTATCAAAATATTATAATTACAAGTGCGCAGAAATGTTAAAAATAACAATTATGTATAAAAATGAAAACGTAAAAATGCATATACTACTAAACGAGAACAACACGTATAAATGTAAAGAAATGTAATTCAATAAAGAAAATAAAATGTCACAAATATCTTAATAAAAGAACTTTTCAATAAAAACCAAATCAAGCAGAACGATAAAAATCGTTTAATAAACAACAACGGAAAAATTGCATACATTTATGGCATACCAGAACTACACATACCTAATGTTCCATTAAGGCTCATTATAGATAACATAAATGTACTCATCAACATAAAGCAATCAAAATTTCTAGCTAATACAAGACAACATTTAATAGGTGAAACAGAATTTAATTTGAAAGACTCATGGGACATTCACAACTTTATCTGTAAACAAAATATACCTGCCAATCATTCGCTAATTCTATTTGATGTAGCATCTCTGTTTACAAATAAACATATAGACCTTTCACACATTATACTGAAAAATAATGGAGTTTATAAGCAGTAATATGTATTACACAAAATGAATTTATGGAAGCCGTAAATTTATGTCTAAGATCCACATACTCCACATTCGGCAATAAAATATTCTTACAAATTCACCAAACTGCCATGGAACCACCTTCATCTGCTACTATAGCTAACTTGGTAATGAAAAACTCGAGAACAACGTTAAATCATGACTATCGATTAAATTACATTTCTACAAAAGATACGTTGATGATATTGCTGTATGTACCACAAACAAAAATTATTCAAACTCTCAACAAATTTAATGAATTCCATTCGAGGCTGCAATTTACAAGAGAACATGGAATTATGTAACTCGATGCACTACCTAGATATATGAATTCAAAAAAAGAGTAACGGAAGCATTTAAACACGACAACTGGATTTCATCTACTGATATGGAAAATATACGTCAGCAGCCCCATAACTGATTAGAAAAGAGATACTAACCTAATATAATAGAACTACGACATCCTTTAAGGGAAACAGTAATTCTGATAATTGCCAAAATTTCACAACTAATAATGAAACAACCTTAAAAATTCAAAATGAACAGCATAAAAATTGCACAGAATAACAGGAGTATTAACACAGATTGCTAGTGCTGTAATCATATAAAATCAAAAGTTCTCTAAAAGGCCATTGGTCAGATGATGACTCCAAGTGGACTACATTTTTCAGAGATCCAACTCTTGGAGGTGATGATATGATACCGTGACGGTTTGCAAAAAAACGCCTCGCAGAACTTAGTTTCTCACACAATGTGGGTTATGCAGAGTCGGTGCTATGTTCCCAGTGTAATGCAATTGAAAATAGATGATGACACATAATAATTACTTGCCCAAATTAAAAAAAAAATGGGGTGCAGTTAGTTTTCTTCTAAAGAAAGCATGCATTACATGTGATTTTCCAATGCTCCACCCGAAGGTACTACACTGGCCAGGAAGCGAGTTTTTGTTATCTGGAAAATTTTGAATTTTGCCGAACCCTTGCTGTTCCAAGCAAGGTAGGGATCTTTAACGTGCGTGACAACACTCACACACGGGACCTCCATTTTACCTCTCATCCGAACGAGGGTGTATTTTTGTGAAAAATGCTCGCCTAACATTTTTCAAGCGGACCGTGTCGGGATTCGAACCCGGGACCTTGGGCGTAGAAAAAAAGCATGCAGCGCAAACACATATTCCTTAAAAAATATATTGTGGTTTTAAAGACACAACCAAGGAGTCTCAAGCTCGGTAAATTATATGGTGTGTCCGACAAAAACACAATTTTTTGGTTAACAGTACATAAATGTAAAAACAAGACAGATAACACAACGTATTGGCTGCACAATAAAGCTAGTATAATCTCGTATTACAAAATAATGTATATACATCTTGAGTAAGCAAACCCTCAAAAATTTTGAAATAACGTGGTGCGTTAATAATGCCATCGGCTAGACTGACAAGAATTCTTTGTATTTCGATCGACTACTGTAAAAAAATTCTGAATTGTAGTATATAAAGCAGTATTAATGTTTAACTAATAATGTATAATTATTTCCTTATGTATAATTATTAATGTTGATTATTTCCTGTAATTTTTACTTTCCTGTAATTACCACTTATGTGTTTAATAAATAATGATAACAATGATAATGATAATAAAGAAATATATAAGATATCTGGAACGAAAATACCCAAAAGATAGTAAACCGAAGCAGTTTATAAAAGCACACAAATGGAAAATTTGGTCACAAGATTTAAATGAGGTAGGTACCTCTAATCCTCATTTTACAAACAATTCGCAATCTATATGTGAACCAACTATTGGCTTGCAGCTCTACGTAGAAGATGCTGCCAGGACACAACCGGCAATATGCTATACTAAATTGAAGAAATGCCACTACACTCCGATAGAAAATAAAATCTCAAGTATTGGATCTGATAAATAAATCATTCACTCCGCAATTTCGGATTAACTGCTGATGGAAAGGGTACAAAAAGACGTATTAAATGGACGAAAGGAATGAACACAGATATAATGCGAATTTTTTACTACGTTAATGAATTAAAGATGTTCCGTTATCTGGATGGAGAAAAATATTTCATAATGAATATAAAAAGCGTCATTCGGGATTAATACTTACTCAACAAAATTTAGTGGATAGAAAAATGCAATAGTAAAAAAACGGTTACCTATCGTCGACGGAAAAAATTATTACAACGAGAAGTAGGAAATGTAATATCAATGAATCAATCCAATGAAGAAGCGGATTTGTAATTATCAGATAATTCAAAAGTAATAATCCCAATGGTTGAGGTTCAAATGACACAACTATTCAAATCAACTTTAAATTTCTATTCAAACATCGATTCTATGCAAAGACCTAAACTACCTAAAATAAAGTCCAACTCCAATATTTCTGACTACGTTTCAAAATTAGATCATGCTTTAAAAATTCATTTGAGAAATACAGATAATGCAACCGAAATTAGTAATGCTATCTACGCAGCTGCAGTTGTGGTTTTAGAAGTGAATAATTAATATTCGATTGAAAAGGACCAACTTCTAGTTCTATACGTAGTAAAAATGATAATATGTGAAAAATTAGACTTGATAAGGACATTAACATATTAAGAGCCAATGCTGACAGTATCACACAACATCTAAAAGTAATTGAATCTACAAAGATTTTAAACAAGATCAAAAGTATTGCACTTAATCGAAATTTAAATTTATATTACAAAAATTTTTAAAAAAATTAAAAGGATACCAAGACGAACTACGTCAAAAATCAAAAGCAAAGGGTGCAAGCATACGTAGATATAATAAAACCACGAAAAAAAAACTTCAAAATAAAACTTTTGCTAAGGACCCTAAAAGATTCCTTATTTTCCTTAATTTATCTAAAGAACAGGAGAATATCTTAATTGTTCATTAGATAAGGAAGTATTAAATCAATATTGCAATAAGTATGTAATAATTTTATGTAAGAGCTTATATCCATAAAGGTTAAAATTACAAATATGGAACATCCAAATTTTACAGAAACTAAAGTTTCACAAATACTATCAAAACAAGGACACTGGAAAGCTCCAAAACCAGACCAGACATATAACTTTTGAATAAAGCTTTTCAAATCCACACACGCATTATTAGCAACTTTCTTCTCAAAGGCTCTGATGGAACTAAATCGTATACCGACATACTTAGCAAGCGGATACACCTATTTCATATTTAGAACTGGAGATCGAAAAAATCCAAAAAAACTATAGACCTATTACGTATGTATCCGTTATTTATAAGTTACTTACCTCTGCGCTAAAGGAAGTTATTTTTGAACATTGTTTCAGCAACAAGTATCGCTTTAAAACAAAAGGGTTGTGTTTCAAAATCGATAAGCTGTAAAAAACAAATATACATAGATTCACTAATAATGATGCAAGCAAAAAAAACACCGAAATTTTTATATGTCGTATACGGACTATAGAAAAGCACATGATTCGGTGCCGCACAATTGGCTGTTAGTATTCTTTCAATTTATAAAAAACATCCTTCAGTGCAAATTCTGCTTACACAACTAATGTCAAACTGGAAAGATATAACGCAGTATATTGGTTGGGGTACCGGAGCTATACACATTAAAAGAGGAATACTTCAAGGAGATTCGGTAACTCACTTTGATTTTGCTAAGGTATTAATCGACTTTTACATTTTCAATCGACGTCAAATGGTATACAAATTGGATGCTCGTGAGAACAAAACAATCAACCATTTGCTATATTTAGATGACTTAAAATTATATGCCGAAAAAAAATCAACTTGAATCTTTGATTCATACAACAAAAGATTTTATTGAAGCAATTAAATTAAATTTAGTTTAGCAAAACGTGCATTGTAAAATAATTAAAGAAGTTCTAGTCTACTCTAATGAAAAACTGTTAGATATAGAAGAATTGCCACCCAATAAACTGTTAGATGTAGAAGAATTGCCACCTAGGATTTCAGCAACATGAAATCGAACATAAAATAATGAAACTTCAGATGAAGGAACATTATAGAAAACGACTAACAAAATTAATGAACACTTATCTGAATTCTGAAATTTGATACAAGCAATCAGCATATGGGCGATACCCCCTCTGACATACACTTTTGGAATTATAAAGTGGAGCACAACATATTTGGAATCTCCTTGATCGAATGACTCGAAAACTTTTAAACAAATGTTGTTTTTACATTCAAATTCCTTTATTGAGAGATTATATTTACAAAGATCGAAGGGTGGAGGAGGTCATAAACATCGCTGAAATGTGCAACTCAAGTTAAAAATCTTCGGAAACAGTCAGAAATATTTGCAAATGAAATAAAATTTTACTCCTTTGAATCTTAACTCTCAAAATTATTTGTATACCAAAATTTCTAGTCAAGAATTAATTGATGGAAAGAAAAATCTTTACATGGAAGATTCGCACAACAGTTGTTTCCAGAAGATATGGATAGATAGCTAGCTATCGACTTTTCTTCAAAAGGACTTTTTGCACGGAAAAACAGAAGGTTTTATAATGTCCGTTCAGAATAAATCATTTAAGACTCGAAATTATATGAAAAACATTTTAAAAACGACATGGATGTATGTTGCAAATGTCAAAATTCTTGTGAAACCAGAGAACACATTACATCGGGATGTTCCACAATGACACATATTGACTACTTAAAACAACATAACGAAGTAGCTGGATTCTACATCAGTATCTGACGTTTAAATACTACTTATTATAAATACAATCCAGACTCAATATTCGAAAATAAGCACTTTACACTGTATTGGTACAAAACAATCTATAGTGACAAAACTGTAGCACATAACCGCCCCAATTTATTATTTATAAACAAAACTGAGCAATCGGCCATTATAATAGATACAGCAATCCCACTTTCACATAACTTCATAAAAACTGAACTAGAAAATCATGAAAAATATAAAGATCTATCAATCGAACTACAGCGTATTTGGAAGCTCAACTCTAAAAAAATTGTTCCAATTATTACATCGGTAGATGGCCTTGTATAAAAAACTTTAAAGAATTTATTAAGTCGAATAATTATCCCATGGATTATTTACGTCTGTGCTAAAAACTGTAATTCTATATACTTATAATATAGTAGCAAGAAAACTGGAAGAAAAAACACGATACGGGAAACATCCACACTACCTTTCAAAACCACATATCGACCAAAAGGTATCAAACACATATTTCAAGAAAGGCAACTTATTCAGCGAAACAGAGGAAGTCATGGTAACGGTACAAGACCAGACAATCAACAAACACCATTATAGTAAACACATCTTCAAAGACCCCACTACAACAAGAGATAAATGTAGACCATGTAAACTACAAAGAGAAACAATAGAACACATTACACATTACTAGCAAGCAAAAAATACATCAAACGACATGATAACGCCGCAAAAATAATACACCAACAATTAGCCTTACAGCACAAACTCACAAAGGAACGTACACCAATATACAAAATACACACCAAAACAAACTTGAAACACAGAACACAAGGTATAATGGAACAAAAGCATAATATCCGACAAAACAACACCAAACAACAAACCAAACTGTAAGAAATGGAAATTTGAGAGTACCGGGAATGACAAGTACGTTTATACCCAAACTACACTTTAATTTTATTACAATCATTACATTATTTAAAGCTCAAAAACAGTATACAGTACAAACCTTAACAATTACTTCAACTAGTATATGTAATTTGCTCTGTAATGAAAAATGTATACTTAAAAGGTTACGCCGCACTTTGACGTTTGTGTTATTATTTGACAAAGTTAAGAAACATAAAACCAATGCCTTTCTGATTAACTCAGAAAGCACAAAATAAATATAACTCCAATTGCTCTAGCAACATTCTCCACCCCGGTATGTTGATGGCAATCAACTTACAAATTGTTCTTAAGTACATCTAAAACTGCCAATTTTATTGTCGGTGGGACGTTGCCGTTGATCGTTTGAACTACGGCTTAACGCACTTGGCCGTTGGTACCTACAATGGTATCCACTATAATTCCCTTTCTCCAACAGTTTTGTTCTTGATTCTCGTCAACTATCACAACAACGTCACCCATTTTATAGGTTCCACCGGTCGGTACCACTTTTTGCGTCGAGTTAAATCTGGACGATACTCTCGTACCCAGTGCTTCCAAAAAGAATTTGATAACTGTTGTGCGATTCTCCAGTTCTTCTGTAATAATACACCATCGTAACTAAATTCTCCAAGCGTAGTATAGCCATTTGAAGACCCTAGCAGAAAATGATTTGGTGTAAGAGCTTCATCGGTACTTGATTCTATTGGCACGTACGTAAGGAGCCGCAAATTGATAATATTTTCTACTTCCATTAACCACGCACGTAGTAGTTCATTCGATGGAGTTCTTGTCAACTTGATGGATTTTAAAGTTCTTTTTACCGAACGCACAAGACGCTCGCAGCAACCTCCCATGTACGGTGTTAATGGAGGATTAAAGTTCCATATCAAGTTTGAACCCGGAAACGCTTGTTCTTGAACTATACTTAGTTTGCAGTTTTGTAGTTCTTGAAGAAATTCGGTAAAATTCAGTAAAATTTCGGAATGCGATGTAGGAGTCCGTCGATAGGCTGTTGACTGTTGCGATGTGCACAGCACGCACTGTTAAGCATGTGAATAACGCTATCCATCGTTTTTCAGGACGTCTTCTGACAATCACATTCATTGGACCCAAATAATCTATTCCAGTGTAAGTAAATGGCCTGGTAAAGGTCTGCAATCTTGCAGGCGGTAAATCAGCCATTTCAGGTGGAACAGGAGTAGCAGTTTCATTTTTACACAGTTGACAATTCTTTATTACTTTTTTAGCTCTACTCTTAAGTGAGGTATTTGATGCTTTTGTCTTAATTCGTTGACCACCGTTTCGTTATTGTGGTGGTGCTAGCCACAATGATAACTAAAAATAATAACAGAAGTTATGTGATGATTTCTCGTCAAGAGTATAGGTCGCTTTAGATCAACAGTTGTACCTGTAGTAGCGTCAATACGCCCCTTCATTCGTAAAACTCCAAAGTCGTTTAGATATGGCGAGCAATTGTAAATTAAGCTAGACTTCTCCAACTTATTACCGAAGTTGCCATTATTTTCGAGGGATAATATTTTGTTAGGATATGCCTTGTCTTGGGCTTGCCGGTATAGAGCATTCTCTGCTTTTTCATTTCCGTCATCGAAATTGGGCTTTGAGGCATAACGTTAGCCGAAATCCTAGCAAGAAGTATTTTAACATATCGAAATACGAAAGCCAGTGTGCGAATTAAGTGCAGCCAATTAGAAAAGCGTTCCACAATAATGATCCTTTTTTTGCTTTAAATTTATGTTCCTTATCAGAACCATTGACTTCAGAATTGACTAGTTCAGTTGGCCAAAGATCGCGGGGTTGCTTAAGGAAATCAGGACCATTGGTCCAACGGGTTGACATGACGAAAACAGCATTCTTTTTCCATTTCGTTGCTTCGTCGGCAACATTAAGAGCGGTGGGTATCCAGTACCATTCCTGCAAGTTAGTAGTTTCAAGAATTTCTCCTACTCTAAATGCTACGAATTGACGAAGTTGTCTCGGATCTGTGGTCAGCCATATCATTACCGTTTTAGAGTCACACCCTAAAAAACGTAGGTTAAATTTATAACTGTGATTTTTATATATGCTGTTAGCAAACCTAGCACCCAATAAAACAGCTTGAAGCTCAAGTCTACGTATGGACATTATTTATTGCGGTGCAACCTTTGTCCTCGCACCAATTAACGAACACTCCACACCATTCACACTTTCTATTCTGAAATATGCTACAGCAGCAAAGACGTACTCACTAGCGTCTACAAAAACATGGAGTTGGGTGAACACAAACTGTATCGATTTATACAGCGAATAGCACCTGGGAATACGGACTTGTTCAATGCTCGATAGGGCATTCAACCACTTTAGCCATTTCTCATAAAGGGTGTCTGTTAACTGGTCGTCTCAATTTAAGTTTGTGCTCCAGATCTCTTGCAAAAGTATTTTCATATAAACCAAAAATGAGGCCAGTAAACCTAATGGATCGTATATGGACATTAAAGTTCGTAATACTTCGCGTTTGGTAGGCCGCCGGCTTCCAGAAAGTAAGTCCTTATTGACAAGGTTATACGATGAACGATACCTAAATGTGTCATCCGTTGTACACCACCACATTCCTAACGCTTTCAATATAGTGTCTGCAGGAGATGATCCCAAACATTTCATATTAGATTTGTGCAATTCACCTAAAGCATCTAAAACCAGTTGAAAGTTCGATCGCCATTTGCGTATTACAAAACCTTCTTGCTTATGAATAAATCTCACTGCTTTTGACAATTCAATCGCTTCCTCTGGTGTATTAGTGCTGTTCAACATGTCATCCACGTAGTGGTTCTTCAATATGGATTTACCCGCTTTTGGATGTTTATGAGAAAATCGACGAGCATTCAAGTTTTTTACAAATTGAGCCGTACAAGAAGAGCAGGTTGCGCCAAACGTCATGACTCGAGTGACGTAGATATCGGGTTTTAAGTTTGAGTTCTCTCGCCACAAGAATCTTTGGGCATGTTGATCCTCTTCGTTAGTCAACACCTAGTGAAACATTTCGGCAATATCGCCGGTTACAGCAATAGGATGTTTGCGAAATTTATAAAGTACGTCTAACAAAGGGGTTAGCAAATCGGGTCCCTTTAATAGGGCCGAATTTAAGGATGCGACGTAAACTGTAGCAGCAGCATCCCACACGGTTCTAAGTTTGCCCGGTTTATTTGGATTTGTTACCGTAAATATTGGTAAGTACCAAATGCGATTGTTGTAAAGGTTCCGTTCTTCCTCGCTTAGTTTACGAATGTAACCCTTTGTTGTATGTTCACTTATAGTTTTATTAAGGTTTACAGCTAAAGGTGGATTTTTCACCATCTGTCGTTCAAGACATTTTAATCGCTGCAGGGCCATATTATAGCTGTTAGGTAGATTACTGTAGTCATACTTCCAGAGCAATCCGGATTCATAACGGTCACCTTTCAACCTGGTAGTAGCTTCCAATATTTCAAGCGCACGCATATCTTCGTTCGATTCAATAGTTTTGGTGGGTGCTGCAACGCCAAGACCATCCAATAAAAAGTAGTCTTTTACTTCTTGACTTAAAGTATCACTTGATGTGCATTCACACTGTTGGTAAGTATGGTGTTGAAGTACTATGTTTCGTACTTGAATTCCATTACTTTCATAAGGTCCATGTAATATCTAACCTAACCGCATTTTCGTGGAAACTGGTTGCTTCCAGTTTCCTTCACAAACTTCACGAGGTAGCCCCACAGTCCAATTATCAATTCCGATAAGAATCTTTGGTAGTGCTCCATAATAAGATCTAAGCGGAATGCCGTTCAAATGGGGATGGTTCTGTTTTATCAGTTTAGCGTCCATTGTTTGTGTAGGTAATTGAAGTTCACGAAATGTTCTTTTGTTTAATATTTTATAAAGAGGAGCGTATTGTTAATCGCCCAATATCTCTAGAGATACGATCTTTGAATCTGCTTCATCTCGCACGGTGTTTCCCGTCCACTTTAGGCACAGACGTTCAAGAATACCTTGTATTTGAAGTTCAGCTGCAAGAGATTGCTCAATCAGTGTTATTGACGACTGTCGTCCAAGAAAGCAAATGTTGATATCTTGATATTCTTACTATAAACAACTACAGGTACGAAACAAAATAGTTTTTTGGGATTGATGGTGGGCGTTGTAACTCAATTGCCGCTCAGTTAAAGCTACTTCAGAGGAAACTTTATTTGAAGTAAATTCCCGGTTGTCTTTGTCGTTATGCAGCAATTTATGGCGTGTAAATATACAACCGTTCGTTCCACATGTTACTTTATACGAACAACAAAATTGATTGTGAGGTTGTAGACATTTCCTGCACAATTTGTTGAGTTTTACCACATTCCAACGTTCAGAGTGACACAGATTTTTGAATTTATGACATTCAAAGATTCTACGGTCAGATCCTTTGCATAATATGCAATTTTCAACGGCACCAGATTTATTTGTACCTTTGTTATACGGGACCGCGTTTAACTTTTGCGTGTGGGCATTGAAATAGGAACGTTTTTCTGGTTTGACGTTTAAAAAACAGGACTCTGATATTGGTAAAACGACTACATTTGTGGCTTTTGCTATATGAAATAACCAACTACTGAACGTATACAGAGTCACAACAGGCAACGCCTGTTTATGTAAGACTCAATCTAACCACCAATTCCTGCAAGAACATCGGATTAGTTCCATGTGCTACTAAACCAGAGGCTTCAATTGTTGCGCAAAGGCGTAGTTAATGAGAGTGTCCAACTTATCAGATTTTGGTGGTGGGTGACTCCGAACAAATTGTAGCAGCGAATGAATTATGATTTCCGGCCGACCGTACAAAATTGTTAATGTTTCTATAACATACTTGGTAAAAGTAATTGGCTTCTAATCGCCTCGAGTGCCTTACTCTTCAAACACCTTTGTAACCGTATTAAATTTTCCGCATTTGAGAAACCGCAAGTTTTGGTGAAGCTTTCAAAGCTACTAATAAATAGTGGCCAGTCTTCTGAATGGCCGCTAAAATGTGGCAACTCTTTCGGTACTGCATGTCGTGAATTCAGTTGTTCCGGAGTTGGCAATGCACTTTCGATATTCATGACGGTTTGAGGGAGTACATGCGCTGCTGCTACAAAAGTGGGTGCTGGTAACTGAAGTTGCAGCTGTGCCATTTTAGAGTAAGAGGGATGAAGTGGCGGGGGTATTGAGCGGATAGATGTATGACTGTTTGCATTGTAATGTGTTGAACGCGCTCGCGCTAGTCGATCTGTCAAACTTGTGCTTGTAACATCGTGAGCTGTTTGCTTTGGCACATTTGGCACATCAGCCCACTTATAGGAAATCTGTAAATTCTCAAGTGCTGGCAATGATTCTGATGTTTCAGTTTGCGAATAACGTAACATCTTGCATTCCTCACTACTAAAGTGCACGCCTGCCTGAATTGCTTGCGGCCTTTGAACACCTTTAAACCATTCCTCTACTTTGCAGTTACCATCCTCACTATTGACTTCTAGGTCAACATTTTCTTCGTCCGTGGAGTTGGCCTCAAAAATTGCGTATTTTTGTTGCTGCTCTGAAAGCTTGCGTTGCTCATCCAACTTTTGCAACTGCAACTGTTTCTTACGATTACGTGACGTTGATGAGAAAGACGACCGTGAACAAAAAGCTTGTGATTTTGCATTGCATAAACTTTTTAGAACAGCATTGTCGTTGAATGTGAGTAAATTCGGAATCAGTGATGGGGCCGATATAAGCGTTAACGCGTTGGTAGAATCCGGCGCAACGCTAATAGGGATTGACTCCAGTTTAGAAGTGCTTAACTGCTCTTTCGTTTTAATGTATAGTTGTTCCGTTGCACTGAACCGAGTATGCAATATATAATCCGAATCCTTTGAAGATTAGGAAGGGTACTTATAGTGTAGTCATTTGCCTTGAACTGTTCCCAAGCCTTTCTTAATTTGTGGATTTGCTTTTGTACGTATTCATAAGTTTTTCGGCTACCTTCATTGCGACTATTTTCTTTTATACGATAAATTTCATTACATAACTGTTGTTGCAGGACACATTGTTCTGCCATTAATTCCATTTTAATAAAATTGAAGACTGTAAGAAATGGAAATTTGAGAGTGCGGGGAATGACAAGTACGTTTATACCCAAACGACACTTCAATTTTATTATTTTGTTTTCTACAATCATTACATTATTTAAAGCTCAAAAACAGTATAAAGTACAAACCTTAACAATTACTTTAACTAGTATATGTAATTTGCTCTGTAATGAAAAATGTGTATTTAAAAAGTTACGCCGCTCTTTGACGTTTGTGTTGTTATTTGACAAAGTCAAAAAACATATAACCAATGCCTTTCTGATTAACTCAGAAAGCACAAAATAAATGTAACTCCAATTTCTCTAGCAACACAAACATTACACTCATCCACAAACAAAAGAAAATCGCATGACTAATAGAAATAGCTATCACAAACACACCAAATATACCGAAGAAGACAGGAGCAAAAATAGAAAAATACATACAATTAGCTTAAGAAATCAAGGACACGTGGCACTAAGATAAAGTAGAAATTATACCGTACATATTATCAAGTACACAAGTCATATCAAACAACCTACGACAAAATATCCAAAAACTACAACTACATCCAAACAAAAATCAGTCATACTCGACACATGTGCAATAACTAAAAATTTTTTAAATGCATAATATAACTTATAGATAAAGAGAAAGAACGTTTGACAACAGTTCACATTACTTATCAATGAATATCACATAAAACTTTCTGAGAAGAAAACAAATAATAATAATAATAACACACATACGTGCCCAACTCACGTAGTCACACACACAAGCTCGAGTGCGCTTGCGCTTGCGTGCATTATATTCTCGACTTCATAAGCGTCGAATTATAATAGCAAAATTCAATGTTGTTGCTGAATTACCATGCCGTTTGATATCAATGTTAATCAAGACAAGAATGCATATAATATTGATCTAATTTAGTATCTTCACCATACTCAAAAATTATACAATTTTTCAAAGTCAATATTTAAAACAATTATATCTTTAATTTTATTAGCTAGGGGTAAGAAATTCATCAGCTCAAAGTAATGTATTAACCATTATGTGCCACAGAATATAACACTGACTTCATGTACCTTTAAACCTTTGGCTTTGACTCATGTAATAAAAGTGTATTCGCAATCTGCACGCAACAGCTACGCGTTAAACGAGAAGTTGGAAATTTTAACAGCTTCTGATGTTTAGTCTCAAAGCATGCAAACTAAAATATTCAATTTTCCTTCGTGATAATAATTAGACGTAACATTAAATTTCAGGAAAATTTATAAATAAGTAGGCCTTTGATAAAGCAAGTAAACTATTTATATTGTATAAGGAAACCTTAAATTGTATTGATTTGTAATTGATCTATAGCACGTTTCATATAAATGGATTTAGTATCCGTTACGGGTTGAACATGGTTTTACTTTTATCAGACGTTAGAAAATCTGATACGTACCTGTAAAAGTAGCGAAATCACCACAATCCCTTGGGCTTTGTGCACCGCTTCCGAGAAGTTGGAATACAGTTGTGAGTTGAACCCGAAAATCTGTATCTGGAACAAACGGAATGTATAGAATGTGTCCTTTCATTCTCACCGGCTGTAGCAATCATCACTTTATTGCTTTGCCGCTCATCGAATTTTCCTCCCCAGACTGTTTCGTCTCCGTCTGTGATTTTATTTTATAGCTGCCTACTGCGATGCTCCGGGAAATTTTTCGCCCCTACAGTTCACACGTCGTGCAAATATTATGATTACTTTAGCTTGACTCAATATTCGATTTCATATTTGACGATTGTGCCGGTCAAATTCAAACGCCTTTTCTTTGCTTTGTAGGACAAATATCCTATTGGACGCTTGAATGAGTTAAAAGGGATTTATACGAAAATATGCTTGCCTGCTTCGTAAAAACAAAACTTACATTTCTCTCGCTTTCGGGGTATTTTAAAAACTCAGGACTAAAAGGAAAGTTTTATAAAATTGCTTTTAAAATCATCTATTTTAATGCGAAAGTCGAAATATTTAAATGGAATTTTGATGTCGCGTGATTCAAGATAATGTATATCATGAGTTCAATCCCAGATTTAATGTAAGTGTTCCTTGATCTGACACGTGTTAGTTCACTGCACGCTATTTATCAAAATTACTTTCACATGTACTTCATACTCAACTTACTATTGTGTCAAAAATAAAATAGCTAAATCGGAAACTGCATTTTATTTTAAAACTGTTCACGCGAGTTCAAGAATACTTTCGAAAACTGGTGAAAACGTTATTAGTATGATTCAATAACAATTAGAATGATAATATTCCTAATTTTGTTACTAAATTAATGCAATAATAGTTATTTATGATATGAAGTAGGGTTTTATGCACGAATTGCGAGGTTTAAGGCACGAGCCGTAGACGAGTGCATAAATGCCCTTCAAACACATGTATCATACAAAATTTTATCTACGAACTAATTTGGATAGTATAATACACTTCTTAATTACATAACTTTTGTACACGAAATTTGCAAAATATAACACAATTTCATTTTTTTTCGCTCAGAAAAAAAGTGCGATAGTAAAATTCCGACAATTGCTAATTATTACTCGTCTAGGGTTCTTGCCTCAAGTACAAAGAACGCATTTAAGTTCTGATACATATTATATTGCACAAAAATTTATCTATAAACTAATTTTAAAGCAAAATAGTAAACAACTTATTTCACAAAAAATACAATATATGTTTAACACAAGATCAGTTTATTTACTTTTAGTAATAGTGATCGTCAAACTTGGGCAATGGATAATATTACTTATTATGACGCAACTTTTTTCATTAGCTTGTTTATTCATTGTATCCATTGTATAAGTATAAGAGGTCATTGGTTCTTGAGTACTTGTTCCAAAGATCTTTTTTGTTGTTTTTTTTTTAGTTTGCAAAGAATTCTCTAAGTAGCCTTCTGCGACGGTGAATGATTTCCATCCACCATGTCTTTTGATTGCAGAAATATCCGCACCAGAATCTGTCAGTAAAGAAGCGGACGATCTCCTGAAAGAATGGCCCGTATAGCTTTCAACACATGGAAGATTAAGAAATTTTGCGATCAGAGAAGGAATTTTGCCAAATTGGTTGATACCGACGGGCTGCTTTGTACACTTATTATTTTTGTAAAAGACAAAAAAAAGTTTATGGTCTGTTTGTGGTCGTAAACTAGCATATTTTCGATATATTTGTAAAAAATTCGGAATTTTATCATCGTTGTTAACAACAGTGAAAGTTTTTGGTATTTTGTATTTGCATTCTCGGATAGTGCTTATTAAAGCACTTCCAGCGTCTTGAATGTCTTTTATTAGAATTTCTGCCAATTCCTGCCGTCAGCATGCCCCACAAATTCCAAATATTACCGCAACCTAAATATTTATATATTTATATAAAAACTTATAATATTTGATTTTCTTACTTTTATCATCAGAAATTTATCATCCGGAGTTTCACTAATAAATTTTTCAATTTCTTACAGGCTAAAAATTTCTTACAATTTTCCAATGTTTGCTTTAAAAAGGTTTACTAAATTTACTTAGGTCAATGTTTTTATTTATATTGATAGTTGCTTTTAACATCGAATAATGGGACCATAGAGTCGATGCTTTACAATCATTTGACTTCTTCGAAAAATAATTACTGAAAACATTTTGTATATAATGTTTTACTTGTTTTCCGTTGCATCAATTTATGATTTCGCTATATGTATTCATATAGAGCTTTTTGTTTTTTTTGCCAGTAGCAAATTTCATGTTGTGTTTTTTCCAGCTTCAACTATCTCGGGGGTGTACAAATGTTCTCAGCCAAAACAATTGATTATTTATTAGTTTCTTCAATACCTGAAATAGCTATTAAAAGCCTATAAATCCAAGATAGATTATTCTTTCTTACCGAATGTCCTGCTAATCTAGAATATAATGCCTAATTTGACGATTCTTGTTAGGTCTCGTAGCTAACTTTGTTATTTAGAAATCTTATAATAATGAGAGTCCGTTTAATTTACATTGATTTTTTACGCACGATTTGCCTTTTTACACACGATTATAGTTAATATGAAACTTCACACACAATAAACTAGGTATAAATATGCTCGTTTTTGTACGTGAGTAGATAAAAAGCTTTAACCTCTAACAGCTGTAAAAACTTTACATTCTCGTTAAGTGTTTGGAGCCTTTTTCTTCTACTCGTTAGATTATAAAACCACTTCAACCAAATCCTAAAATCCTATTTAAACAGTAGTTAATTTTACGTTTAATTGATCATTGGTGGTCATATTTTGAATAGGCTAGGGTTTAGTAAAGGAGCTTAGAACTCATCTGACTTGCTAACTTAGAACGATAATTAACCATTAAGTACTATCGCATTACTATCCTTGCGCTTCTCGGACTCGAGGAATCCATCTACAATCTAATAATTGAGGAATCACGATTTACTGTAAGCAAGTAAGTAATAAACGTGGCAATTGTTTAAAAGCGATTTTTTTGATAATTGAGAATTCTTGGGGCTAGCAATAAAACGTTTATTTTGGATACAATTTGTAGTTTTAAAGTTTCTTAGTTTATAGGAGTATTCATGTATGTTTTTCAATTTGTCAGTTTATGCAACCAAAGCCATAACAATGTCTTCATTCGCAGATTTAAGGAACCGTAAATTTGAATGAATTAGAATAAAAGGTGCGAATAGGAATGTTTCTACATAGACTGTACCTATCGTAAGATGATTTCATATTTTGCAAATGCGCGTAGATAGCACTGGCATAATCTCTGTAATTTGTGTTTGAGTGTTATTGAAATGGTTGTTGGTTGAAAAAACTTGTGCAATTACTGCTCTAAACATACTGAAGTAGAGCAGTTGTGATACTGCCAAGTAAGTATATTTTTCATAAAATTCTTTGTTTTCAATTTTTATGTGTGTAGGACAAAACTACCGATACGGTAGCATATAGTTCTCTCATAAAAATTACATTAGAAAACAACAAATTCGCTTTCAATTGAAATGTATCATAAATATCCCTGTATGGACATTACATGAACTTAGAATGGAGAAAGGTATATTGCATACACATACGCTAACTATGTCATATCTGCTTCTTTATCTCACAGTCACGACTTTTTATTCGTATTTGTTATTAACAATACCATTTAATCCTTCAACCCTCATAGAAATCTTCTATTACGCTACGTACGCACTGTATTTATTAGCTACCAACATTATATATATATATTGTTATGTATAGGGAGCTACCAAGAGTTCTAAGGGTTGTTTAGTACAAGGTAGTATATGCCATGCAAAATAATACACATATTTGATCACATAAACTTAAAAATGTATGTTTGCCATATTTTTCATATACTAAAACACCATTCAAAATGGTAGTTGAAATTAAGTGCCAAAAGGTAATATTGAAATGACTAAATGACGTAGTAAGATGTACAGTGCTCAAGGGTTTGTGCCGAGTTTGAATTTTAAAGGCCTTTGAAAGTACATTTGCCGTCCAAAAACCGGATGCGTCTATGGACGTTTACTATCAACCACGCATCCAGGTTCAAGTGTTATTTATTTTGGTTTTGCATTTTAATTAGAATCAACTTTTGGACAATATTTGTAAACTCAAAATTATTAGTTATAAAAATGTCAAATATGATTGGTGAACTGTAAATATTTAGGACAAATACTAGAATTTTATGTAAATAAGGAAAGTGTAAAAGGACATGAACTATGGTATGTGCGACACAAACGAAATGTTAGGATGTTATTGGACGATTTAGTTATGTATTTTAAAGTGTAGTGGGCAAAAAAGTTAAAATGGTCGCCTTGGAAAGTAAACAGAGGAGATCATTTCGAAATTCTTTTGTAAAAAGACGTGTTTTTCAAACTGTGCTAATTTGTATACGATTTAAAAGAAGTTAATAAAAGTATTTGATTTTAAAGAGTTTGATTTAGTAAAGAAGGATAAAGAAGTAACAGCGACGAAAGTAATAAGTGTAAAGAGTAGTGATAGTGCGACGGTGAAACGACGAAAAGTATATAGATTTGGAACGGCATTGGGAAAGGTAGCAGGCAATTGAGTGGTTATACAAGGGAAAGAAGTTGGATTTGGACAGCGATTATAGATTTGTAACAGGACACCGAGAGGAAATATTTATAGGAAAGAAGTTGGATTTGGATAGCGATATTAGGTAGCAGGACATCGAGAGGAAATATTTATAGGAAAGAAGTGAGATTTGGATAGCGATTTATAGAAAGGTAGCAGGACATCGAGAGGAATTATATAAAGGAAAGAAGTTGGATTTGGATAGCGATTTATAGATTTGTAGCGGGGCATAGAGCAATTTGAATTAGGACGACGAGTAGAATTGGATTAGATACGAAGAAGCGGACGAATTATTTGAAGACACGAGGAGCGGAATTTTGGAGAGCAGCAATTGGTAGTGGAGAATTAAAGCAGAAATTAGGGGAAGTTACAGCACAGGGTATTCAAAATTCTAAATTCGGGTTAATTATTTCAGGTATTGGGGAGCAGCTAAATTTAAGAACACCTGGAGGCGGTATCGATCATTCAACCAGATAGGACATCAGTGTAAAGACGCATACGGCGATAAGGATTTTGAGCCAGCAGTTAGAGCGGCCACGATACGAAGTATAAACCAGGTGAGTGCTGAGATATCTTAAAACGTCAGAAATAGTCATATAATTTGGTAGTAATTTAATTTGGCACAAAGCGACTTTGATCGTAGTAAAATTTTGGCATACACAAAAGTAGAGTAAAATTTTGTACTAAAACAAAAGAGTGTGCACGTTGGTTGGACTTTGCACATCTACTTATAACAGAACTCACTATAAGTAGTTTGAACACCCTGAGATTTAAGAGCTTAAATAGTCGAGGCATCGAAATAAATAGTTAATTAAAGAACCAACCATACGTTGCAAGTCCGGGGCGTGCATTAGGTGTGCACATTGCATAAAAAAAGGCGCGACAAAAAAGGGGTAAAATCAAATAAAATTTTATAGAATAAAGAGTGAGTGATTACATAGTAAAGTAGTAAAGTAAAAGATTTAATAGGTAGCAAACCCAACGTGGGGCTGAAAAAAAGGCTAGATCAAGTGAAATTAGACATAAATAGTAAGATACGGGATCCTGAGATTAGGTGGGGCCCGTAGTTTAGATATTTTCAGGCAAAGGAGTTCAAAAATAGGCTGCAGAGATGACGGACCCAGAAATGAAACGGATTACGAGATCGGGACGGATATACGGAATTGAAGCAGAAGTCACTACACTAAACGATGAAATTAGGACACAAGACATAGAGCTAGACGCAGGGGGAGACATCCAGGAGATGGAGGTGAGGCAGACAGACCAGGAGGTGTTAGACATGGGCACGGACCAGGCGACGGCACCGGAGGTTAGGGTAGAAGAAACTGCGGGGAACCAGGACATAATGCGGTTCCTGATGAGCTTGCAAACAAATTTAACGAACCAAATGGCAGATTTACGTACGGAACAAAAAGAGTCGCGGACGGTTTTTGAAACTTCACACACGGAACTACAAACGAACTTAACGAACAAAATTACAGATTCACACACAGAATTAAAGACCGAGTTAACAAACAAAATTACCGATTCACACACCGAACTGAGGAACGAGTTTAGGACGGCACACGCGGAACTGACGACCAAACTAAATTATACACAGGACTAGCTACTCACGCAAATGCAGAACGTAAAGGACGACGTAAGAACTGAGGTACACGAAAAGATAGACAGAATAGATGACAAATTAGAAAATACACGGGTACAGATTCAGCGAGACTTGAACGCGACAAAAACAGATCTACGGACAGAAATTAAGACACGCGTAGAGACAGTAGAGGAGACGATGGTCAGCGGTTTTACGACATTAAATTCAGAAATTCAAACATGCGATAAAAGACATTTGACAAACTACAGAAACTTAGGACAAACTTTAGAGACGATACAGAACGAAAATATGAACACTAGAACGCAACTAGACGAAAAATTTGACGACAAAGTCACGATATTAGAAAACCGGGTAGGACATGACGTAAGACAGATACAAGAAAAATTGGACGACCTAGAACGAAGGCGCATCGGACTGGACTACGGACAGCACATTAAATTCAACCGGGACGCGTTACCTAAATTTGAAGGACGGAGGACGGAACAGCCAATGGGGTTTTTAGACAGACTGGACGAAATCGTCGAAACGGAAAACGAAAGGACTAAATTACAGATAGTAGGGGCGACGTTGACAGGGAACGCGGAAAAGTGGCACAACATCATACGCCGACAGTACAACACATACGCGGAATTTCGACGATTATTTATGGAACAGTTCTGGAGCAACACGCACCAGACTGACATACGGACAAACTTAATTACGGGACACTACAGTAGAACACACGGGACTCGCGAAGAATACGCAATCAACAAATTCAACCAGGCACAGCACTTGACACCAAAGTTGGGCGAAGACGACATAGTTTTACTACTTGCGGGCCACATGGAACCGGAAGTGACGAAGATGGTCGTGGTACACAATGTAAAAACACTGAGGGAATTTTTAGGCGTCATGAGAAATTTCGATTTGGCAACGGCACTGGAAGCAAAAACGCGGACAAGTTATTGGGATCAAAACCGGGGTTATAGGGATGACAACAAACGACATACGTACCACGAACAGCGACCCAACCACAGACAGGACAATTTCAATCACGAACATCGACCCAGCTACCGACAGGACTATTTTAACCACGGACACCGAAATCACTGGGGACACGACGGAAACAGACGACCATACTACAATCGGGAACACCGGGGAACGACGTACAAGGACAAAATAGGTACCAGCACGACGACAACGCGGATGACGGCCGGACGACGGGGGGCGGAACACAGCACGGATATAGCCGGACGGACAGGGACGCTAACGTCCACCACATGACAACTAGCGCAAGGACTCAGGACACGGATAAAATTGAAGTGGTGCAGATACACGAGGCACCCTCAGGAGAAAAAAAAACGCCAATTTTTGGAAGAATGAATGTTTAGGATTAAAGATCGACGTAGGTTATAGTTTAAAAGACTTATTGTTAAATAATTATAATTTGAATAAAAAGAACCTTTTGTTTATTAATATTAGTTTAAGGGATTGTTTATATGTTGCTTTAGTTGATAGTGGTTCACAGTTGTCGCTGGTTGATGAGAAGGTGGTGATAAAACATGCTGATTTTTTAAAAGGAAGAATAGAAGCGATTGATGGGGTTAATTTATGGTCGGCAATGAATAAAAAGTTAACTACGATTTATAGGGTCATCCGTGTACCAATATTTGTAGGGGATAAAAAGGCAGGAGAGGCCGAGTTTTTAATTACAAAGGGGTTGCAGCTAGATTTCATATTAGGAATGGATTTTATAGAGGATTTTAGATTGAATATAGATGGTAAGGATAGGTCGATTCGAATATGTGATAAAGATAAGTTATGGATGGTGTCTACGGTTAGTTCAGAATATAGGAATGGAAATAATATAGATAAGTCGGGATTAGGAATGGATAGGACAAGTGATTATAGACAGGTTAAAGTACGATTATGTAATATGTTTGCGAGATTAATTAATGAGGAACAGATTGGAAAAGTGAGTATTGAGATAAAGGCGAAGCTAGGAGAATTATTTAATAAATATATAGGGTTATTTAATGAAGAGCCAAGATTAGCGAGGCGATATGTACATAAGTTAGAAGTCACGGAAGACAACGGTTTTAATACAAAGGTGTATCCAATTCCGTTTGCTATTAGAAATAGGGTTAAAGCCGAGATTAACAAGATGTTACGAGAAGGAATCATAGAACCAGCGAAAACTCCATATGTGAACCCGGTAGTTATCGTACCTAAACCCAACAAAAGGGATATTAGGATTTGTTTGGATGCGAGGAAGTTAAATTCGATTACGAAACCGCAGTATGAACAACCACAAGGGTTGGATAATTTGTTGTACAAAGTGTACGAGATGAAGATTTTCAGTAAATTAGATTTAAAAAATTCATTTTGGTTAATTCCGTTGCATGAAGACAGTAAGAAGTTTACAGGGTTTAGTATTGAAGGGGAGAATTACATGTTTTCTGTAGTTCCGTTTGGGTTAAGTAGTTCTTCAGCAGCACTTGTAAGGGCCATGCAGAAGCTGTTTAACGAGTATGAATGTTTTTGTTCGCACTATGTAGATGATTTGTTGATTTTTTCAAGGAACGAGCAAGAACACCTGGAGCATTTAGAAAAGGTGATCCAGAGGCTGGACGAAGGGGGTTTGAAGTTGAACGTGGAAAAATGTGAGTTGTTTAAGAACAAAGTTACGTATTTAGGATTTGAAATCAGTGAACATGGGATGAAAATTTGCAATAAAAGGTTGGACGAGTTGAAAAATATTGCTCAACCAAAGAATGTGAGAGGATTGCGAGGATTTTTAGGGGTTCTAAATTATTATAAACGGTTTATACCGCGATATTCCGAGTTGTGTGTGCCGTTGGTGAGTTTATTGAAAAAAAATGAAAGATGGAAATGGACTGCTGATCGAGAGAAGGCGTTCCAGGCTTTAAAGAGTGCGTTTTATAAAGAATTGTCATTAAAATATCCCAATTTCAAAGACGAATTTATTTTAAGAACGGATGCGTCGAAATATGCGATAGGGGCTGAGTTGGTGCAGATACAGGATGGAGCTGAGGTACCAATCGTATTCATTTCGAGGGTATTAAAAGACTGCGAAACCAGATATGCGACGGCAGAGAAGGAAATGTTGGCGATAGTATATGCAGTGAAAAAGTTGCGTTTTTATCTGCTAGGTAACAAATTTTTAATAGAATCCGACAACACGGTGGTAACATTTATGAAGAAAAAGGAGTTTCTAAACAGCAGATTGTACAGATGGGCGTTAGTATTACAGGAATACGATTTCGAAATCAAGCACAAACCAGGAAAAGAGAATGTGACGGCGGATTTTCTAAGCAGACCGCAGGTGGAAGCGAATAAAGACATGAAGGATGGTTTAATAGCTGTGCAGGAGTTCAGGGATGTTGGTCGGTGGACAAATGCCAAGCTTATGGAGACGCAGAGGCATAGTGAGGTGAGCTCGATCCGCGAGAAATTAACAAGCGAAAATGTAGAGGAGTACCGGGGATTTACCATCGTAGGGCAGTTTGTGGTCAAAAGGATAGGTGATGCAGAGCTGGTAGTGGTATCCAGAGAAGCGGCTGTGGAAATTATAGATGAAATTCATTTAAATTTTGGTCATATAGGCATAAGAAAAACATTTTTGGTATTCAGGGAGGCGTCTTATGCACGGAACGATATCACGGTGGTAAAAGAAAGGATTAATCGTTGTAGAATTTGTATCTTAGGGAAAGACAAGAACGTGGTGTTGCAGAATGTACCAATGAGTGTGAACGTGAGCGGACCGTTGGAATTGGTAGCTATCGATTACTTAAGCAACCTGATTACGAGTGTACAGGGATATCGGCACATATTAGTAATGGTGGACGTTTTTTCAAAATTTGTTAAATTATTTCCGGCAAGGCGTGGTAACACGGTGCATGCGTTACAGTCGATTAAAGAATTTGGAAGCCAGGTAGGGAGAATGGAAAGAATTTTGGTAGACAACGCATTTAGGAACGGGTTAAATCGAGCGCACATTAAGGTGTCATTTAGCAGTATACGGCATCCGAAAGCGAACCCATGCGAACGATATATACGGGAGGTAATAAAATATCTACGGTAAGCGACGCAAGAGCACCATAATAGATGGGTTAGATATCTGCCGCAGATAGAAAATTTCATGAATTGTGTACCGAGTTCAGTTACGAAAACGTGTCCGGTAACGTTGATTCGAAGGATTATACCAGCCAGGCCATGGAGGGAAGAAGTTGAAGTGCAGGACATCACAGAGTTGTTGGGTAGTGTTAGACGTAGGATCGAAAGGATGCAGCGTAGGGATATCGAGCGAAGATGTAGCAGGATCAAAAAAAGGACGACTTTTGAAATAGGGGATTTAGTGGTTGTAAAAAGGTTAAGAGTTTCAAACCGCGACAGGAACATTTGCGCGAAGTTGTTATTTCCTTATGAAGGGCCGTACAAGATCACGCGTATTTTTGCGGAAGGAAATACATTTGAATTAGCTACTATAACAGGGGAATATCGTGGGCGTTATCATTTGGAAAATCTATACCCATATCAAGTTGTACAGGAAGAGGGTTTAGTAAAATAGTTGTTATATAGTTCATGCGACGGAAAGTTTAGTTTTGTTTTAGTTTATAGTGTAGGTTAGTATGTAGCATATTTAGACAGACATGTTGAGAAAGAAAAATAGGGGTTGAATCATTACAATATGTAGAAATACGAAAGGGGGTTTGTGTAGAAATGCGAGAGGGGGTTTGATTTTAAATAAAATTAGAAATTATGCACACCAGGGAAGAGTAAAACCGACGGAATTTCAAATTTCATTCAAAATCAGTGGGGCCAATGTTATGTATAGGGAGCTACCAAGAGTTCTAAGGGTTGTTTAGTACAAGGTAGTATATGCCATGCAAAATAATACACATATTTGATCACATAAACTTAAAAATGTATGTTTGCCATATTTTTCATATACTAAAACACCATTCAAAATGGTAGTTGAAATTAAGTGCCAAAAGGTAATATTGAAATGACTAAATGACGTAGTAAGATGTACAGTGCTCAAGGGTTTGTGCCGAGTTTGAATTTTAAAGGCCTTTGAAAGTACATTTGCCGTCCAAAAACCGGATGCGTCTATGGACGTTTACTATCAACCACGCATCCAGGTTCAAGTGTTATTTATTTTGGTTTTGCATTTTAATTAAAATCAACTTTTGGACAATATTTGTAAACTCAAAATTATTAGTTATAAAAATGTCAAATATGATTGGTGAACTGTAAATATTTAGGACAAATACTAGAATTTTATGTAAATAAGGAAAGTGTAAAAGGACATGAACTATGGTATGTGCGACACAAACGAAATGTTAGGATGTTATTGGACGATTTAGTTATGTATTTTAAAGTGTAGTGAGCAAAAAAGTTAAAATGGTCGCCTTGGAAAGTAAACAGAGGAGATCATTTCGAAATTCTTTTGTAAAAAGACGTGTTTTTCAAACTGTGCTAATTTGTATACGATTTAAAAGAAGATAATAAAAGTATTTGATTTTAAAGAGTTTGATTTAGTAAAGAAGGATAAAGAAGTAACAGCGACGAAAGTAATAAGTGTAAAGAGTAGTGATAGTGAGACGGTGAAACGACGAAAAGTATATAGATTTGGAACGGCATTGGGAAAGGTAGCAGGCAATTGAGTGGTTATACAAGGGAAAGAAGTTGGATTTGGACAGCGATATTAGGTAGCAGGACATCGAGAGGAAATATTTATAGGAAAGAAGTGAGATTTGGATAGCGATTTATAGAAAGGTAGCAGGACATCGAGAGGAATTATATAAAGGAAAGAAGTTGGATTTGGATAGCAATTTATAGATTTGTAGCGGGGCATAGAGCAATTTGAATTAGGACGACGAGTAGAATTGGATTAGATACGAAGAAGCGGACAAATTCTTTGAAGACACGAGGAGCGGAATTTTGGAGAGCAGCAATTGGTAGTGGAGAATTAAAGCAGAAATTAGGGGAAGTTACAGCACAGGGTATTCAAAATTCTAAATTCGGGTTAATTATTTCAGGTATTGGGGAGCAGCTAAATTTAAGAACACCTGGAGGCGGTATCGATCATTCAACCAGATAGGACATCAGTGTAAAGACGCATACGGCGATAAGGATTTTGAGCCAGCAGTTAGAGCGGCCACGATACGAAGTATAAACCAGGTGAGTGCTGAGATATCTTAAAACGTCAGAAATAGTCATATAATTTGGTAGTAATTTAATTTGGCACAAAGCGACTTTGATCGTAGTAAAATTTTGGCATACACAAAAGTAGAGTAAAATTTTGTACTAAAACAAAAGAGTGTGCACGTTGGTTGGACTTTGCACATCTACTTTTAACAGAACTCACTATAAGTAGTTTGAACACCCTGAGATTTAAGAGTTTAAATAGTCGAGGCATTGAAATAAATAGTTAATTAAAGAACCAACCATACGTTGCAAGTCCGGGGCGTGCATTAGGTGTGCACATTGCATAAAAAAAGGCGCGACAAAAAAGGGGTAAAATCAAATAAAATTTTATAGAATAAAGAGTGAGTGATTACATAGTAAAGTAGTAAAGTAAAAGATTTAATAATATATATATATATATATATATATATATATTGCTTTGATAAGAAGGTAGTTTAAGGGTAGATTAAGTCATAAGGATCGTAGGATAGATATAATAATAGATATAAATATAATAATAAAATAATAGAAATAATTTTAACTTTAAAAGAAAACCAAATAATTCCAACAATTATAGGAGTAAATCAAATATTTTACAAAAAGTCAATTGCGACCACACTTTATATAAAGTATATTTAATTTAATGCATAAGAAAGAAGCTCATTTTGCAATAATCAGATACCATTTAGTCAAAATAGGAATATGTACGTCTCATAATATGCTTTAAGTTAAAGAATAGAACAAAAATAAGGTTTCAAATACATCAAGTTCCATCAAAATAAACACGTACTCGGTAAAGATAAACAATCTGGAATACTAGTTTTAAATCATTTCATTAAAAATCTCAAACGCATAAATAAGTAAACGCATTCTAATACGTCATTATTAGAAAATAAAATACGTGTCTAAATGCTTTTGTTTCGTTGAAATTTAACATATTTTGTAACAAACAAGCAACAGGCGGTTAATTATACGATAAGTTTTGAACTTTTAAATGACAAATATAAAATACGTGACAGAATGAAAGCAATATTTAGAAATTCTGATAATATGCTGTGATGTATTAAATGTCTACGTGCGGGATTGATGGTAGGAGCAACAATTAAAACAAAAAAATTTGAAAATTACCAAGGTACTACAGAGATAGGCGGAAATTATCAATAAACACGCGACGCGCACCAATTAAAGCATTGATAGGAAGGGCTTATAAATACAATGTGGAATGAATAAACATTTAGTTCATCTTTAACAAGGCACCAATCACGTCAAGATGAAATAGAAATTTACGTGACAGTGGTGAAAAGTTTATAATTTAGAATAAGTGAAAAATTGAAAGCGCCAAGTTTGTGCGACCAATAATAGCCGATCTACACATAGACGTAAGTTAAACTATTAGTTAAATTTTTTCCTAATTTTTAACAATTTAGGGCTCGAAATCAATATATAAACCGACATCCAAAACCCACATCAAAATTCATATTTATCAAAATTTACCTCTAAAAGGAAAATATGAAAATACGTCTGAAAATACGACTAAATAAACAAACGTAAGGATACTCAAGATACTCAAAGTTAATTCAGGAATCCGAGGAAAAACTACCGACAATCATTAATCCATAATTCTGGCCAATAAGCAAAACAAGTGTAGCAAGGGATGCTAACCACCGATACTCTGAGGCAATTCCCAATTCCAGTGACAAGCAAGAAAAACGCAGGTTAGAAATCTTAAATTTTTATTTACTAAAGTTTCTATTTGAACATTTTTGCTATAAATCAAATATCTGTAATGGTCAACAAAAAGGTCATTTAAAAATTTGAAACATAGAGAAAGTATCTTAGAACGTTCGAGGGTACTCAAGAGTAATTATAGAATATTTTTGCTGGCTTTCAGGAAATCTAAATTTGGTGGATATTAATATTTTTATTCAGGTGCTAAATATTAAATTGACATAAAACTGTACATATTGTCAATCATTATATTGTGATATTTAGGATTGCTTCATTTAAATTATTTTACAGTCAGGTAATAGAAAGAAAGGGAGATTAAACAATCTGTATTGTCGTGCAGTAGGAGTTTAATAGGGTTTATCGCCGCAATTTTAATTAACGCCCAATCGTGGGGCATATCAAAACAATTAGTAATTTCACAACAACGTGGTGGCTTAAATTGTAAGGGGCATTTCAAAGCAATAAAAATGACACCCAACGTAGGGGCTTGCAAGGGGCACATCACAGCAACATACATATATATATATATATATATATATATATATATATGTTGACGTGATAATGGGGTCACAAGAGTTCATTGAACTCTAAACCCTATAAATACAGCCCACCCAAATAGAAAGGAAACAGGAAAAGTTACAATTTCCGAAGAATCTAGTAATTTTAAATGTCCTTCTGCACTTGACAGTATTCATTGCCTCTTCAATGTACAAGTTAAAAATGAATAGGGGTACGGCACATCCCTCTCTCCCGCCTTTCCTAATAGTTACTTCTCTACGTTCCTGCTATTTCTATCACCGCCATTTGCTTTTTGTATAAGCTATGTATTCGTCTATCCCTAAACCTCATTCCAATCTTTTTGAGTATTTCGAATAATTTTTCATTGTCGAATGCTTTCCCACTTTTCTATTGTTTTCTCCCATGTTCGCATGTTTTACCTAAACCCAAGTTGATATTCTTCTAGTATTTCTTCAGCTCGTTCTTCCATTAGTCTTTGTACACTTGCAGTTAATATTTTTGACGTGTGCTCTCAAACTTATTTTTACATTTGTTTGCGCTTTCTTTCTTAGTAAGTTACTATGATGTTGCGTTTGAAATTTTTGGGCATTTCACCTGTCTCATACATATAGCTTATAAGTTGGAAGAGACGTTCTCTTACTGCTTGTACATAGACTTTTAGAGTTATTGCTTGCACCTTATCGGTACCGGGCGCCTTATTATTTTTCAGACACCATAATGCCAATTCAAACTCCTCTCAAAGTATAGGATATACCAAGTCATCCTTTTCAATGTCTGATTCCTGTTCTGATGCTGTTAGTTCCTCTCCTGCATATAAACTCCCTATATATTCTTGCCATCTAGCGACTTTCTCTACATTTTCTATAATGACGTTTCCTCCCGCGTCCCTTACATTTTTGCTATATGGTTTTATATCCCTAAAATTCATTCTAATTAGTTTGTATGCTTCGTCTGTTTTCCTATTTCCATCTTAGTTTGTACCTTTCTGCACTTTTCACCAATTCATTGTTCTTTAGCTTTTCTGCGTTTGCGAATAATTTCCTATTTAATTGCTTTGTATCTCTGTTTCTTGTTTTATCTGATCTATTTTTCAATTTTCGTCTTTCGTCTACTAAATTCAGGATATCCTTTGTCATCCATGATTTTTTATTTTCTTTTTCTGTGTAACCAAAAATATCTCTGGCCGCCATGTCTAGCTGAATATAATGTTGTTCCATTCTGTTTCTACTTCCTTAGTATCAGAAATATTCCCGATATCTTTCAGAAATTCATTTGATTTTTCAAATCTTTCGTGGATATATTTATCATTCAGTTTCTGAAAGACAAAGTGCCTTTTTCTTCCTTTTTCAGATTTTTAAATTTAAGAACGGCCTTCATGATTACGATGTTGTGGTCAGTGTTTATATCTGCTTCTGGGTAGCTTCTACTGTCCTTTACTTGATTCCTAAACCATCGTCTAACAAGAATGTGATCTATTTAATATCTTCCTATATCTCCTGGCATCTTCCACGTGTATCGTCTTTTAGCATGATGTCAAAATAATGTGTTTGTGATGATTAAATTGTTCTAGTCGCAAAATTCTACCAGCCTATTTCCCCTGTCATTTCTCGTGCTTAGACCAAATAAACCTACTACCGCTCCTTCCCCACCCTCGTCTACCACTGCATTAATCTTAGTATGTCTTTGATATATTTGTAGATCGCTTCTAGCTCTTCCTCATTGTAGCTAGAGGTGGGCATGTATACTTGTATTATTACTGTATTTACCGGTTTAGATTTTACTTTAACCACGAGTACTCCTTTCGTTCTTTAGTAAGTTGTCCTATATTTTTTCGCATAACTATCCCCACGCCCGAATTTACTTGCTTTGAACATGTATGAATTACCCTAAATTCTCCGCTTAAAAACCTCCCGCCTCTGGCCACCGAACTTTGCTGATCACTACAATGCCTAATGCTAACCTATCCATTTCAATTTTCAAGTTCTCTAGCTTACCCACTTGCTTCATACTTTTGATATTCCATGACTCTTTTTTTATACTCTCCAATTACATCCTCCGAAGTAGTTCCCTACCGGAGATCCAAATGGAGGAATATTTTAACTCCGGAATCTTTTACCCCATTTTTAATAACTATTTAAGTACGCTGTGTACTTGGGAGGTAATGTGGTGCTTTCCCGTTGTCTTCTACATCGTAGTAGTGTGTTTTAAAATGCCATACCGACCCTATAGTCCCTGCCACTCTAAGTACCAAAAAAGCTGCTGCCTTCTTTTGGGGACATGTCTTTGTCTGGTTCCTCACTAAAAACCCTACTACTTTGATTGGACCTGTAGTTTGGCCGTTTAGATCACTGAAACGCGCAAGCCATTCCACCGTTCTAGTAATCTAGAACTTCTTCAAGGTGCAGGTCCATTTGGAAGGGCAATTTTGCATAATCTCAATCATCTTCCATGTAACTGCTGTCTTTTAATTGTTTATAAAATATTATGCAATCATTAGGTATAAACTTATAATTAGATTTTAGATGTGAAAGCTTAGCTTGAGTTTCCATTTTCAGGTCAGCCGGTCTACCTTAGGTTTGTTTTCTAATGTTGATTTGATTGTAGCTTTTTCCAAAATTTGATTTCATAAAAAGTTAGTATGATGAATATTTTTTAAGTAATATTTCCTTAACTTTCAGCTAATTATTTTTTTTTCTCCGGAAACACTGGTTTTTCGGTTAACAAATACCTTTCATCTTCAATTGTAGAATAAAAATTTATGAAGTTCATTTTTACAACACTCAAGGGATTCTTCTTTTTACAGTTTTCCATCACTTTTATATACTCCTCTGCCGTATAAATTCGTTGATGCTGTTTTAGTGCAGTTTCAATTTTACAGAAATCTGTGTCATTTGGCAAGAACGTTTGTTTAGGTTCAAAATATCTTATACTTATAGATTGTAATGTAAGGTGATGAATAAGTACGATTAATAACAACAGGTTAACTTTTCTGTTGCGATTCTTCCCTCTACAGTTGTCGCCCCACAAAATCAATTCTTTAGTACCTGGTCAAAGTTTATTAATAATAGAACTCGTAAGACGAAATGCCACCTTATGAGCTACTCTTCTAGCTTCCTTTTCCACCCATACATAACAGAAACCTTCATTTTTTGAAGCTGCATGTATACCGCAATTATATAACAATAGTTGGCGTTTGTAGAAAATAATATTCGTACGAACCAACTTGTGTATATTTCTTAAATTCCGCTTCTTCTTTTTCTGTAGAAATCAACCCTGCACATATCTTTGAACACACTTACAGGTAAAGTCTTTATAAATTTTAGCAGACACAACTTTATTCTGGGTCATTACATATGGTCGTTTCTTGTATGTCTTTTTCTTGCGTTCATTCTGATTTGAATCACCATATTTTCTTTTTCGTTTTTTCTTTGGACGTCCACTGCAACGAGGAACATTATGGTTCTGTGTAGTAGTGCCTTCTTTATTGGAGGCATCCAGCTTTGAACGTAGATTAGAATTTATAACAGGTCTTATTTTCTTGTCGTCGCTACTGGTTGATGTTATAGAAGAGTCCGGCTGATTGTTGGGTCAGCGACGCTGTTATCACTACTATAATCTAAATTTTCTTCCACGTGTTCGACCATGTTGCATGTCTCGGGTGAAATGGCTGGAAATGGTGATTCAACGCCTATAACATCTCGTAAATAAACAAATATGATAAAATATATTTACCTTGATTGTTCAGTAAATTATTTCTTTCCGCATATGGTATTTATGAAGAAGTTCGTATTGGGGAGAAACTTTGTTGTGCACCTAAAACATGCCATTCAAAGTGTTCCTCTTACAACGTGTAAAATTCTCACCTTTGCTATAAATAGAAAACTCTACTTATTCAGTACTTAACCTATACTCCGTAACATGATTTCAACACATAACAGCAAAAACTGATATCCATTCCTAGTTAGCGAATGGACCTTCCGAAAAAAAAATTAACATGGCAATTTCTTTTAATTATACCGGCGTTCGGGTATGAATACTAATGCAAATGCTTTTTCCTTCGAATATCCACTGTTTTATTAATTGCAGCTTCTCTTAGGTACGGAACGATACTTTTTCTTCCCACAATTTGTGCACCTAAAATGTTCTATTTCCGAGGCCACCCTATCATGTTTTAGCGCGTGATTCCATAATAAGTGCGCGTGTAAACCTTACTTTATTCACATGGAATGTACGTGTAAAGTCGATAGGTCTCTGTCATCGGTTTTATTTTCAACAAATTTTATGGTAGGTTTATGATTATTAGGATTTTGTATCGATCCCATGATTAAAATGCCTGCACCATACTGCCTTATTGGGTAATGTTTAAGATCTGTAATAGTATCTGTATGCGCCTAGACTACATAATTACATTTTCATGATTAACTACTTTGTTAAATTCGTGTGAATTTGCATAAATATCTAATGTGAACGGTTATTTACCGTTTCCACTTGTAATTATTTTAATGTAATACAAACGAACGTAAAGTACCAATATTTACTAACATTTCTACTAAATTTCTAAACGCATAGTCTGTCAATCCTAATTTAATACCACATTGGAATAGCAACGTTATTAAATGTTAACTACCAAGGCTTACAAATTGTACAGAGTGTACTCTATCTTAAAGCTATTATATATACCCTAAATTAATAAATTCATTCCTACTATCTAATATTTACCTAAGAACCGCGCCAACGTAACAGTTTGTGTGTCATTACGAATAGTATTTTAGCGTTGACTGTATTTAGAAAATTTATACTATTTAGGTTTTCAATCGAGGATATAAGAATTTAATGGCACCAAGAAAGCAAATGTTACGCAAAAACTGGTTTGAAGACTATAACTTATTTATATGATTATACTGCACAAAGATATTGGTCGTACCTTTTTAACGTAGTCAATGCAACTAATTTAAGTTGCTTGTCTCTTGACACAATTTCAACTAATTTAAGAAACGCTTGGCAAAGGCCACTAGACGATTTTGCATAACTTGTACAGTTTTTACTCTATGATGATAATAATAGTTGAAGTATGGCAATCACGTTGCTTAGTTTATTAGACAACCATGGCACAGTTGCATTCGATTGGAGTAATAGACATTTTAGTAAAACGGTTACAATAAGCAGCCAGAAAAATGAAGCCAATCTACAAAAGAATTTGGCATAGGAAGCTTTTGATCGTTGATCACACTAATTACAGAAGAGAAATTAGTTGTCTTTCTAGGAAATTACTAAGGTAACAAAGTTTACTTCAAAAAAATATTTAGCATTCTAACCAAGCATAGAGGTCGTTGTAGCTGATTCCAATCAACGATTTCTAAGAAAGTTATCGATACACAGGCTAAATTAATTGCAAGAATCGGCTTAGCGCTTTAAAAGGAAATATATAAATCTAAGTAGAAGTGGAGCTAAGGGAGTCGATTTGTACCCAGAAGAGGTATATCTTGGTTCTAATGCAACAGTAATGTGAGTTATGACGCGGTTAGCGCATCCTTAATTGATATTTGTGGTCTTGTGGTTAGAATTGGAATCTTGCAGATAACCGCGTTTAATTAATGTATGGCAAATGTGCAATGCATATGCATCGCAAAGTCTCTTTAGTCTTTTGTCCCCTCGTGTGCTCTTCTAGCGCGTAAAGCGCTGTTTTGATACGATTGTTTCAGGATTAAAGATTACAGAGCTTTATAATTGAGGCTCGTAACTGAACTGTGTTTTATGCGATTAAAACTTTTAGGAGGATTAGTGAATTCCTATCAGAGTTGGTATGATAAATGTTTGCAGTTATAGACCAAGCGCTGCTACAATTGACATAAATCCTGATTTGAGCATTATTGGCATTTAAATAGAATACGTTCAGGGCAACGTCACTTCATTATGTATAATTCGGGTTATCATGACTCTCCAGGGAATTTCGGAAAGCGTTAAAAGAAAGATGTTAAGCGCTCAGCATAAAACTTGCCGCTTCAATAGTAAGGTATCGTTAAAGCTATACACGTATTTAAGTATTTATTTCCTATCATTAAAGGTATTTTAACCAGGAACTGCTACTATGCTGATTTAAGAACGCTCGCCTACACAGGTCAAACTGACCGGCTATCACAGGTATCTATGAGTCCGGTTAAGTAACCTTAATATTTCGAATGAGGTCGACATGCACTCACAACAATGATAATAATAATTAGGATTGAATCCTACTTTACACAGTCGATAAACTGCCTTTCGGGGAAGATTCAGGAAGCTTCACACTAGACTGGTTTGTTAAAACACAAATTCATTGGCACTTGCATTATTTAAACGCACTTGCTTACTGTTTAGTCGTGCTCCTCTCACTGCACTGCAAACCGAACGACCTACTAAGCAAACATGATTCAAAACTAATATTAAAAGGTCCCCTATAGTAGGGGATAAAGAATACTACTATAGTAAGCCTGCTTATCGTAAAAGGCGATTAAAAGGCGCAGCAAGGGGCAGCAGCCTTGATGGCTAAAAGATATTGGAGGAGTGTCGGTTGGTCTCGGGCGATCCTCAATAATTTACAAGCTTGTTGGGGGTTGGCCATGACGGATACGGCTTTTTGCTAAAATCTTTAAAAACTGCGTTGTGGAAAGATATGGGAGCCTACCACAATATTTCCCAGGTGTGCGTGGCCTAAAACACGAAATTCATATGATGGAGAGCTCACAAGTAAAATTCTTGTCCGGAGGTAAAATACTCCCTCATTCGGATCTCCGGGAGGGGGTACTTGTGTTCGTCATCGTAAGAATATAAAACAACAGTTCGATTTAGTGATAGGGACTTGGAATGTAAGGTCATTACTTAGAGTAGATAAGTTAACGAATTTATTAGTCGAAATGAGAAAGGAAAAGCTGGACATTTTAGGTATTAGTGAGGTGAGATAACCAGATAGTAATGACTTTTGGAAAGATAATTATAGAATAATTACAACTTCTTCAACTAATGGACAGGCAGGCGTAGGAATAGTGTTAGGTAAAAGATTAGGGCATAAAGTTAAAGAGTACTTACAATTTAGTGATAGAATAATTATGGTTAGATTGAGTACAAAACCCACAGACACTGTTTTAGTTCAGGTTTACATGCCAACAACTCAGTACGAGGATGAGGAAGTAGAAAAGGTATACAAGGATATAAATAGTATAGTGAGAAAAGTAAAAGGAGATGAGAATTTAATAGTTATGGGCGATTTTAATGCGTCAGTGGGAGAAGGTAGTGAGGGAAAAATGGTAGGGGAATTTGGGTATGGCAGACGAAATGATAGAGGAGAAAGATTAGTTGAGTTTTGCCAGGAACATAGATTAGTAACTGTAAACACCCTATTCGAACAACATGTTAGGAGAAGATATACCTGGAAAGCGCCAGGTGATAGGGCTAGATACCAAATAGATTATATTTTAGTTAAACAAAGATTTAGAAACCAAGTTAAAAACTGTCGTAGTTATCCAGGGGCTGACATAGATAGCGATCATAACTTAGTTAAAATGAAGTGTAAACTAAAATTCAAAAAATTGAGAAAGGTTAAAAAAGAGAGGGATGGGATCTAGGTAAGCTTAATGATAGTAGGGTAAAAGAGGAATATAAACAAGTATTAGATAATAAGAGCAAAGAGATAGCTGTAGGAGGGAACGTAGAAAATAGATGGAAAGAAATAAAACTGACTGTACATGATACAGCAACACAGACTATAGGTAAGAAAAAAAAGAAGCGAGCGAAAAAAGGTTACAAAAAAATAAAAAGACTCATTTCGCGTTTGTAGATTTAGAAAAAGCATTTGATAGGGTTAATTGGATTGTTATGTTCAGGGTTTTGCAAAAAATAGGAATCTCTCATAGGGATAGAAAAATTATTTACAGTCCATATAAAAACCAAAGCGTAGTAATTAGATTTGATGAAATAGAAAAGGAAGCTAAGATTAGAAATGGTGTTAGACAGGGTTGTATACTGTCTCCCTTGATTTTTAATGTTTATATTGAGGAAGCTTTAAACTTAGCTAGAGAGAGAAAAGAGATAGGTATTAGTGTACAGGGACAGAAAATAGACATGTTACGTTTTGCAGATGATACAGTCATTATAGCAGAGTCTAGAAAAGAGTTAGGAGAGTTTTTAAATATTTTAGATGAGATACTACGGAGTAACTATAGTATGAGTAAAGTAAAGTAAAGTAAAGACAAAGATAATGACAAGTGAGTTACAGCCTAGTTCTAAACCAAAATTAAAAATAGGTAATACCGAGTTAGAGGAGGTAGATGAATTTTGCTATTTAGGTAGTATAATTACAAAAGATATACGTAGCAGAAGGGATATAGTAGCTAGAATAGCTCAAGCTAGAAAAATGTTTTTAAAAAAAAAACTTACTAATAGCTAATAGTATTAGTTTAGATAATAGAAAAAGTTTCTTAAAGTCGTACGTATGGAGCGTTCTACTATACGGTAGTGAGACTTGGACAATTAAAGAAGTAGATAAGAAAAAGATAGAAGCTTTTGAAACTTGGTGTTATAGGAGAATGTTAAAGATTAGTTGGACAGATAGAGTAACAAACGAGGAAGTTTATAGAAGGATAGGTGAGGATCCCTGTATGTGGAAACAATTGAAGGTCAGAAGAGATAGAATGATAGGGCACCAGTTAAGACATGAGGGACCATTTAGTAAAGTCTTAGATTATAGACTACCAAATAAAAATAGAGTAGGAAGGCCTAGACAAAGCTATATTAGTCAAATTATTAGAGATGTAGGTTGTGAAGGGTATGTAGACCTTTTTAGACTCGCTCAGAATAGAAAAGAATTTAGAGCTGCGTGAAACCGACTTTAAGTAAGTTCGAAAACAAAACAAAAAGAAAAATAAAAATCAGTTAACTAAATGTCACCAGGACATGACTCACAATTGGTTAGCGGTCTGGCATGTTGGTAGCGTTTCGTTGCTTAAGCCTTACCATAACATAATTTAATAAACGTCACCATGGCATAACTCACAATTAGGTAGCGGTCTGGCATGTTGGCAGCGATTCTTTGCTTAAGCCTTTCCATAACATATAATTTAACACTTTTCCTTTTTGAAGCGGATAACCAGGTTATATTTCATTTCCTTATAAATGGTAATCATGTAAACATGTTAGAGTTCTTTAACAACCATCAGGTTGCTAATATCTATGTAGAGCCAGCTAGATAGGAAAAGATAGAAGGATATAGGAAGACCTAGACCAAACTATATTAGTCAAATTATTAGAAATTTAGGTTGTGAAGGGTATGTAGAACTTTTTAGATTAGCACAGAATAGAAAAGAAGTTAGAGCTGCGTCAAACCGACCTTAAGTAAGGTCGATAACAAAATGATGATGATGAACTATTGGATTGGCACATCACTTCCCAATTGAATATAAGTACCGCCAAGATACTAATTCAATTTACCAATGAGATGACTGCTCAAATCAACGAGCGCTCGATAGGGTTTCAGGTTAATTATAATATGGACTCCGAGAGACAACACGGTCGAGTCCTTGCAAATTTGGTAGGAGTTGCCGCTGACTACCCTAGTAATGGAGTCTTGAATAATAAAAAGAATGTCTTTATTACTTTGTTTTTGACAGAAGCCTGGGGGGTGAGAGCGCACCAGGACGCGATCGCCTCTACAAAATTGGTAAGTTTGCGCGCATTACGACTCTATGCTCTCGTTCTTAACTTTTCTTTAATTAGAAGCACAAAATCCTTGAGTTCTCCCTCACAATCAGGACGACTGATCGATTTCACATAATCATTTTGCCTTTGGTTGCCGAATTGCACCTCATAAGGGGCAAACCCAGTGCTTTCATGAATGACGTCGTTTAACCACTTTTGTACAGCATCTAACATATTTATCTAATTAGTGTGCTGCTAATAAGAGCATGCTCTTAGTAAGCGCACCACCTCTTCATTAATTCTCTCGGTGAGGTATCCCTCCAAATAGTACGACTATGGGTAAACTACACCAATACTATTATTAGTCAATCCCTGTTGCTAATGGAGGTTGGAAAGCACGTAGCATTATTACTCAATATGACTTTCGACTTCCCGACACTTAAGAAATATTTTCTTTGCAAAAACACCAATATTCTGGCAGTTTTCATTGGATATAAACAAACATACTTGCTGAAAGCATCGACCACGACTAACAACTGGATGCAACCTCCACCCTGTCCTGCAGGAAGTGGCTCCATCAAACCTAAGTGCGCAATCTCATTAGGCGCCTGCGGTAATACACTGAACATCGTCCCATGACAACCTTAGCTCTGTTTAGATTTCTGACGTGTCGCAGGATGTTACAACCTTTCGAATAATTTTTCGCAATTTCGGTCAATAGCAAAACCTGGTTGAATACCCATAGCACTTAGCAGGTTCAAAAATGCCTTGACTCCGATGTTCCCCCAAAACTATAAGCAATACCAGATCCTTGGGCACACAAACACAAGGGTTTTCCCCCTTATGGTTCGCGCTGCGGCGCAATAATATTCCCTGGTGTACCAAATACCACCCCCGACTGGCTTCTTAGATACGCTGTGTTGTTCTAATTTCGCTTGAATGGGTCGTTTAATTGTCACGCCTGATTTCCTTCATTCCGTTTTAAACTACTCTCGATGACTTATCTAACTTAACTGCCAAAATACGTATACCCCTATGATCTGGCGTTTGGCGCGAAATATCCTTTTTGACGCTGGTAGGTAACCGCGGATAGAACATCAGCCACCATCTTTTCTAAACCTCGGCAATATTTGATTTGGAAGGAATATTCCTGCACATACAGCACCCACCGTTATAAGCGCAAATGGAAAAGCTTAGAAGTCAGCATAAATCAGTCACGATGGTGAGGTGCCTACCTATGACAAATACCCGCCATACGCGTCATTTTCACCAGTTTTGATAAATATCTATACCGTTTAGACACTAGCAAATAATTTGTTAATCTTGTGCCAACCTGTATTTTTGGTGCTGTATTTTATATTTCTTTTGTGCATTGTGTCACCTATATTTGTGCCAGGATAAACATTATACATTTTCCTTGATTATTATTTTTTTATTTTTCTTTTGAGTTAGCGCGTGACAACTGTGCCGCTTTGTGCTGCTTGGATATTGTATTTGGAAACTTGTGTAGGAGATGGAACCTTTGAGTAGCGGTTCGATATGGTATGCGTGTGACTACTATGCCTAAGATCCCGGGTTCAAATCCCGACACGGCCCGCTTGAAAAATGTTAGGCGAGCATTTTGCTCAAAAATACGCTCTCGTTCAGATGAGAGGTAAAATGGAAGTCACGTGTGTGAGTTTGGCATGCACTTTAAAGATCCCTACCTTGCTTGGAACAGTAAGAGTTCGGCAAAATTCCAAATTTTCCAGGTAAAGAAAAGACTCGCTTCCTGACCAATGTAGTATCTTCGGGTGGAGCATTGGAAAATCAAATGTAGGGATTTTCCGGGAATGTACTAAACCGTTCGTGAGTTTCCACCAATCAATTTATTTTCTCTTATTCTGATATTATACCCGCTTGGGTGCATTATTTATGCAATATTCTTATTTTAAGTTACGCGTCATTTTCAACAGTTTTGATCAATATATATATATATATATATATATATATATATATATATATATATATATACCCTTTAGACACTAGCAAATAATTTGTTAATTTTGTGTCAACCTGTATGTTTGGTGACGTATTTTATATTTTTTTTTGTGCATTGTGTCACCTGTACTTGTGCCAAGTTAAACATTATACATTTTCCTTGATTATTATTTTATTATTATTCTCTTGAGTTAGCGCGTGACGACTGTGCCGTTTTGTGCTGTTTGGATATTGTATTTGGAAATCTTTGTAGGAGATTGAACCTTTGAGTCGCGGTTCTATATTTTTCTTTGTGGCAAGACCTGGCGCTCTTATTCTTCGGGCTTCACATTCTGGTCCTTAGTAGAGGTCATCAGCCCACGACCTCCTGGCTAAACAAACTACCCCTCTTCTGCCATCGATACAACAGGGACCAATCACATATAAGTCTATTTCTGGTTTACCATCAGCGGTAACAGAGAATAGGGGCGGCTCCGTGGCGTAGTTGGTATGCGTGTGACTACTATGCCTAAGGTCCCGGGTTCAAATCCCGACACGGCCAGCTTGAAAAATGTTAGGCAAGCATTTTGCACAAAAATACGCTGTCGTTCGGATGAGAGGTAAAATGGAGGTCCCGTGTGTGAGTATTTTCATTCACGTTAAAGATCCCTACCTTGCTCGGAACAGCAAGAGTTCGGCAAAATTCCAAATTTTCCAGGTAAAGAAAAGACTCGCTTCCTGGCCAATGTAGTACCTTCGGGGTGGAGCATTGGAAATTCAAATGTAAGGTGACAGAGTATAAGAGTATATCCAGAAGTACACAGGGGTACTTAATTATTTTTCCGGTTCGTAGAATTACTGTGGAAAATTGGTAAGGGTATGTGAGTAGTAAAGTGAATATTAGGTTTAAAAATAACTTAGTCAATAAAGATACTATGTAATACAGAAAAATGTGGAAAATCGGTAATCCGGGCACCACATTAATCACATTTGTGAAAAATATTTACAAAAAGCATCAATATTTAGTTTAAATGAATTTAAAGTTTTATGAAACATTAAAATTTTTTTTTTTTCAATTTAACAGTAGGAAATAAGCTTTAATTTTCTTGAACCATGAGATTCAACGTTAAGTATAAACTATAGGCAATTAGGAAATAGTCTAGATCAAATAAAAAAAGCACGGATCTATAGAGAAACTCAACAAAAAGTGGACGTCAGTCGATTTCAAAATTTAGGAAGAGGCAGCCGAGAAAGCAGAACATCACCACATTATGGAGCAGTGACCTCAATAAACCACGAAAAACCCTATGCTTATCTTTATTATATTATGTGCTAGTACCAACTGTGTACCCATGTTTGTATTTATTAATATGATGTTGTTATCTTATTTTGGAGAACTTATTTAAGGGGGAGACTTCCAGATTGCAACCTACGTACCGAGTTTAAAAGTTAAAAACGTAGACCTTCATATTCTTGTCAAATTTTTAGTGCTATTCAATTTATCAGCAAGCATTACTTTGATTTTAATTCTCGGGTCCAACCAATTCAATGCTCATCATGGATAGTAACTCTAGCCCAGTCATCAAATCTGGAGTATACATTCATTGAATGCTTGACGTACAATTGTTTTCTCCGGTCCATACTATAATTTTGTTGAGATCAAAATCCACATCAACTATTAATTACTATTGCATAAATAAGCAATTCCGTCTAATCTAATATAAGGAGAACTTGCGAACATGTTAGGAACACACAATCATTTGTTGTTTTACTTTTAGAACAGTCTTAATATAGCAGTTTACGCGATGAGTACGAGAAATTAAGAAGAAGATTGTAGATTGATTACTTATTTAAGTAGAATTATTCACTAAAATAGGTTTTTGCAAACTAATTTTAACGAAATGGAATATTCTAACCGCAAAGGCTTGACTTTCTAAAATTTCTATACTCTTGCTTGTATTATGTTTAATGAATAAATTAATATATAACTTTTCTGAAAGGAATACTTTCTAGGAGATAAATTTTAAAGTTTTTGTGCGAACATAGAGAAACTTGGAAATTTGAAATGAATGGATTACATATTTTTCGCTATAGACAACTGGGGGATTAGATTTCAGGCATAACTGATACACAAAGACTTTAGCTATACAATGCTTCACACGAAGGGAACTATATTGGCCAGAAAGAGAGTTTTTAGCTAGGAATTTAGTCAAATCCTTGTCATGCCAACGTACCCTAAAGATTTTTAAAGAATGCACCTCTCATTCGGATGAGAATGTTTTTTTCTTCTGAAAAGTGTTATCCCTGGAATCTAACCCGAGACGATGAGGTTACTAATCGCATAAAAACCTAACTGATCCATGGAATTGCCTCATATACTACACACACAAATGATATAAAATTTCTTCATACCAGTAATAATATCTTATTGTAGATTAAACTTAGCGCGTTTAAAATAGAGACTGTCATAAATGCGTTTACTAGTACCACGCAAATCGCGGCAAAAACAGAAAACAGCAGAAACATTTGTAATTTCTTTTAGTGACCTGTAAACTTATGTGTATGTAAAACTCAAACTCCCAATAAAGCGAAGGCAACTACAGTTATTTGAAATGCGGTTCTAGTAAGGAAGAGAGAATATGGTAACTTGTCGCCGGACAGTATCAAGCTCATTAAGCGAATAATGGAATGATTGACAGCTACAGAGATGTATTTAAACAATCGATTGAAAGAGTGAACAAGAAGCGGACACAATCATACTCCAGTGCATTGTAGAAGGGTGCTGTGTATCATAAACAAACCTACTTTCGAACACATTATTGATGATGTGGTTAAAATCAAAAATCATACAATCTACGCAGCACGTACCACGGTTGCGGTATCTTTATCACTGTAAAAGTCAAATTATTGATCGACGACTCTGACTAGCATGCATCCTAGTTGACAATTATTTCGAAAAATGCGAGGTATATACAAACTTGTGATTGGTCAACACAAACAAATGTAAGGAACTTTTGTTCTTTACAACACAGATGCGCGATGACAAATAAGCTACTGAAAACGATAAATTGGCAAACTTAAAATAATATTAGAGAACGGCAAAAAATTGAACTGACGGATTTTAATAGGTTATAAACTGTCCTTCAAGATAGATCTTGGCATAGTAATTATTGTTAGTAATTACTGACAGTAAATAAACTCCTCTAACAGCATATAAGAAAACGTCGAATTCTCTGGTAATACTCGTGAATAGTCAAGTATATACTGGACCGAATAAAGAAAAACAAGGTGAATATAATTAATACCGGGCCCAGATGATCAAAAATAAAAATACCCCAAAGATGCAAAAAACAGAACACAAGGAATCACAATGATAAAATATATATTAAATGATATTTTAGGCATTACATTTGATTTTCCAATGCTTCACCCGTAGGTACTACATTGGCCAGGAAGCGATTTTTTTTTACCTGGAAAATTTGGAATTTTGCCGAACCCTTGCTGTTCCAAGCAAGGTAGGGATCTTTAACGTGCGTGACAACACTCACACACGGGACCTCCATTTTACCTCTCATCCGAACGAGGGTGTATTTTTGTGAAAAATGCTCGCCTAACATTTTTCAAGCGGACCGTGTCGGGATTCGAACCCGGGACCTTGGGCGTAGTAGTCACACACATACCACTACGCCACGGAGCCGCCTTTGATATTGTAGGCAGCAGAATACGATAATAGTAGGTGTAATAGAAATCAAAAGAGAAAAATAAAATAAAGATAGCCCTAAAGTTTTAAATAATGATATGGACAGCTTTTAATATATAGAATTGAGGAAATACAAGCACGCGATATGCAACTACAAACATAGCAAAAAACTATTTTTTGTCAGTATACTAGGAACCAAATGAAAGCAAAAGTTGACTTTACAATTTACAAGATTGCATATAACAAAAGGCAAAAATATCTAGGATATGAAAACAGAATAACAAAGACCAGTGTTTCACTTACATAATGTTTAAATGTAAACGATGAAGTAGTCGAATTGTGGCTATGAAGTTTCAAATTTTATTGGAAGGCTTGTAATGCAAAATAAAGCAATACTATATGCTTGGAACATCAAAGAGTAATAACGCCGAAGTAATCCTAAAGGAATAGATTTTGAAGAATAATAATTAGAGCGGTTTTAAACATTGATGATATTCAAAAAGTAGACAAAAGCACTTTAAAATTCATAAAGGAGAACAGTATTTGAAAATTGAATTACGTACTATCTACTGGTTTATTAAAAATAAAAACTGCGTGGTCAAGGACGTAACAAAAGTTTCGGCGTCACTTTAAATAATGCTAAGGTCGCGCCATAAATAACTTAGAACAACACCATTTGTATTCCCTGATGTCTGATGGGTGTCTTTTATGTATTTTTGGTCGACAAAACCCAATCTGCTCTTAGAATTTTCGTATTGCTTTAGGATATTAAGATATTCGTTAAAGTCGGTATACATTATATAATATATTGTAGCGAACGTAGCCCGGCGGTAATACATCCTTGGAATATAAACTGCGTCATAAAGTCTGACGCAGGTTCTAGAAATCGTTACAAAGGCTTGCTTAAGATATATAAACCGCGAACAGGAGAAACGGCAGTTGAAATCCTAAACGCGTCTATAAATAGATATAAAACAATAAAGGAATAATAATTTACTTTACGGTATATGCGGCTGATAGACATTATAGAATAAGTGTAAATCAAACAGCTACGTTTTGTTACTCATCTGGCGAGTCTACGATTCAATCTTACACAGAAACAATAACTACGTTAATCTAAACTGCTTATGAGCATTATTTTAAATGCAAACTAGGAGATCAGGATAAATCTAGACGTCGTATATCATTTGCCCAACGTGTGCTATGAATTCAAGAGGTACGAGTAAGTCAATGTCTTTCGCGGTACCTATGGTGTGGAAAGAACTTAAAAATTATGTTACACATTGCTATTTTTGCTTGACAAATCTCTCTGGAATTTCACTTGAAGTCGAAGCATACCCTGACCTGCAATCAGCTCTCAGACCAGTTCCTCGCAGCTAGAATTTACCTGTCTCCAAAAATCAAGAAACATATACACTTGACGATGATATGAATGCTGAAGGTAATAGTGTTGAACGTATGGAAGAAGTCACGGATTCTGATTTACAACCATTTGATATAGGTACTCCACATTTACTTTCACAAACGGTTTAACGGCATAGTACAGGATTTAAATTTATCAAAAGCTCAAGCCGAACTTTTGGGATCCAGGAAGCAACGTTGAAACCTATTAAAGTGTGGTACGCATATTCCCACATATCGGAGACACGAACAAGGATTTCTTCATTTTTAAATCGTGTAATTAGTTGGTACACTGTGTAGATGTTCCTGGACCAATGACTGCATTAGGGTGTAAATACAAAACTAGTGAGTGGAGACTATTTATTGATTAATCTACTTTAAGCTTCACAAGTGCACTCCACAATGGAAATTCGTACCCTTCTGTTACTATTGCCCACGCAGTGCACACGAAGGAAAAAAATGACAATATAATAACTGTACTTGAAAAACTAAGTATACAGAACATATATGGACTATAACCGTGTTTTAAAAGTCGTAGTAAAGGTTAAACACTACTTTGTAAAAGACGGGAATGCAAAATAATATTGTTGCTGAAGAAAAAATGTTACAAATCCTCTTCTCATTAATACATAGAAAATTTTCCTACCACATCTGCACATTAAATTGGGACTGATGAGAAACTTTGTCGAGCTGTAAATAAAGGTTGCGAAGGAGAGAGAGAAGTTTCTCAGGCTAAGTGAGACCAAAATAGAAGAAAGAATTTTTGCGTCGCAAATACGTCACATCATAAAGGACAGTGTATTCGATTGAAAATGATCAAGATTGTGGCTGCAGCATGAGCATCATTTAAAGAGGTTGTGTTCCATTTTGTTGGCATATACAAAGACAAAAAATTACAAACAAACCGTAAATATCTTAATTTTCACGTACATCGGATGGGTTGCAGTACGTTTTTGAAAATTCGTGTTCTAGACTCGCATCTGGCCTTTTCCACGCAAATCTAGGGTCTGTGCGTGATAAACACGCTGGCAGGTTTTCTAAGACATTATATATCATGAAAACCTATACCAAGGTAAGTGGAATCTCACAATGCTCGCACATTACTAGAAATTGCAGTGGGAGAATTCAAAAAAGGGGGAAAATTAAGAGAAATATGTCGGCAATACGGTGTGCCGAGATCCACCGTGCTGGACTGTTTCAAGGGAAGAATTGCTGAAAATGTAAAAAAAATGGGCCCAGAACCAATTTTAAGTAACCATCACGAAAATACATTAGTAAATTGGATTGTGGAAGTGGCAAATTGTGGCTTTCCACTAAAAAAGCAAGAGTTGCTAGCTTCTGTTCGGCAAATTGTACAGAAAGAGCGCATAAAGACTCCGTTTAAGAACGGCCGACTAAGTCAAAAGTGGTACGCTGGTTTTTTAAAAAAGCACCCCAATTAACCTTAAAATATTCCGAATCTTTTGAACGGAATATATACGGGCATTGTTTAAAGACATAGAAACCTTTTTAAAGAAAACTGGTTCTCTATCCGTTTTAGAAAATCCCAGTCGAATTTATATGCTGTTAAACATGGTAAGCAAAAAGAAAATCTTACTGTTTTTATTACTTTTACAGCAGGTGGAAGACTTGCTCCTCCGCTCGTGGTGTTTCCTTATGTTAAGCCACCAAGAGCCATTGTTGAAAACGTGCCTTTAGATTGGGTTCTTGATAAATCTGAAACGGGCTGGATGAGAAGTGACATATTTTTTAATACGTTGCCAGTAGCCTGAATGATTGGCTACACACAGAAAATATCTAAAAGGCGGTGTTGTTCTTGGTAGATGGGCATAGATCATATATGTCACTAGAGTTAAGCAAATGTTGTTCCCGTAATGGCATTATATTGTATGCTCTACCCCTAAACGCTACTCATCTTTTGCAGCCAGCAGATGTGGCAGTTTTTAAAGCACTAAAAGGGTATTGACGTCAGAAAGTAAGAAATTAGCAAGCAAAACACATCAACCGAGTAGTTGTAAAATCCGATTTTTGTCCAATTTTTCAAGAAGTCCTTAAGGGTCTCAATATGAAACAAAATTTTATAAACGGATTTAAAGCAATCTGATTATATCATTTTGAACCGAACAACGTGAACTATTCGAAATGTGTACAAACTCGATTAGAAAACTTAAATACTAGACTCACAGAATTGACAGAAGACGGAAACATCATAACCGAAGAAGATATCAAAAGTACGGAGAAGGTTATTACAAAACTGAAACCGATACTATTAGAGGACGGAATTAATGCAGATATAATATTAAACTTAGTACGCCCATTGAGCTCAAGAGAGAATGAAATATCTCTTTTTACTGATGTAGATTTTAATGAAATGGAAGTAATTCTTCTTGATGATTTGCCGAACAATAGAACAAAAACTGACTTTGTACCTGTCAAAGTCCTTTCAAAACCGATTAACGATCTTCCTATGATTGAAAAAACTAAAGAGAATATAAATGGAGCCGAAGAAACAGTAAAATTAACTGCAAATACTTATCAAGGCAAGTCAATGGAAGAAAATACTGAAAAGACCGATGGCGTAATCGGAAACACTAAAAACGAAGTTGAAAAATTAGGTAATCAATGTGAAACTGAAAAGATATTGGTAATAGCACAAAGTGAGCAAAACACTGTACCTGAAAGAATCACAAACACAGATATTCATCAAAGTACTGCATTAAGCAGTATTGTAAATAGTAATCATAAAAAACTTTTTCAATAGCATCCAGTTTTTCCGAAGACTATAAATAAATTTTAACAAAGCATCGACAAGAAAAAATTTCAAGTGCGATTTCATCGGAAGCTTGGAGAGAATACTACCTACAAAAAGCAAAAGCAAAAGAAAACAAAGAAAACGCTAAAAAGAAGAAAAAGGCAGAAAATGCAAAAAATAGCATTAAAGAAGGGAACTGCATTAATGGTGAAAATCTTATCAGAGTCGATGAAAAATTAGTTCAAAAATGTTCAGTAAGTGAGGAGGGCCTTGATAGCGACACCGAAGAAAATGTTGCATGTGGTCGGTGCCCTAGATGGTTCCGTCTAGGTTGTAGCAAATTTTCCGAATTAAGGTATGTTGAAGCCGCCAATGAGGATTATGTTTGTGAATTTTGCGAAAGTGAACTTTAAGCTACGTATATGTGTAGTTCAGTCCAATTGCTATTACGACTTCAAAATATTAATTGTTAATACATACTTTTACTTATAATTCTTTCGGTTAACTTTATTCTTTTAAGTACTACCATACAAGTTACTTACACCATGGTATTACCTTATTAATCATTATACTGATAAGTTTAGTGTAAAATTATTTAATCTAATTAACTATACATGTGTTTTATTTGGCTACGAGAAAGATTAAACAATAGGTAACTGTTGTAAATATTGCCTGTCCGATTACTACCAATTAAATGGGCGAGTACTAGCGTGTACTATCCGACTACAGGTCAAATGAGTACATTTTCGATAAAGTATTTATGAAAATTTATCGATGTATTTGTTTAAAAAATCTTTGATTATGATTGAAAACAGCAATTTCAAGGCACTTTTCTTTTGTAAGGTAAAAGAGATATCTTGGTAATTGAAATTTGTGCAGGAAAGTAACGGAGATTTTTCACAAAAGTGTCCGCGAGCTGGCTTATTCACCCCTAGTTTTATTTTAGTAAAAAACATTGAGGTTCGGGTTGCTTCAGACCTATATGGGACTTTCTATTTTTTCTCGGCCACTTTCCAATTTAGACAATAATTAGAAAAGCTGCTTCATTATTACCTGTACACATTAGACTGTGGTTTCCGTGTTTATATTATACAAGATTGACAATTAATATTGTTAAAAAAAGAAGTTAGTGGTCAAAAATAGATCACCCCTCTCCCAGTCTTCTCAGTATAATGTATGTTGGGTTAAATTATAATAATTTGATGTTTAATAACTCTACTTTAGAGATTGCCCTTTCTTATAACCTCAAAGTTGTATGAAATTGAATATTATGACAGAATTTAAACGACAATTTAAAACTTTAGTCTTCAGTTTATGTAAACCTTTCATAATGTATATTTTTGAAATTCTTGTTTGGTCAAGTTTAGACCTTATGATATTTATGCGGTTCATAGTACATCAGTAACAAGCAACATGTTTTAGAATATGTTTTTAATAACTATTACTTGATAAGAAAGTGTTTGGTATAAATTGTAAAATTGCTGTAGATCCCCTTAGATTTATTAAAATATTAAATATTATCGAGTAGAATAACTTATCATAAACCCGAAATTGAGGTTATTTTAAATGATAATTGTTAGAATCCTTCTTGATTAATAATGGAACAAAATTAGAATATAATAATATCTTTTCATTAACATTGGAATTTCAAGTGAACCTTATTGCAGATAGTTTTGAAATTAATTTATTCGGCAACATAAGAGAAGAGAACAATATTTTTATTTCGTTTATTATTACATGATTTAATGAGAGTGCGTATTGGTGTAATTGCGCTCACAAAATTATGGTGTTGAAAGAGAAAAGATGTTTATTGAAATTTTGTAATAAACCACAAACGGTCTTTGTAAACATTCCATGTTTTTGTTTCAGTGCTTTCCAGTACGAGTCAGGTTTTCGCATTCTTATTTTTGGTGATTCGCTTTGAATAACGCTCGCTATAGACAAATACGGTGACGTTCGTTCGTATCTTTCATCTCTGTTTTTGTCACCATTTCAACCCCGACCCAGTTCATGCCTACTGTGAGTCGGTTCAGCTAGCCTTTAATTTCAAGAAGACTTTCCTTTTGCTTCAAACGATTTTGAAACACTTGTTACCCTGGGCTTTCCTACTAGACAGGAATTTAGAAATTTCCTAGAGTCTATGTCCATTCCACGGATCTTTCAATAAGAAAATATAGTTGTACACGTTCGTAGCGTGGGATTCCATTATTGTAGTTGGGTATATTTTAGCTTGATTCCGATTGTCTCAAACACCGCTATGTTTTTCATACGCATGGGCTCGAATTACTTTCAATACAACATCGCTTTACTGAATTACGTTACTATTTTTGGCAGATTACTTAAATAGCTATTTTGAACTTTAAAGCGCAGACTTTATCTTATTTAGTTTTAACCTAAATGATAAACGTATCTTGTACGACTTGTAGTGCAGCCATAAATTTCAAACCGTAGAGTATCTCAATCCGACAGTTTTGTATTCCTTTTTATCAAACGTTACTTATAAGTAACGTTGGATAAATTCACGAGTTCCTGAAGTTGCACTGGAAAGCTTTAAATCTACCTCAATGCCTTTATATTTTATTATTGTTCCAAAACCTGTGCAGTTTCAACGTGTTATGTTTGTGATCATGTATAGCATATAGATGTATCAAAATTCGATCTACACTTGATTATTGTCTAATTAGGTACGCGTTTCTCAAATATTTCAGTTTCTAAGGCTCTGTGTTGTTACTTCTCACCGGTTGAGACAAAAGACTAGGCCAAATATAAAGGTTTACTGCTTTTTAGAGTCTAACGTAAGGCATGAGTTGAAGTTATACGCACGCATGTACGCACGCACGCACACACGACCGCATGCACGCTTGCACGCACGCACGCACGTACGCACGCGCACGCAGACACGCACGTACGTATGCAAGCATGCACGCACGCACGCACACACGCACACAAGCACGCACTCAAACAAATCCCTACAAAGTTTATCAAAATATGTCGCACAACTTAAAAGCCGCATTCAAACATACCTTGTATTAGTTAGGTTCAACTATTTCTGTACACACTGGTGAAAACCATGTACCCTAGGCTTGCTAACAATTCTAATCAAACTACCGACTTTTACTCACACTCTACTCTAAACTCAAATACTAGCACAAAAAGAAATCTCATAATGCAACTTAATTAATCGATAGGGATATCCTTTTAAAATTTTAAACAATATAATTTTACTTTACCGTTACGATCTGCTTACTGTTGACTTTTCCAGAACATAATCATCAACCATGCTCCATGAATCGTTAAAATTGTTTTACTAAATACGCCTATCCAGGCAAATTACTCCATATACCAAATAACAAACAATTCCAATCCTATTTGCTTTATTTTATTTAACAAACTTTTATCTTGCAGTAATTTAAATGTTATTTACAACTATTGCAAGTACGTCAAATAATCTACTTACATTTGTGCATTAGTCGACACTTTCACTGCTAAAGACAATACATATTTGATAGCACTTTCAAATACTTTACATACTATCTAATCGCATCAATAACGTGCCAACATCGAAGCTTCATTCTAGACTGAACTGCGTCCCAAACATTCAATTGGCTTTTATAGCAGCGAGCTTCTGTGATGTAGACATCTAGATTCTTCTCGCTAGGTCTAGTTATTGTTTCCATGTTCTACTTGGTTCTAGAAATAGATTCCAACTATTATTATTATATGTATTATTCCGCTATGTAAATATGACTAATAGTTATTTGTTTTGCCGATACCGATTATTATTAATGCAGTGGTGAAATTCTACTTAGTTTAGCTAACCTAAATTATGCGGAAATTTTTAAGTTGGTATAAAATGGAGTAGTTATTTTATTTACAACCCACCCTCCACCTTGATCGTTATCAGACACAATTATCTTATATTGGCACGTAAGGAGTGAATAATTTAGATGTTTGTTCTTAATCCGGTAATTTAATATTGTTTTGTCATTTAAATTCATGAAATTACATGTTTGAGTTATATTTTACATGTATTTTGTGATTAGTAGTTATTTGAGGTACAAATGTTCTAGAAAAAAGGGCTAAGTGGTTCGTGCATACTGACATTTTGTTCCTTAGACCCCCCTCCACCAATCTCCGACTGTGTTAGCTAGGCATTCGATTTCTTTCTCCCTCTTCATTTTACACGCAATTCTGGAAAGCATTCCGTTACTGATATTGTTCTCATTTAACCGGTCGGCTTGTCTTGTGTGTTACGACACAACTTAAAATCATTCAATTTATATAGAAAATAAAAGTTTGTTATAGAAATACATAAGGTATTAGAATCGAAGATTGCTAATGGTGTTAGATTGAAAGCAACCTTAATCATAAATTTCAGTTAAATAGTATACAAGTAATAGAAAATATAATAACCAGAAGGGATAGCTGCCTAATTAAAGAAGAGAAAACTAAAATACTGAAGCATGTGCTTGATACAGCGGTATTAAGAGGAGCGGAGAAAAATTTACAAATGAACTAAATAATATGAAAGGAGTATTTAGTGATTTAAAGGTGAAAATCAACAATAAAAAGAAGGAGTTGTAGTAAAAAGGGCAGCAGCGGCTAACAACATCACGAAGTCTGGAGCAAACACACCATGCGCATCCAAATATAGAGCAATTTTCAATTCTCCAACTGTGCTACTTGCAAATGTACACATAAACACGAATACGGTTCCTGCGTCCAATTTTCAACACTGTGCAGCGGAGAGGAGTAATAAAAAACAACTGCAAAATCCCTAAAAAAAATTAACAGCACTATAGCAACAGTCTCTTTACAGAAATATCACAATCTATAGAATTATATGAGTAATACGTACAGGAAATTGAATTAATTTGTATTGTAAGACCTAAGATATAGCATTACATGCTCATATAGCTATAAAAATATAAGGCGACCTTGAACTTGTACAAAGCTTATACATAAGCTTGTGTTCTTGGTACGGTTACATCGGGAGTTAGAAACTTACGTAATGAAATTGCAATTTCTAGACAAGATAGGTTTTGGGCCTTGAGAGCGTCTTTTTAAAAACAGTTATTTCCAAAAAACTTTTTTATGGATTTTATTCTCAATTATACAATGACAAATATGACTTTTTTCTTGTTACAATCAACTTAAACGTTTATATTTACTAAACTATTTGAAATTGACAAAATACTTGAAGTTAATAATCAATAATTATAATTAAAAATTATGATGAGTAGCTTGAACAACTAACGATGTTAAAGTTATGAAGTTTGAGACTGACAGGCCGTCAGGGACTCTTCAGGGTATTTATGTCTAAATCGACGAGTAAATTATATTTATTACTAATATAAGAATTATTGTACTATTGTATTGTACTGTTGTACCATTGTACTACAATATTGATTAATTACAAAAGCACTAATCGACTAACTGCTATATCACAATTTACATAAACAGCAAACGTATTTATTTTAACAAGTTAAACAAACAATGTTTCATACTACTTGGGTTTAGGACAGACTAAGTTAACTCGAACTATCAGCAACGACAGTATTTATAACTGGCAATATGCTTTAGGTATCCTTCTAGATTGTGCTAGAGCATACTAGTACCGTCTTTGTGTTCGCTTCTAATCGGCTTTTTAAATACACCCCTGTAACTGTCAATCATTTCATAGTTCGTCTAATAGCTATATTTTTTTCATTTCCAAACGACTCGGTGACAACTTTACACAATTAGAAATCGTTCCGCTAAAAAGTAGACATGTGAAATGTTTGAGATTATTGGATTTGTGTATTTTGAATTGTTGTACGTTGCATTGTAATGTACAAGAAAAGATGGGTTCAAACGTAGTTTTGGGTCTCTAAAAATATTTTCAAATCCTAGCCATTATTACCGCAACTGAATATTCGTAGAAATTAATTAATACTATGAAAGATATCGATCTCATTCCACATACGTAAGAAATATTTTAATCATTCTGAACAATTCAAACCCACTAGTGCACGTTTTGTTTCAAGTAGGTACTTTCGTTTTTATTTCCCAAAGCTTTGAAATTAAGCCTAAAAGTCCTCAAGTTATTAAAGCAATTACTCAAAATTTCCGGCTCAACTAATTAGACTATTGATATCTTTATGAATTCAGGAAATCTTAAATTAGCCGCAATTTAACTCGTTATTAGAAACTTTAAGCTGCTGCTTATTAAATCCACTTATTACTTCTAGTGGAAGAAGCGGCGTCCACAGAATCTGGGGTTAGAAATAAATCACAGTTTAAACTGCGTCATATTATGTAAGGCGGTTACTAATTAGATTATTTATGTAACAAAACAGAATCGAACTGCAGCAATCTTGAAACAATTAACCGTAGGTAATTGAAATTGGGGTTGTATATTTCCATATCCATTGTGGTCATTATTGAACTTGCGCGGCCTTTAGTTTGCTAACACGAAATCTAAGGGTTAACCGGGTGAAACGAACAACGAGGTATTTAATGACAGCGATCCTATGGATGAACTTTAAAAGACCACGGCATGTGAATAATTCAGTTACTATGGGTCCCAGTAGGACCACTACGGGTTTTTCGGGTTATATCTGAATAAAGACCGTGCTGCTTCGAACTTTGTTAAAAGTTCGAGTTTCCGACGTGATACGACTATCTATTACAGTTGCATTTTATTACTTGCAAATAGACTGATCATGAAATGCTTGCTTTTAAATTGAGGTGTTTATCCTAAGCGTACCGGCTTTTGTATTTACTTAAATATGAAGGGAAATTCTTTGTTCAGAATACTGCAACGGCACCGAACCGAAAAATATTATATATTGAATAGCAATGGAAAACTGATTTTAAGAAGCTCCTATTATTAGACATCCCTAAAGATTGTAAATAAGGATCGCAAATTAAAAAGTGATTTTCCTAACAAGTTTTAGAATCATTCGATTCCCAACATTGCTTTTGAATTTGTTGTTCTAATAAATTTACCCGGCATTTCAGGCTATGCGGCTATAAATCCGTTTAGTAGTCTTGACGTTCAACGTGCTTGTAGAAAAAGCACAAGTTGGCAAAACTCGAGAATATGGAGCTAATCCAACAGCAGTTTGCATAAGAGTTCACCTTGCTTAAACTTAAACACGAATAAAAATAATCCAAAGACAAACTTCAAAAGTCGAACTTATACCTTAGATACAACTTCGGTTTTTAAAAATGTGTCGTTTTAGGAAAGAAGCTGTTAATAAGCTTTTTTTATACTCCATAATATATTTTTTAGCCGATCGGTCCCAAATTTCTTAGGTAATGCATATAGCTTAGAGTTAATACGAGACTTCACCAGCAAAATATTTTTTATACCCTGTTTTTGATAATTTTATTGCAGATTACAGATAACAGCAGCCTGGTTTCCAGAGCTAACCTCGTCATTCATAAGTATCTAATACATTCTACATTCTTCATCCGTCAGAATTTGTTCATAATATTCAAGCCTCAGTCTACTTCTCACATTTTTACCCACTACAATTCCCTCTAATATTAAGTTAATCAATTCTGTATGCTTCAAAATATGTCCAATCATTCGATCCCTCCTTTTATTTACAGTTAGCCACAGAACTATCTTTTCACCAATGCGCTTCAATACTTTCTCATAGGGAACCGATCCACCTACTTAATCTTTAAAATTTGTTTGTAATACAACAGGTCGAAGGCCTATATTCTCTTTTCTTCAGTGGTGCCCATCCTTCACGTGTCGCTTCCATTAAAAGCCACGTTCCATACAAAACCTCAAACAATATTCTTCTAATACTATTTTTAGTGTCGTTAAATTTCTCTTTTTCAGAAATGCTTTCTTGGCTTGTACTAGCCTACACGTTAACTTCTCTTTGCTGCTACCGGCCCAATCTTACAACCCAACTAGCAGAATTCCTCTACTCCAATATTTTATCTTCCAATCTGACCTCCGCTTTGATCTAATGCGATTGAACTCCATCACATTTACATTGCTTTTACCCGTTTTCATCCTATAACCATTTTTCAAAATAGATCCCAATCAGCAAATCCTCTAGATTCGACGCTAACTCAGATAAAATGACAATGTCCACTGCAAACCTTAATGTATTAATTTCTTCTCGAAGTTTAACACCTTTTCCAAGTTTCTATTAGAATTTTTAAATTGTTTGCTCTACGTGCAAGATAAACTTTCTTGTCCTTCTCTTCAGTTTGACTTCTGTACAGGTTGTAAAACTCTTTGTTTTTAGTATTGTACTTCGCGCATCTTCAATACATCGACGAGTTTGTTCCAATCAATATTGTGAAAGACTTTTGTTATATAAATATATGCCGAGAACGTGGGGTTGCTTTTCTTAATCCTGTCTTCCAAGATAAGCCGTGGACTCAAGATAGCTTCACGTGATCCAACATTTCTTCAAAAGACGAACTGGAATTCCTTTTCTATCTGGTTCTCTATTTGCATGTAGACGAATTTGATTAAAATTTTGCAGACATGACTGACTGAACTTAAGGTTTGGTGGTTTTCATATCTGTCAGCTTCTATTTTCTTTGCTTTTGGAATATTCATGTTCTTTTTGAAACCAGAAAAAATATTTTACATGTTTTATACGTTTTACCTGCCAGATGATATAGTCTCAGCTTAGCTGCATTTCCCATAGGATTTGGCGAGTAATATGAAATTTTATCAATTTCAGGCGCTTTATTCCTACTAAGATCTTTCAATGTCTTGTCAAATTTAGACCTACCTATACAGTCACTCTCTTCATACTTATCATCCGCATCTTTGCTTTGGAGTACTTGAACACTAAGCTATCTTTCTTCTTAAAGTCATTCGATGTGTTCCTTCCATCTGCCAGCTGTTTTTCTTTGCCTGTATGTGGCTTCCCATTTGAGTCTCATAGATTTCTACGAGTGTTTTCTTCTATTCAAACGCATCCTTATACCTTCGTAGGCTACATTTACCTTTCCTAGAGTCCTAAAAATTTCAACAACATTGCATTTGTTTTGCAGTCATTTATACTTTGATAACTTGCATTTGTTATTGATTCCATTACTGCTATACTTCCTTTGTCCATCTCATTTTTCACATCTTAAATTTTCATCGATCATCTATTGAATCTAGGATTTTTTGTAGTACACGTGGATTTTTTCTGTATTTTGCTTTTTCCCTGATTTCATCTGCTGTCTTAGTAATGTCATTTTCAGCAAACCATTCTTTTCCTAAAGTACTTTGTTCGCTCCTTTGAATTACCCCATGCCTAACATTTCTTTAAAACTCTCCCTCACCTTTTGTTGTTTCAACTTGTCAACGTCTCATATGTTCGACGTCTTGCTTCTTTTCAGTTTCTTTGGTTTCAGGCTGCAGTGCATTGTCAGCAAATTATAGTCAAAATATACATCTGTTCCCGGATATCCCGACCATCAGTAACCTGAATTCTAAACCTCTGCGTAACAATTATGTAACATATCTGGTGCTTACCAATGTCTCCAGGTTTCACCCAGGTATACGAGTTTTTTAATTTTTTTAAATTAAGTATTAAAAAGGACCAGATTGTATTCTATATATAAATCTAACATATGGCTTCCTCGTTTGTGCTTTGCTCCCAGAGCATGTTCTCCTTTGACGTACTGCATGATGTCTTCGTCTACTTGTACACTCCTTTTTTCGTTTGCGTTGCTGGTAGGCATATGTATATCTGTACCACTGTGCTAAGTTGTGGTTTGGTCAATCTTTACTACTCCAATTACTTTATTTTGTTGTTCATATTAGCATACCCTTTGAGCTATTTTCCTGTTCATTATTAAACCTACTCGCACAAGCCTGCTGTAGGATTTCATGTTAATGATTCTGTAATCTCTTGACCAGAAGCCCTGCTCTTCTTTTTAGCGTACTTCACTAATCACAACTACATCTAACTTCAGCCTATCCATTTCACTCATCAAGCTTTGTAAATTGTCACATATAACTACGATTCAAACATCTGACATCTTACGCATCGACCTATAAATGCAATGTTTATTCTTTACCATGACTATTCTTCGAGTAGGTCCCGTCCGCAAATCCGAATGAAAAATATTATACCTCCGCAGTATTTTATCTGGGAGGATGCCATTATCAAATCATACAGGTAGAGCTTCATGTCCCATTGTCTTCAATTGTGCAACAAAACCAACAAGGATAAGCGCTATTGAGTCATACTGTAAAGTCAAATCTGTCAATTATCCAAATCGTCGTCCTTGTAACTACTGAAAGTGCGATTGTACCCTTTTGAGCAAGCATTCGGTAATCTAATCTCTAGGTAGATACTTTTCCGATATGGTTGCAGCTTCGGATCAGCTATCTGTTTTTGTGAGAGGCGCTAGACTCCCCACCACAAGGTATCATGGTACACAGGGGAGCATTTCATTATTATTAGTACAAAATCCTAATAATGCTACTCACAAGCGCTAAATTTTTTGCGTCATCATTATTAGAAACTGGTTAGACGCGTACTCTAATTGTTTCCTATTCTGAACTAACCTACACATTTTCCTGAAATTTTCTACATCTACCTCCTTTTTCCTGTCTCTGCTTGTAATATATCCCATACTATTCCCCAAAAATGCCTCAGAACGTATTCTGCCCTTTTGTTTCTCCTATTGCGTTTTTTAAGGGATAACTAAAAAAGGATTTTACTTAATACAACCACCAACAATTATTGTTTAGATATAATTCCTTTTTTGTAAAATGAGAAAAATGGAATCTGCATTTTTGGTGTGTAATATCGACCTATTGGGTAAAATCGATCATTAAGTCGGGTAATACCCGCGAAATAATTTTAAAAACTTTTTTACAAAGTTAATCAAACAGATGTGAAAAAATAAAAAATATTTATAATTAGCATTGAGAGCAGATATAAGAGTCAGCTTTCTCGATGTCTGTGCAGTCAGCATGAGCCCAAGTACCACATATCTAATATCTCCACCACAGCTCATTTTTCACCCCAAAATCTTGGCATATGGAGCATATCTCATCTTTCCCAGCATTGTTCTTCTACTTTCTCGTAGGGGTAACGTATCTTTTAATGTTTTTCAAACTTCTCCTGTAGTGAATACTACAACTTTACTACCCTGTCCTGATGAGCCACAATTGGGGGAAAGGCGTCGACAGTATGCCCTTGTGGCTTATTTTGATTCACTAAAAAAAACATATCGAAAAGCTTTACAATACCTATAATCCGTTGCTAGTTTTAAGTTCAGAGTTTTTCTAAGCTCTGAAACTTATTTTGCTAAAGATTCGTAAGTACATAAGTGGCTGTTGCAATAGCTGGTTATTATTGGTTATTATTGTTAATAACTAGGGCGTAAAGAATCTACTAAACACATTCACACCATGCGATTGCATCTGTGGATATTCATATCATTTTACAGTAACAACAACAACACACCAATCACAGTATTTCCTTTCGGAATAGCCAAACTCAGCACCTCTTTCTGGGGAGATATACAGGGTATTGTTTTAGACTGTTTTTCCCCTCTTTCCGTTGCTAGGCACTTCCTCTGGCTCTGCACCATTCATACATTGCTTTTGGCATGCTTTATTATTCCTCAGACTTTTCACGTGTCTTTTCTCAGAACTTCCTTTACTACATGCAGTCATCTTTTATGCGTTCTGCCCTTTGCAGCTTTACCAGCCACTTTTCTTCCAGCATTTGACCTTTTTACGATTTCACAATCCTGCTTTCCATTACTGACAAACTTTATACCAAGGTACACGAAGTCATTCACTTTCTCTATCATGACATTGTCTATTTTAAATACAAAGTCGTCAATTCCGCCATTTCTGTTAAATATCATTACCCCCATTCACTCTCAATTGCATATTTCCATACGCTTCCGACGTTGTAAATCTTGTGACGATTAGCCAACAATACTGCGTCATCCGCATACAACAGCACACTGACATTTGTTTTACTAATTTTCACTCCTTCAATTCCTTCCAAAGCCTGCCTCATACACTTATCTATAAATACATTGAACCGCCATGTACCACAATGTCAAAGTATTGCCCCATGTTACCATTCACATGCACACACGCTCTACTGGCTTCGTACATCGCTCTGATGAATTTTATCAGGCACTTGCTTACACCATATTTACGCAGTACCTTTTATAATTCATTTCTGTTCATAGTCATACGTCTTTTCCAGATCCACAAATGCCGCATACATTTTCTTTATGGCATGCATACACTTTTCGACAATTAGTTGCATTGCGAACATTTGATCCACACATCCTCTTCTCGGCATAAAACCACATTGAACGTCCTATATCTGTCTCTGCATACTCTTGTGCACCCTCCGATTACACTTTTTTTACGCACTCTACTGGGTACACTCAACAGACTTATCACATGATAATTTTTGCATTCATACTTGCTGCCTTTACCTTTCTGCAATTTCCAGATCTCAAACCCAACATAACATCATCTAATGCAACAACATATTTCCCTTTCCTCTTTGTTTCACTCACACACAGCACATCAATACGGCTTTTGTTTTATTTCATTAATGATTTCATACTCTATTCCGTACACTCTCCTGACATTCCAAGTACCAAATCTCTTATCCGTATTTATGAGTTTGTTTTCTGATGGGCCAAATATATTTCGTTTCAGTCGCCTACCATGACACGGACCGTTTGAGGCTTTCGCAAAGGTCTTGTTAGTAAGTCTTAATTGGGTTGAACTAGGTTACCAGCTTAGTGCCGTTGTAGCTTTCCTTGCTGACGGTAACGACACCTCACCGTTCAGTGTTGATATGTTTAATCTCTCTGCCCCAGACATCGACACGATACTCAGTTCTCCAAGTATGCCTATCGTCTTTTAATATAAGCTAAGATTTCCCCTACCAAGTGGGTTACCTTGAAGGCAGCAGAAAGTTTCCCGCGCCATGACCTCTAGGAGGTATATGCTAGTTACATATCCCCCACATCAAATATATGTATAATTATATGGAATTATTAAATCTTAAGCTAACTTGCAACATTGTATAGTTCAAGGATAGATAATAAAAGGTTAATATTAGTCAGACAGAAGACGTGAGAACGGATGTGAATACAATGTATTTCAGACGTATCCTGACTCTGCAGGTGCAGGTCACAATAGACTGTAGGAAACTTGTTGTTAGAATTAAGATTATTACTTTGTATTAATGAATAAAAAATAAGCAGACATGAGTTTTGCATTTCCCACAAGCAATGTGAGGGGCAGGCACAACATAAATACCCTGGAGAGCGCAAGGAGGTCAGTCAGTCTTGAGCATCACAACTTTAGCATTGTTGGTTGTTCAGGCTACTCGCCATAATTTAGTTCATTTAAATATACTTTCAACTTAGAATAATTTTGATACAGTCTTTGTAAATTCAACTGCAATTTGTAATTTCTGTATAAATAAATATTGTTAGGAGAGTTTTGGAAAAAGATTTTTAAAAAGGCAGCTCCCAAGGCCCAAAACGTAACTGGCGCAGCCGGATCGAATTCAGAAGGGCACTAAGGAAATCCAAAATCGAGGAACTGGTGGCCTGAAATATCAATTCTTAATCTGGAAGAACAAAATTTGGACAAGGTACAAAATCGAAAACTTTTTTTTAATCTTCTTTGGGAATTAAACCACTCATAGTTTTTAAAATCATATTTATTTACGTTTCGATTCGATTTATTTTGACAACGATCCTAGGTCATGGATCAAAACGTAATTAAACATGATTTTAAAAACTATGAGTGGTTTAATTCTTAACGAAGATTAAGAATAATGCTAAACAAACCACAACAAACATACAGGGAGCATTTAAAAATCGATCACGCCCAAAGGAACAAAACCTCGACAAGGTACAAAATCGACCAAGCCCAAAGAAGGAAAGCAAATGAAATTGGCAATGGAAGTTATGTAAGTTCATTTATCCTAACTATGTTCTTTTCAAATTATTGATATTAGCTAGTAAGAATTTTTCATTATCGCAATTTATTATTTCTGAAAGAATTTACTCAGTAAAACTATTTTAACAAAAAACTAGAAAAACGTATTTATGTGCGCAATTTACTACAAATTATTAATATAAAAGGAAATGTTTTTTTAGCAAGACTAAAGTTAACATATAAATAGAACGCAATTCTTTTATTACAACAATTATTACTGAAAAGATTCATTCAAACTTGACACTCATCACATTTTTCTATAATTAAATACCTTTAGCAAACTAACGAAAGTATATAATTATAAACGTTTATGCACTTTATTGTAACAAAACGAATTACTCATCACTGAAATTAAAATCATTCAGAAAACCTGAAACTTTATAATCAAACTTTTCAAGGCAATGGAAGTGTGTAATTGTAGAGAAGCATTTATCGCTGCAACACCTAATTAATCATTACAAATCGGAATAAAAGCGCAGTTATTGCGACAGATTATTACTAACATTAAATCACTCAGAAAAAACCGAAAACTCAATTCGTAACATTTGCAAAGTATAAAAATATACAATTCAATGCGACAGAAAGTTCGAGGCAATTACCAAGCAGAAATTCTTTAAATATATTAATACCACTTTGTAATTGCATATACGTGAATCTTTAAATAACTAGATACCAGCTTTAATTTTATCGCAATACAAACTCGACTTATAGAATTAATTAATATTAAAAACACGAATCAGAGAATATGCGGTTGTATCTCGAATCAATCCCTGTATTCGACGAAAATCAAACAATACTAGGAATTTTCATTACTGCTTGTGAAATGTTCTTAAAATCTTTTTATAAAAAAGGCGACTATGATCATAATGCCATGTTCTTACGCCTAATTCTCAGTAAATTAACGGGAAGAGCTTTAACATTAATCGCAAGTTGCAATGACCTTGAGGAATGGCAGGACTTTAAACGGTTACTTAAAGCGTATTTAGGCGACCAGAAGAACATCAAATACCTGGTCCGCGATTTAATAAACCTTCGAAAGGAAACCCAACCAATCACCCTGTCAATTGAGATGCCAAGATGTAAGGAGCTTCATCTTAACGAAACTAAAAATTAAAAAACCCGACCAAAATATCCGTTTATTGAAAATAAAAATGTACGACGAAATGGCACCAAATCATTTAGAAAATTACGAACGTGACAACCCATATGAAAATTACGAAGAGGACAATGAGGAAAACGCGTGCTCAAATTTTCAACTAGACCGATTCATGTACGACCAAACGTAGTCAACTTAAATAACATCAATCAACAAATCTTACCATATATAGAAATACCCCACGCAGAACTTAAATTATTAATTGTTACCGGATCTTCAAAACATGAATTAGTCCCTGAACCGAACAAAAACATTATTTAGATTTTGTAGAAAGAGAACCCTTTAAACAACCCACAAAACAACACTACATCAATTTATAGTAAACATACCCCTACCAAAAACTTTTAACGTAATTATGAAACATAAATTTTGCATTTTTGAATTTAACTACAAATACGACGGATTAATAAGCATGGATCTTCTAAGAAAATTAGGAGCAAACATTGATATAAAAAACCGCTTATTTAGAACGAAACACGGACACATCCCCAGTAAATTTCAAAATAGTAATATACGAACCGAACAAAAATACACCATCGATCCCAGGACAGTGAAACAAATAAAAATTTTGGTAAATTCTAAAAACGAATAAGAATTATAAGCCACATGTCACTTCAACCCGGAGCAAAAACACCCACAGCTTAGTACGAATAAAAAACCGTTACGCCACTACAACAATTTTAAACTCAAATGACTACCCCATAGAACTATCATAGACAAATCTAATAGACATAGAAAAAGTAAATTTTAACAAGATGCAAATTGACGAAGAATATGAAAACGATTTAAACCCTACGAGACACGACAGAATGTTAAAAGAAAACTTAACTAACATCCGTTTTAATGAAAATATTAATAGCGAAGAAGAGATCAATAAACGAATTATGTTTCGAATACCGAGATATATTCCACTATGAAGGAATACCTTTAACCTTTACTAACACCGTCAAACACAACAGAATTAACAGATAACAAGCCGATTTTTACTAATGCATATAGACTACTTCAAGCAAGTCAAGAAGAAGCCGATAGTCAGATAGCAGATGTATTGAAGCAGGACATCATACAACATTCAAACTCGCCATGGAACAGCCCCGTATTAATAGTACCAAAGGAATTAGATGCCTCAGGCAAACGCAAGTACAGAATAGTAATAGACTACAGAAAACTTAACGAGATAACGGTAAACGACAAATACCCGCTACCTAGTATTACGGAAATCTTAGACAAACTAGGAAAGTGTCAGTACATTTGCACGTTAGACCTGGCCTCAGGACATCACCAAGTAGAGATGGACGAGAAGGACACAACCAAAACAGCCTTTAGTACACCCCAAGGACATTACGAATACAAACGCATGCCTTTAAGTTAAAGAACGCACCCGCTACTTTTCAAAGAGTAATGGACAGTATTCTAAAAGGAATACACAATGAAAAATGCCTTGTGTATTTAGACGACATTATCGTATACTCAACATCACTGGCCAAACACATCGAAAGATTACGAGAAGTCTTCGATAGTCTACGAAAGGCACATTTTAAAGTTCAATTAGACAAAAACGACTTTTTGCAAAAAGAAGTATGATTTTTAGGACACATAACAACCCCACAAGGAGTTATGTCAAACCCCGATAAAACGAACGCAGTGTTAAATTATCCATTACCGAAAACGAACAAAGAAATTAAAGGATCTTTAGGACTCTGTGGTTATTACCGGAAATTCATCAAAGGTTACGCACAGATAACAAAACTACTAACAAACTGTTTAAAAAAGGGAAATAAGATTGAACACACTCCAGAATTTATTAAAGCCGTAGAGAAAATTAAATGCATACTTACGAATCACCCTGTATTAGAATATCCCGATTTCTCGAAACCATTTATATTGACAACCGACGCATAAAACGTAGCATTAAGCGCAGTATTAAGCCAAGGAAAAGTAGGTAGCGATAAACCAATCAGCTACGCATTTAGAACACTAAACGAGACGGAACAAAAGTACAGCACAATCGAGAAAGAACTATTAGTAATAATTTGGACAAGGAAATATTTTAGACCATACCTTTATGAAAGAAAATTCTATATACACACAGACCATATACCATTAGTAGGGTTATGCAAACCTAAGGAACCAAGTTCAAAATTACAAAGATGGAGAATTAGATTAGAGGAATATGATTATGATATCATATATAAAAAGAGAATTTATAACAATAACGCAGATGCACTAAGCAGAATACAACTCAACGCAATAGAAACGGAATCAATTATAGGTAACGTAGACGAAACAAAAATAAGGGAAGACCCAGAAGAAATAGACACTATTCACTCAACACAAAACGAAGAACCCAAAACCGCGATTAAAATTTTATATGAAGCTATGGACATAAAACTAAATCAATTCATAATTACCCAAGTTTTATTCAACCCCAACCCTGTAAAATATACAAAAATAGATAATAAGAAAATTCATCAAATTCAAATAAGTAAAGGCGATAACGAAGAGCAAATAATTAAAATTTTAAAGGAATATTCTCCAGAGAAAAAACGATTTTACTTTTATTTCACCACCGAACATTTATACAAAAAATTCTCAGAATTGTATATCAGATTATTCAATAACTCGGGCCCCGAAATTAACAGATGTACAAGAAAATTAATAACTTTAGATGACCCTGACAAAATAAACGACGTAATCAGAAATCAACACGAAGGCAAAACCAACTATCGTGGAATCAACGAAACCATAAACCAACTCATAATGACATAGTAGTTTAAAGATATGAAAGAATTAACCACAAATTTTATTAACCAATGCGAATTATGCGACAAAGCGAAATACGACAGGTCAACCCCAAAAGTACCCCTTAATGTTACCTAAAACACCCGACAAACCTTTCCAAAAATTACACGCAGACACACTAGTGGTAGAAGCACAAAACTTTTTCTCAATTGTAGACACATTCACCAAAGTAGGCTAAGCAATACCCATCATTTCAAAAAATAGTATTGACGTAACCCTAGGATTCTTACAATATTTTACATTTAATTGCACACCCGAAACAATAACTTTAGATAATGGCAGCGAATTTAGAAATGAAACGATACAAAACACCATAGAACCCCATAAAATAAAAATTCATGTTATAACCGAAAATCACCCAAAATCAAATGGACTAATTGAAAGATTACACCTAACATTGTTAGAAAAGATCAGATTATTTAGATTAACTTATAAGAAAGAACACATAACTAATTTAATGTCATACGCACTAATTGCTTGCAACAACACAGTCCACTCATCAACAAACTTGACACCTCTTGAATTAACATTAGGATGTTCAGATTTCCGTAACCCTTACGATACACGTTAGAACAAAAAAGTATACCAACAGTATGCTAAAGACCATAAAGAAAAATTAAAAATAACTTATGATAAGGTAAAAAATAAATCAGATAACAAGGAACGTATTGCAACCCGCAATAAGAATGCCGATATAAATAAATTTTCAGTAGGACAGGCCGTATATGAGAAAAACTTTTAAAGTAAAAGACACAAAACGGCCCCCAGAAATTTAGGCCGGTTCAAAATCAAAAAGATATCAGATAAATACGTAGCCGTAGTAGACAACAGAAAAATAGTAAAATATTTTCATTTGAAGATCTAAGACACCATGTAATTTCAGGTGGACAGCAATCGCCCTTGCCGTCAAACTCCTCCCAGGTAGAACGTATAACAACATAGTAGTTGAAGACACTAAGAATTAGCCGGGCATACTACCAGTGAAATTGGGAAGTATGCAAAACACAATAGATTATTGGACATTCGCACAGAAATTTGACTTAACAGAATTAAAACAAGAGTTTTACAAATTAGAGACAACTGGTTCAGACTGAGACAATCAATGGACACAGCTAAATTCGGAAAAGAATTTGTAATCGAAATGCTAAATTACAACAGTATACTAGAAAACATTTTAAGGAACATATGTTAATACCAACAGATCAAATCACAAGACGAAAAAGAGGACTTATGAACGGACTAGGGAACATTGTAAAAGCTATCATCGGCAATTTAGACAACAAAGATGCGGAACGATATGACGCCATACAACACTTAATTGAAAACCAAAGTGACATAAAAACCATTGTTAGAAATAAAATATTCTCAACCCAGTCAACTATAATAAAATTTAATGATACGTTAAGCAAGCTAGTAAAAACCAAGACAGTATAGCCAATAGAATACAAACCCTTGAAAATAACATGCAAACTACAATGTTAGGAATGCGAGATTTAATCAGATTTAACACGATATTTACTCAAATAATATCAACCCTTACTGTAATCCAACAAATTTTAGCTACATTAGCTACATTAGGAATGCGAGATTTAATCAGATTTAACACGATATTTACTCAAATAATATCAACCCTTACTGTAATCCAACAAATTTTAGCTACATTAGAAAACGCTGTAACATTCGCAAAACTAAACACATTACACTCTAGTATTATAGTACCAATTGACTTGTTAAATGAATTGTTAGGAATTAGATCATTTATAACTAACAGTAAACTACCATTTGAAATGGTAGAAATCAAACATACACATATTTGAAAAAATAGCCATAGTGAAAGGAATAACGAAATCACATTTTTAATCGAAATCCTTATAATAGAAAGTAACACTGACAACTATTATCACTTATTTGCTTTCCCCATGAACGTTATTAGCAAGTATCAAGTTATTCTCCCTAAAACCAAGTTCTTTTCACTAAATGAACGTAGGTATGGCTACGCGAACGAAAAATGCAAAGAAGTAGCACTAAGCCAATAATTATGCCAATCATTAACAACAGCCATTCAAGCGAATAGCCCTTGTGAAGTACAATTATTAAGATTCTCAAATCAATACAATTGCGAAGCAAAACCAGTACAAATCATCAACATGAAAATTCAAAACGTAACAGAAAACAAATGGATTGCTGTGTTTCCACAGACAGTAATAGCAACCGCCCATTGCAACCGAGACAAGAACAATTCAGCATTAATTGGAAGTAAAGCAATCACCATTAAAAATAATTGCTGTCTAAAATTAAAAAACGAAGTTATTCGAGTATACCAGTAACAAAGAAATTTGCAAATTTATCAGAACTACAGTTCAAGACTACATAACCCGACAACGATGAAATCATCAAGAAACCAATGCAACTAAAGCACGTAGACCTAGATGATCTCAACCGAGCCATGAAGATAATGGACAATTACTAAGAACACTTAAGTGAGTTAAAAGTGCCCAAATTACATTATGATAACATAAGTGTTTGGACAATTTTATTAATCATTTTAATCATTCTATTAACTATGTATTTATTGTACAAAATGTATATTAGATATAAGAATAAAGAAACGAAGTTTAGGCATTAGAAACAAACAACAAAGATAAATAAAGAAACAATAATTGTACCCTTAGGGACAATGAATTTTAAAAATTAAGCAAAACCCTTAATTTTTATCTACGTCGGGAAGAGTTACATATCCCCCAAATCAAATATATGTATAATTAAATAGAATTATTGAATCTTAAGTTAACTTACAACAGTGTATAGTTAAAGGATAGATAATAAAGGGTTAATAGAAGTCAGACAGAAGACATGAGAACGGACGTGAATACAATGTATTCCAGACGTAACCTGACTCTGCAGGTGCAGATCACAATAGACTGTAAGAAACTTATTGTTACAAGTAAGATTCTTACTTTGTATTAATGAATAAAGAATAAGCAGACATGAGCTCTGCATTTTCCACAAGCAATGTGAGGGGCAGGGACAACATAAATACCCTAAAAAGCCCAAGAAGGTCAGTTAGTCTCGAGCCTCACAACTTTAGCATTATTGGTTGTTCAGGTTACTCGCCATTATTTAGTTCATTCAAATATAATTTCAACTTAGAATAATTTTGATACAGTACTTGTATATGCAACTTCAATTTGTAATTTCTTTATAAATAAATATTGCTAGAAGAGTTTTGGAAGAAGACTTTTTAAAAAGGCAACTCCCAAGGCCCAAAACCTAACTTGCTGAGTAATGACGCACATTGAATGCATTTATGTTATGTCTACGTTAATTTATAGCCTACGTCTTGTAAAACTACTAATTATGCTAAATTAGTTGTACTTTAATTACTTAGGCAATAAATAATGAGAGTTGACTATTATTTAAACACGCGCATATTCATACGCATTTATATAAATTCCGTTAAAGCACATTTTTACGATGTAAAAACCACAATGTTTTACTAAAAATTTATGACAGTGTATTTGATAAACGCATGCATGGTGTTGAAGACAAATGCGGTGTCACTTTATTAATGACTGTTTGTTTAGGCGAAAACAAAATTTTGCTGTGATTCTTCCACATCTCGCCTACCCAGCTTTTATATATGAGAATAATTAACTTACCAGAGTTCAAGTAGCAGTCATTTTTTACATAACCCTGCTAAAAACTTCTGCTAAAGCTTTTGCCGCTTTTCGAGACTACAGCTTAACGCAAACTTTACCGTTTGTCTCTGTTTGCTATACGCGTTCTCTTATGGGCAAAAACAAATCCTTTACAAGTTTACAACGGAAACACGACGCTGAGGATAAGCATAACAGCTTGAGAAATGGAATTCTTAACATATTTGTTTTTTAAGCCATATTGCTTTAAAATTTTCTTGAATGTTCTGTAGAGGCTTATTTATCGGATGCCAAGAAACTCGGTTTCTCAATAATTAGCTTCAGTTACTTTTAACTTCAATCGTTTTTAATTAAAAAACAGCAAATTTTGAAATACTTTCAGAAAGCAGCGTTTCCACAAATAAATTTGTAATAGCATGTTTGAAGCTTGCTTTAATTACACAAATCATTAATCATTCTGCCATTAGGGGTCTCTACGTTATTGGCAGTTTAATTCAAAGTCGTCGTGCCGGGTTTACATTGTCAGCCAAGTACATTTCCTGGTGGTTGATTATTAATTTATGTAGTTAGTACAACCCTATCTATTGCTGACGTGCAACAACTACTATGTGAATGTAAACTGCTGGAAGTTTCATACACGTACGTATATAAGGATTCTAAGATAATCGAATTTTCTTCCTGAAACTTTTCGTTCCTTTACTGCAGTTACAAAACTATTTACATCGAGAATAAGAGCCCTCAATTTCTCAGCAATTGGTTTTCCGAACAACCACAATTGGAGCAACGCGTGCGTGAAGTATTGGGCTGAAGGACTAGCATACAAGAATGGGAAAAGAAGAACAGAAAGACGCGATTTATTTGTACCATATCTATGAGTGATCCAGTAAGTGCTTGTTAAAGGAATCATCCGGTAAAATCTAAAACATAAAAATCTAAAGTTTACGTTTTGCATAAACGTTAAAGTGTCAGTTTGTGCTGTGCGCTTAATGTAATGTTAAAACTGCAAGCTTAAAATATGACTGCACTCAAAAACTTATTAATAAAGTATAAAAGCCTAGTCTCTGAGGCGTATTTGTATATCAGTAATATATTCCTAAAAAGCTGGTGTATTCTGAATAATAGATTAAAAATTTGAAAAACTGAACGGTCTTACAAGAAAACATAGTTTAGCAACGTACGTACAAGGATTTGTTCACTTGTCCAAACATAGCAATAAATCATTCTGCTTTCTTATACACGGTGATTTTTTAATGTGGCAACGGTCGAAAACTCCGTTATTATAAAAGCTACGTATACCAAATTTGGAGGCATATTAGGCATGCCTAAAGTACACATTTTAAAATTATTTGGAAGCATACAGGGTGTTTCATAATTCTAGGTCATATTAAACTTATAATTTTTTAAATGGAACACCCTATATATTATTACATTTTTAAAAAGCCCATAATAAGAGCTTTAATTTGATACAAATTTTATCTATCTTTTCCTTTTAGTTTTTGAGATATTCAACCGTTTTCAGAAAAAATGACCAGGATTATATACATTGCCACTGCACTAATACACAACTTATGTTAATTTTCAAGATGCACACAATTTTACTATATACCATAGTATATTTCTAAATATCGCTCTTTTGAAATTTCTTCACAGTATACAGCGTGTGTCGGGTTTCGGAAAATGTAATTTTTAAAACTTTGTTTAAATGTTACCCTACCAATTTTATTGCTAAAATGGATGGTTCATTAAGTGTTCTTTCATTTTTGTTAAGCATTCCCTATACCCAAATCCATTACTTTCTGAGATATTTTTGATTTTCTTCAAATTTTAAGAATATTTTTAATTTACATAACTAAAAATAACTTACTATTGGAGAATATTATAAAACTATTAATATATTTTGATTAACAACTAACTACACTTATCCAATAACAGTTTTCACTAAAAATATAACAACCTACAATAATAGGCTATTAACAGAATTCTGTCAGATCAGCAATATGCACTTTATAGAAAATGTTCAAACAGGAAATCAGGCAGGCTTTGAAAAAATAAGAATTATAATTAAAATGTCATTTAGGTTTATTAATTGTAGTGTGTTGTCATTGAACACATCATTAGTTCTGTTTTAAATGTGATCTTTGAAGGAGTTTTCAAAATGAATTTTTCCGTGGAAGATCAAATTAATATAATTTGGGTATTGAGAGAAAGTTTAAGAAATTACCTACTTGTATCAAGAATATACCAAGAGAGATAGCCTGAACGAAGACATCCATATTCGAAAGCGTTTGCTAGATTAATGAATCGTTTTATTCGTACTAGGTCAGTCGTATATAAAAAGCACGAAAGGGCCAAAACTACTACAACTGACGAAAAGAAATTTGATGCAGTTGAAATTTCTTCACAGTATACAGGGTGTGTCAGGTTTCGCAAAATGCACTTTTTAAATTTTTTTTTAAATAGCACCCTACCAATTTTATTGCTACAATGGATAGCTCATTAAGTGTCCTTTCATTTTTGTTAAGCATTCCCTATACCTAAATCCATTAGTTTCTGAGATATTTTTGATTTTCTTAAAATTTTATGAATGTTTTTAATTTACATAACTAAAAATAACTTACTATTGAAGAATATTATAAAACAATTAATACATTTTGATTAACAATCAACTACAGTTATCCAATAACAATTTTTACTACAGATATAACAACCTACAATAATACGCTATCAACAGAATTCTGCCAGATCAACAATATGCATTTTATAGAAAATGTTCAAGCAGGAAATCAGGCAGGCTTTGAAAAAATAACTATTACATGTTAAGTGTCATTTAGGTTTATTAATTGTGGTGTGTTGTCATTTAACACATTATCAGTTCTGTTTTAAATGTAATCTTTGAAGGAGTTTTCAAAATGAATTTTACAGTGGAAGAACAAATAAATATGATGTGAGTATTGGGAGCAAGTTTTAAAAATTTCCTACTTGCATCAAGAATATACCAAGAGAGATATCCTGTTAAATAACAACACACTACAATTAATAAACCTATATGACATTTTACATGTAATAGTTATTTTTTCAAAGCCTGCCTGATTTCCTGCTTGAACATTTTCTATAAAATGCATATTGTTGATCTGGCAGAATTCTGTTGATAGCGTATTATTGTAGGTTGTTATATCCTTAGTGAAAATTGTTATTGGATAACTGTAGTTGATTGTTAATCAAAATGTATTAATTGTTTTATAATATTCTCCAATAGTAAGTTATTTTTAGTTATGTAAATTAAAAACATTCATAAAATTTGAAGAAAATCAAAAATATCTCAGAAAGTAATGGATTTAGGTATAGGGAATGCTTAACAAAAATGAAAGGACACTTAATGAGCTATCCATTGTAGCAATAAAAATTGGTACGGTACCATTTAATAAAAATATTAAAAATTGCATTTTGCGAAACCTGGCACACCCTGTATACTGTGAAGAAATTTTAAAAAAATGATATTTACAAATATACTATGGTATATGGTAAAATTTTCTGCATCTTGAAAATTAACATAAGTTGTGTATTAGTGCAGTGGCAATGTATCTAATCGGGGTCATTTTTTCTAAAAACAGTTGAATATCTCAAAAACTAAAAGGAATAGACAGATACAATTTGATATCAAATTAACGCTCTTTTTATGGGCTTTTCAAAAGTGTAATAATATATAGGGTGTTCCATTTAAAAAAATATAGGTTTAGTATGTCCTGGAATTATGAAACACCCTGTATGCTTCCAAATATTTTTAAAATGTGTACTTTAGGCATGCCTAATATGCCTCCAAATTTGGTTTACGTAACTTTTATAATAACGGAGTTATCTACCGTTGCTACACTAAAAACTCACACTGTATATATATATATATATATATATATATATATATTGCTATGATATTTTGGTCCCACGTTGTTGCGTCAGATTAATTTGCTGTATTCTGGCTCCACGTTGTGCAGCCGGATGTAATAAACGTCCAGTTTCCTGAACGCCAGTACTCTTGTGTTTTTCTCTAATCTTCTACTTTTAATTATGCTACGGCTAGCCCAGTTTAATTTACACAGAGTGCACAACGTTACAAAGATTAAATTAATTTACCCCTTTGTTTCTTACCTGTTTGAATTGATAAAATGAAGTCAATCAATATTCGTATAATGAATTTAATAATATCTGCACATCGCAGTTTTTGTAATCCTTTAAATACACCTTTCAATCAATTAATATTATATGGATCATTTATCCTAAAATTATATCCCTTTAATTTAATTTAATCACCAAAAACGACACCTATTACTAAAAAAATCTGGAACGTTTAAGACCTTTTATCCTTATCACCTAAATTTCAACGTATTAACTATTTTTATTGACTCCTTACAAATTTGAGAAAAAAAATTATATATTCAGTGTTTAAATTTAAATTTGAAAAGATTCCTTATGCCAGTTAGCCCTCACATGTGATATCCTGATTTGCTGCTGCGTGTTGTGGATCAACACCCCCTTATTATCTTCAATCGAAAACAATGTCCTGCTTTGTACTCCTTCATGTACGTTTGAACCAATAGTTTTGTTACTCCTTATTTCCAATATTCACCTCGTGCTTTACTTTATATTTTTATGGATACGCCTTAGACCTCTCCAATTAATTACAAACTGGATTTCTGAATACCACTCAGAATTTCTGAATACCAGACTTAGATCCTTCTTAATATCAGACTTAGAATTCGTAGGTTTCGTAGATACACCCCCGAATTGGACTTGGATTTCTTAGAGTCGTGAAATAGAGCCCTACATTATTGTAAACATTTAATATAAAATTAATTAACAAATTTCTACTTACGTTTTCTGCAAAACGGCAAACGGTTTTTCATATATCTTCAACGTAATTCGTCATGAACTATTATTACACAACACTACTTTAATAATATAATTTAAAATTTATTTATTTGATGCGTAAATATTCGAGTCAGAGTGTTGCAAGTTCGACCTGCTTCAAATTGAGACTGCCCTTTCTTATCAACTCTGGGCGTTATATAGCTTTTGCTAGCTACATTTGGATTGGTTTGTCCAAACAGCCTTACAAAGTGTTGTAACTAACCATGTTTGTTTTAAACATCCTTAGTAGTTTTCAAGCCGATTTCTGACGAAACTGTTCTGAAGTTCCGTATCATGCTGGTATTTGCTGTTGTCTTACGATCTTTGACCGCCTGTCTTGTTATTATTGTTGGACTTTACTTTAGCTTATGTCTGTTGTTTTGTGTAGATAAAGCTTTTGGAGAATTGAACAAAATAATTGATGTAACATGAGTGATGTTTTCGTTTATGTCTCTATTTAAAACTTATATTTGAAAGAGAGTTTCTTATCAAAGCGCTTTATATAATTCCTTCTTTATTATAAGCGTAATTGCATGGAGATTTACCAGGTTGTATTTTATCTCATGCGTATCTATTTTATAACTTATTGAACACTTCTGGAAGTAGTTTAATTACATGTATAATTATTTCTCCATTGAATACGTGTTCTATTATTGGAAGATATGCTTACTGGAATTGATTAAAGTTAATTGCGGTCCTTATACAGGGTGTTAAATGCTTGCTATTTACATGATGTGCAAATTATTTATATTCCTGCTAAATAAATGCAGTTTTCTGATTCCTATCGCTATTTAGAGTTACTACGCGACCCTTACGACTCAATACATTCCTAAACAACCCCTTATCACAGCAATATATATATATATATATATATGTGTGTGTGTGTGTGTATGTGTGTGTGTGTGCGTGTGTATACAGGGTGTTCCTAAATATCATGTACATATAAAAGGGTGTGATTCTATGACAAATTTTTTGACTAAAAATTTATATAAACATAGGACCGCAAATGCTTCGTTTCCAATCTACAGGGTGTTGAGGTATAAAATACTTTTGATTTTCTATTTATAGCTCCTGCAGTTTTTGAGATATTAGGGTCAAATTTGGAATATAGGTTACGCTGTAGGGCTTACATCACTGGCAAAGTCGACTGGTTGTGATCTACAGGGTTGTATTTTTTGGGGGTCATGTCCCCTTTTCTCAACCTAAACCTTTTATAAGTACGCCGCTGAATTTTCTGTTTTGTTTAGAAACTTTTAATCTCTTGCAGTCTTTTCGTATCTCTGACTGTTATTTAGGAAAATAATAAGAAACTATTTTCTGTGACGTAGCAAATATTTACAATACAAAAAATTTACAATTCAAAAACCTAAACACCAACTATAACAAGGAAATTATGTTATAGCAAATGTTGAAAGTGATCTCCTCCAGCCCTTATACATGCACACACTCTTTTTCGCTTGTTAATACCCGTATTTTTTAAACACCCCTAAAGTATCCACTTGTTCTCGTACACTTCATTTAAATATTCCTTCGATGATATAGAAAAATGTGCCGGAGCATCATCGTGTATATACCACATTTCATTTCTCTAAGACAAAAATATAGAATAATCAAATAATATACAAGTGTGACCTACAGACTGAAGTTGCAGTATACAAACATACATCAACATTGTTTATATATATATATATATATATATACTATATATATATATATATATATATATATATATATATATATATATATATTGAAGTGTTAGTAATAGCTAAAAGGGTATAAAGATTATTTTGTTTGAAGGTTGTGTATATGCCAAAAAAAGCCAAATATCAGATCACGTAACTGAAAATTTTGTGTTTGCCGTACTTTACAAATGTTAAAGTATTTGAAGTATATTAGTCAAAGTAGAAGTGCCAAGACGTAAAACAATGACTTGATGACGTGAGAAAGCACAGTATTTAAGGATTTATACTAAGTTGTACGTTAATAAGCCAAAGAATGTACATTTGATGATCGAAAAACCGGATGCGTCTGTAGAAGTTCCACTATTCACCACACAGAGCCAGGTTTATATGTGAAACATTTCAGCACTTATTTAGTAGAATCAACCTTTGGACAAACTTGTAGTAACAAAATTATAAGTGAAAATATTGTCAAAGCTGATTGAAGGGTGACGTGTTTTTGGTCATATGAACCAATGATTGAACATTTAAGTATAAAATTGTAAAGTGTAAAAGATGAATTATAGGTATTAGTGGCACAAACTAGTTGGGACGATTTAATTGGATGGGGGTTTTGTAAAATGTATAAAGAGTTGGCATAATTTAAAAGGTGGTATCACCTAGGTAAACATAAATAACGGAGTTCGATTAAAATATTTTTGTAACAAGACGTGTTTTTTGTATACTGCGCTAATTTGAATATTAAAAAGAGTAAATAAATTATTTTGAAAAGTTCAAGTCTTTAATTGAAACAAAGAAGAGTATAGATAAGTGAGTGGAATAATAATAATAGTAAAGACGGGTGGAAAGTTGTAAGAGTGAATTGGAGCGACATTGAAACAGGCGGAATTAATAGTGAATGTTTGGAATGAGGTGGATTAAGGCAGAAAGGAATTGGATTGGATTTATTAGACTGAAGGAGAAACTACTTGGAATGATTTGGATAGTGCATTGCGGATAGATTGGTATTGAGTGGAAACTAGAAAGGAGCATAGAATTGGAACGAGCAGATTAAAGAAAGGATTGGATTAGCAGGAGTATTATACGGAAAGAAGGCATAATTATAGGAAAATTAGCGCGGGGGGAAGTAAAATTGCAAGGTATTCAAAATTCTAAATTAGGTCATTATTTATAGATTTGGGTGAATATCAAAATTAAGTATAGCAAAACCTGGTGTCTGGAAAGCAGAGGAACCATAGCGATAGTGCAACGCAGTGTGAAGACCCATCCGGTGATTGAGATTTTGAGCCAGAGTTCAGAGAGGCCTACAGCGACGAGTAAATCGGGTGAGTACTGTGTTTTGATCTTTGACCGCCTGTCTTGTTATTATTGTTGGACTTTACTTTAGCTTATGTCTGTTGTTTTGTGTAGATAAAGCTTTTGGAGAATTGAACAAAATAATTGATGTAACATGAGTGATGTTTTCGTTTATGTCTCTATTTAAAACTTATATTTGAAAGAGAGTTTCTTATCAAAGCGCTTTATATAATTCCTTCTTTATTATAAGCGTAATTGCATGGAGATTTACCAGGTTGTATTTTATCTCATGCGTATCTATTTTATAACTTATTGAACACTTCTGGAAGTAGTTTAATTACATGTATAATTATTTCTCCATTGAATACGTGTTCTATTATTGGAAGATATGCTTACTGGAATTGATTAAAGTTAATTGCGGTCCTTATACAGGGTGTTAAATGCTTGCTATTTACATGATGTGCAAATTATTTATATTCCTGCTAAATAAATGCAGTTTTCTGATTCCTATCGCTATTTAGAGTTACTACGCGACCCTTACGACTCAATACATTCCTAAACAACCCCTTATCACAGCAATATATATATATATATATATATATATGTGTGTGTGTGTGTGTGTATGTGTGTGTGTGTGCGTGTGTATACAGGGTGTTCCTAAATATCATGTACATATAAAAGGGTGTGATTCTATGACAAATTTTTTGACTAAAAATTTATATAAACATAGGACCGCAAATGCTTCGTTTCCAATCTACAGGGTGTTGAGGTATAAAATACTTTTGATTTTCTATTTATAGCTCCTGCAGTTTTTGAGATATTAGGGTCAAATTTGGAATATAGGTTACGCTGTAGGGCTTACATCTTTGGCAAAGTCGACTGGTTGTGATCTACAGGGTTGTATTTTTGGGGTCATGTCCCCTTTTCTCAACCTAAACCTTTTATAAGTACGCCGCTGAATTTTCTGTTTTGTTTAGAAACTTTTAATCTCTTGCAGTCTTTTCGTATCTCTGACTGTTATTTAGGAAAATAATAAGAAACTATTTTCTGTGACGTAGCAAATATTTACAATACAAAAAATTTACAATTCAAAAACCTAAACACCAACTATAACAAGGAAATTATGTTATAGCAAATGTTGAAAGTGATCTCCTCCAGCCCTTATACATGCACACACTCTTTTTCGCTTGTTAATACCCGTATTTTTTAAACACCCCTAAAGTATCCACTTGTTCTCGTACACTTCATTTAAATATTCCTTCGATGATATAGAAAAATGTGCCGGAGCATCATCGTGTATATACCACATTTCATTTCTCTAAGACAAAAATATAGAATAATCAAATAATATACAAGTGTGACCTACAGACTGAAGTTGCAGTATACAAACATACATCAACATTGTTTATATATATATATATATATATATATATATATATATATATATATATATATATATATAATTGAAGTGTTAGTAATAGCTAAAAGGGTATAAAGATTATTTTGTTTGAAGGTTGTGTATATGCCAAAAAGCCAAATATCAGATCACGTAACTGAAAATTTTGTGTTTGCCGTACTTTACAAATGTTAAAGTATTTGAAGTATATTAGTCAAAGTAGAAGTGCCAAGACGTAAAACAATGACTTGATGACGTGAGAAAGCACAGTATTTAAGGATTTATACTAAGTTGTACGTTAATAAGCCAAAGAATGTACATTTGATGATCGAAAAACCGGATGCGTCTGTAGAAGTTCCACTATTCACCACACAGAGCCAGGTTTATATGTGAAACATTTCAGCACTTATTTAGTAGAATCAACCTTTGGACAAACTTGTAGTAACAAAATTATAAGTGAAAATATTGTCAAAGCTGATTGAAGGGTGACGTGTTTTTGGTCATATGAACCAATGATTGAACATTTAAGTATAAAATTGTAAAGTGTAAAAGATGAATTATAGGTATTAGTGGCACAAACTAGTTGGGACGATTTAATTGGATGGGGGTTTTGTAAAATGTATAAAGAGATGGCATAATTTAAAAGGTGGTATCACCTAGGTAAACATAAATAACGGAGTTCGATTAAAATATTTTTGTAACAAGACGTGTTTTTGTATACTGCGCTAATTTGAATATTAAAAGAGTAAATAAATTATTTTGAAAAGTTCAAGTCTTTAATTGAAACAAAGAAGAGTATAGATAAGTGAGTGGAATAATAATAATAGTAAAGACGGGTGGAAAGTTGTAAGAGTGAATTGGAGCGACATTGAAACAGGCGGAATTAATAGTGAATGTTTGGAATGAGGTGGATTAAGGCAGAAAGGAATTGGATTGGATTTATTAGACTGAAGGAGAAACTACTTGGAATGATTTGGATAGTGCATTGCGGATAGATTGGTATTGAGTGGAAACTAGAAAGGAGCATAGAATTGGAACGAGCAGATTAAAGAAAGGATTGGATTAGCAGGAGTATTATACGGAAAGAAGGCATAATTATAGGAAAATTAGCGCGGGGGGAAGTAAAATTGCAAGGTATTCAAAATTCTAAATTAGGTCATTATTTATAGATTTGGGTGAATATCAAAATTAAGTATAGCAAAACCTGGTGTCTGGAAAGCAGAGGAACCATAGCGATAGTGCAACGCAGTGTGAAGACCCATCCGGTGATTGAGATTTTGAGCCAGAGTTCAGAGAGGCCTACAGCGACGAGTAAATCGGGTGAGTACTGTGTTTTTGATACGTCAAAGTCAAATTGGTAAGAGTAATTGATTTGGCACAAGGCTACGTGGATCCGCTTATTAAAAATTTGACATATACGAATATAACGTTACATGTACTAAAATAAAGGTAATGCAGTTTGGTTGGTGCAGTAACCATCTACCTATCACTGAACCCACGGTAGGTAGGTGTGGATACCCTGAGAAGGCGAGTTTCAATGGTCGAGGCATATTCATATAGTTTTGTTTTGTAGACCGACCAAACTTAGTTAAAGCACGAAATATAAAATAAAGGTAATGCAGTTTGGTTGGTGCAGTAACCATCTACCTATCACTGAACCCACGGTAGGTAGGTGTGGATACCTGAGAAGGCGAGTTTCAATGGTCGAGGCATATTCATATAGTTTTGTTTTGTAGACCGACCAAACTTAGTTAAAGCACGAAATATAAGAGTCAAAAGTTTCACACTGTCAAGTATATAAAAATTGTAAATAAATAAACCACAGTTAAAGTAAATATCATATATAATAAAAAAAGGGGGGGAGAGCATAAGAATATATATATATATATATATATATATATATATAAAGAATACTACTGTAGTAAGCCTGCTTATCGTAAAAGGCGATTAAAAGGCGCAGCAAGGGGCAGCAGCCTTGCTGGCTAAAAAATACTGGAAAAGAGCTTGTTGGTCTCGGGCGATCCTTAATCATTTACAAGGTTGTGGGGGGTTGGCCGTGACAGATGCGACTTTTTGTTAAAATCTTTTAAAACTGCCTTGTGGAAAGATATGGGAACCTACAACAATATTTCCCAGGGGGTGCGTTGCCGAAAGCACGAACTATGTATGATGGAGAGCACACAAGTAAAATTCTTGTCCGGAGGTAAAATACCCCCTCATTTAGATTGCTACTTGGGGCTCGTCATTGCAAGAGTTTAAAACAACGGTTCGATTTAGTGGTAGGAACTTGAAATGTAAGCTCATTACTTAGAGTAGATAAGTTAACGAATTTATTAAGCGAAATGAGAAAAGGAAAGCTGGACGTTTTAGGTATTAGTGAGGTGAAATGGCCAGATAGTAATGACTTTTGGAAAAATGATTATAGAATAATTACAGCTTCTTCAACTAATGAACAGGCAGGGGATCGAATAGTGTTATGTAAAAGATTAGGACGTAAAGTTAAAAGGTACTTACAATTTAGTGACAGAATAATTATAGATAGATTGAGTACGAAACCCACAGACACTGTTTTAGTACAGGTTTACATGTCAACAACTCAGTACGAGAATGAGGAAGTAGAAAAGGTATACGAGGATATAAATAATATAGTAAAAATTTAGTAGTTATGGGCGATCTTAATGCGTCAGTAGGAGAAGGTAGCGAGAGAAAAATGGTAGGAAAATTTGGGTATGGTAGACAAAACGATAGAGCAGAAAGATTAGTTGAGTTTTGTCAAGTAACTGTAAACACCCTATTCGAACAACATGTTAGAAGAAGATATATCTGGAAAGCGCCAAGTGATAGCACTAAATACCAAATAGATTATATTTTAGTTAAACAAAGATTTAGAAACCAAGTAAAAAACTGTCGTAGTTATCCAGGGGATGACATAGACAGCGATCATAATTTAGTTAAAATGAAGCAAAAATATAATAGAGTTTGAAATAAGACAGTACATGTGTGTAGAAAAGCTAGAAATAAATGGATGAAGAAGAATTGTAAGGGAATACAAGATGATTTGAGTGTAGGTAAGACAGACGGAGCTTACAGGACAGTCAAAAAGTTTTTCGAAGGAAATAGGAAAAAATATAATGGTGTTAAAGATAAGAATAATGAGCTTCTAATAAATAAAGTTGCGGTAGCAGATAGATGGAAAAGATTTATATAAGGGAGACGATATGGATGAGTTAAAGAACGACCAAGAAGACGATGTGGAAATAGAGTTCTCAATATTAAGAAAGAAATTTGATAGAGCTGTTAGAGATCTTAAACTAAATAAAGCGCCGGGGATAGACGATATACCCGCAGAATTAATAAAATATGCTAGTCAGAAAACTTTAGACAGATTATATGAACTAGTATAAGTAATATATGACACAGGTGAGGTCCCAATAGATTTCGAAAAAAATATTATTATCCCAATCCCCAAAATGTCAGGAACTGATAAGTGTGAGAATTTTAGAACGGTTAGTTTAACTTCTCACGTTTCCAAAATACTAACAATAATAATTAGAAATAGAGTAGAAGCTTTGACTGAGAACTGTTTAGGCAAAGATCAATATGGTTTTCGTAAAGACAGAGGGACTATAGAACTGATACTAATGATTAGGGTAGTTATCAAAGAAAGGTTACAAGAAAATAAAAAGACTCATTTCGAGTTTGTAGACTTAGAAAAAGCATTTGATATGGTTAATTGGATTGTTATGTTCAGAGTTTTGCGAAAAATAGGAATCTCTCATAGGAATAGAAAAATTATTTACAGTCTATATAAAAACAAAAGCGTACCAATTAGGTTTGATGAAATAGAAAAGGAAGCTAATATTAGAAGCGATGTTAGACAGGGCTGTATACTATCTCCCTTGATTTTTAATATTTATATTGAAGAAGCTTTAAACTTAGCTAGAAAGAGAAAAGAGATAGGTTTTAGTGCACAGGGACAGAAAATATACATGTTAAATTTTGCAGATGATACAGCCATTATAACAGAGTCTAGAAAAGAGTTAGGAGAGTTTTTAAATATTTTAGATGAGATACTACAGAGTAACAATAGTATGAGAATTAACTAAGGAAAGACAAAGATAATGACAAGTGAGTTACAGCCTAGTTCTAAACCAAAATTAAAAATAGGTGATACCGAGTTAGAGGAGGTAAATGAATTTTGATATTTGGGTAGAATAATTACTAAGGGCGGACGTAGGGTAAGGGATATAGTAGCTAGAATAGCTCAAGCTAGAAAAATGTTGTTAAAAAAGAAAGACTTACTAATAGCTAATAGTATTAGTTTAGATAATAGAAAAAGTTTCCTAAAGTCGTAAGTATGGAGCGTTCTAATATACGGTAGTGAGACTTGGACAATTAAATAGGTAGATAAGAAAAACATAGAAGCTTTTGAAACTTGATGTTATAGGAGAATCTTAAAGATTCGTTGGACAGATGGAGTAATAAATGAAAAGTTCATAGAAATATATGAGAGGAACCCTGTATGTGGAAACAGTTAAAGGTCAGAGGAGATAAAATCATAGGGCATCAATTAAGACGAGGGACTATTTAGTACGGTCTTAGATTATAGACTACTAAATAAAAATAGAGTTAGGAGACCTAGACAAAGCTATATTAGTCAAATTATTAGATATTTAGGTTGTGAAGCGTATGTAGACCCTTTTAGACTAGCTCAGAATGGAAAAGAATTTAGCGCTGCGTCAAACCGACCTTAAGTAAGTTCGAAAACAAAACAAAAAAAATAAATAACTATAAATCAGCTAACTATATGTCACCATGACATAACTCACAATTAGTTAGCGATCTGGCATGTTGGCAGCAATTCGTTGCTTAAGTCTTACCATAACATATAATTTAACACTTTTTCCTTTTTGGAGGGGATAACCAAGTAGTATTTCATTTTCTTATAAATGGGAATCATGTAAACATGTTGGAGCTATTTAACAACCATCAGGTCTATGTAAAGTTTTTGTACCTACAGCTTGGAGTACCTCAATTTTTTTATTCAGCACTCTCGTTGTCCCCTTGCTTCATTTGTGGCTTGAGAGTTATTGTCTCGTTTTGTTTTGTACTGTTGGTTTTCCTCCTCGTTTAGTTTCTTTTGGTTTTTCGCGAAAAACTAATGTCTTTTCTTGAGATCGGAAACTTTACTATTCCTTTACTAAAGTTATCTTTCTTTTGCAGTATTAGACAATTACATCTTTATCCCCGGTGATTGCTACCCTATACCTTTTCTTTTCCTATATTCCTTTATACTTTTTCACTTGGTCCGGTGTACTGTTCCTTCAAGCCCATTAAAATTATTTTGTTGAATTTTGGTTTTCTATAGTCTTCTTAAGCAATTTTCCTTTTGGTTCACACTATTAGTGTTTATTCAGTCTTCGAGTCGGATATAAATTAATTTTTTTTTGGTTTTTACATTTGTTCGGGTTTTCTAAAACAAATACTTTTGATTTGTTTTATTAGTGTACTGTCTGCTCCATTGCTTCTGCTTTCTACCTCGACCTAATAATTTTTCTAGGTGGAAAACTTTTTACCCTAAATTCCTGCAATGGATCTATTTGTGCATTCTTCATATAAAATTTAATTTTTCTAAATACTTTGTTTTACTTTTTTTTAATAAGCGCCTCTTAGATATTCTAATCTAAATGACATGCCTTTCCTATGCTATTTCAAATTATTCGAACTGTTATTTAATAAGTTCGATTGAAATTAATGCTTATTTAGAATCTCCGATAAGGTTTCCTTGACTGTTTTATACAACGATAAATACGTGGAATTTATTCTATGGTTTGCTTTGACTTGGAAATATCAAAAAGATTCGCGTTAAAAATTCCCTAAAGTACAGCTTATCGTTAAACTACTTTAAATAGGTTTTGTAAAACTTTTTGAAATAGCCTCCAAACAACCTGCATCCTAAAATATAAACGCCTTTAGTAGTACTGAGAAATCCTATTTCGCTATCACACAAGGGTTGAACTCGCTCAAATTCACGAGCAATAAATCGTCCCCTCAATTAATTCATTCTAGGTATTGTAATCCGATATAATAAATCGCTATCGTTTCAATAACAATCAGGCAACCTGTTATACATTTTACTCCATACTTCTGTAAAGACGGTTGCAAAACTACTTAACCATTTAAACAAATATTGTTTTCCTATACAGATCAATTAAGTGGAAGTCATTATACAATATTAAGGCTTTTTGTTTAATTGACTATTGTTCTAATAATATTTTGCAGCTACTGTCTGGAAAATATACCTCTGTAGGTACGGTTCGCAAAATACTTCACATATTATCGCTGGGAATTGTTTTTAAAACGCAAACGCATTGTTTTCAATCCTTATAAATACAGACTGAGCTTTGAAAGAAAGATCATTTAATACGTCATTTCATCGATAGGAAACTCCGTAAGTCGCGGTGCAAAGATGCCTTGCTTTACTTAGTGTTTCAGTCTAATTAAATTGTTTTATCTAGTATCCAGTCCGTTGTCGAATGTAGCACGCACTTCCAAATCCTCTACAATGCTACCAGAGATAAGCAAGCTTGTTTTAAGGTACATTTATTCTGTTTTATTTTTTCCTCGGTGTTTCTGTAGAAGATAGACACTTATTTTGCTGATTGTTAACCACGGAAGGGCCATAGTATTTCTTTCTAGCGGTTGCACAATATATTACAGACTGCGCGTTAAAAATTTACTTTCATAGCGTACAAGTGATTATGTAATTATTTTTCAAAGTCACAATTAGTATAAACCGAACCTCGCGCTAGAGCACTTTCTACTATTTCTTTTTCTTGTAAATTAGTGGTAACATCAACGGCTTGTTAGCCCAAATTATAAGTTAGGGTAAGTTAACACTTGGTTTATCTCAGTTAGGGTTACCTTATTTCTTATAGAAAGTGCACTTCACAAAGCAGGTGAAGTTACTGTATATATTATGTGTACTTTTTCTTGTATATATTTAGGTTTGTAAATATTCCTTTTATACTGTTTGACCTAACGGTTTGTAAATCTTTACTGATGTTTCTAATTTTCCTTTCTGTGTGAATCACCCCACTCTACGACGTTTTGAGCTAGCGCGTCATCCGATTCTTTTGGATTTTTATTCTACTCTTTTTCTGTTGCGATGTTCGGTGTGAGCGATTTTCTTACTTACTTTACTAGTTTCTGTCGTGTCTGCACGGAATACCGTAACGGATTTATTTAATGAAATGAATGGGGTTAATGTGACTTTACGGTCAAATGAATTTAAAGATTCCTACGGTCTATTCTCATGCATACCGAAAATAATTTAACTTCAACCTTCTACGACATGTGAAAATTTCTTTAAGGATTCTCCTCTAATCTTCCGGTATCATTGGCATTAAATGTACTTCTATCTTCTAAACTTGAATTGATAACAAATTCTTGAATTTCAAAGAATCTGTTATCTAAATTAGGTATTTTGTCCATAGAATCTGAATTTTTAGGTTCATTATTACCAAGTTTATTTTAAACAAATTCGGGGCTATCAACGGTAGAAAAGCTCAGTTTTTGTAATTTATATGTATATCATATTAACTAAATTTTTAATATTTAAATTTGATGTACTTTTGTTCAGAGGATTTAAAAATAAGCATGTGATTTGTAAAAAAAGTATTGTAAAAAACAAAAATTATACGTTTATACCTATACGTACATACCTATTTATCCTACTTAATTTTTAATCTAGTAGCGCAAGTTTATCTCTTACGTTCTTGAAAATTCCTATTTATATTTGCTTATCTTGATTACATTTATTTTTTTTCTAATATACACAATAAATGTTTAAATACAAATATTTTAGTTTAATTTATTTTAATTAATCATCGAGTGTTTAAGGAATCTCGCATTTTTTGTGTATTCAATATATCAGATTCGCTAAATTGTAGGCAGGAGGACAGACGGCCTTTGACCTGTTGAGGCCGTTGGTCAGTTTAGCTATAATTATGCAGCGTTAGTCAAATATTCAACAACCTTTTGCGGTTGAAGCTTATTTTAAAAATAATAATTCTGTTTTAATCATCCAACGTTTATATCGCCGTTACTCTCATTTACATCCATAAGATCCTTTCTAGTCAAATAACAATTTAAAAATAGACACAAATGCCGCACTACTGATTCATGTGACGAGAAAACCAAAAAGAAAAACTCGTTCTGTACGCACACTTAAAAATGCTGAAAGCGTAAGGATTAGCTGTGCTACAAAATCCTACACGATCTACTAAACGGCAAGCATTAGCACACTATATTTCAAACCGTAGTACGCCGCATTCTGAAAGACTTACACTTTCATCCTTATAAAATTCAAATGTACAAAGGTTTCTGTCTCAAGATCTTGGACTACGGGTTCAGTTTTGCGAAAGTTTCGAAGAGTTATTTGGTGTAAATCCGAATATCGTTAATTGCTTGCTGACGTCAGATGAGCTGGTTATGTTAACAAACAAACTACTTTGGTTACTGGGGGATGAAAACACTAATTTTACAAATTGCAACTTTACTGCGAAATAGTTACTGTGTGGTTTACATCATCCCCCTTTGTAATTGTTGTGCCCTTCTTCTTTGAGAAAAACGACTTAACGGTTATTGTTTCATCACAACGTATCAATAAATATTGAAAACTATGAACAACTTCATGATGAAGGAGTGGATATATGAAAAGAATGGGATTTCAGAAGAATGGAGCTTCTTCTTAAACAATGTCACGAAATACGTTTCCTCATCGTGTCATTTTTAAATTTGGGGACTTCTGACCGGCTCGGTTACCGAATTGCGATTTCGTTCTATGGGACTACCTAAAGTAAAACATGTTGTCTAATGAACCGTAAACATCGGATCAACTAATACGTTTCCGGGCTCTCTTAGCTGCGATTTCCCTCTATGGGGCTACTGAAGTCAAAACTGTTGTTTGATGGACCGTAAAAATTGAATCAACCAATGTATAATTTTGAAAAGACATGAACGCAATGTCAAGCGAAATATTGGCGCAGCTGATGCAAAATCTTGGTACTTTGCTTAAAGAGTGTCAGCAGCGAGCATAAAGTCGTTTGGCTGATGTAATATTCATAAAGTAAAATTTCCGTGTGCAACATTCCTTTCAAATGGTTAGAATCATATTTCATTGTAGTAGTTTCTGTATTGATAAATCCCAGTATAAGGTTACGCATATTTCCTTTATGCAATATAGCTTTTAGTTTGCGTGCATTCTTTTCTAAGGTAGGATTAGTTTTGTATCTTACATTGTTCATACTCAAAGTTTGTAGAATTAATTAGGGAGGTTTTAAGGTTAAGAACGATGTAGTTGTTATTTTGTACTCTAAATTAATACAGTTTTATGGATCATTTGGTTTAGTTGATAATGCATTACGTTGGCGCTGATGTCCTTACCGAGTTGGGCCAAGGAAGTTTTACACGCAATTATCTTCACTCAAGAAATATAAAAGTCGCTTTCTCTGGTTCAAGTTAATGTGTCAATAAGATAATATTACATAGTTAGGTCAAGGAAAGGCGACACAAGCAATTTCAATTTGCAGTCTTAATTGATTTATTCGAATTCTGTCAAAGATAATCTCAAATCGTTTATGGAGGAAAGATATTTTATTGTTGCGCATTTTGTCATTACCATTGAAACAGATAATATGCAAAACCTGAGTAGTTACAGTTAACCTTTGATAATAAGGTATCGAACTGATTAATACGAATAGTTAATGCAGTTTGGAATGATACCATGCCAGGTTCTTACCTTTAATTTTAGGAACAAATAGGTTCTCGTAAACTGAAAGCTTCAGGTTATACAAAAATCATGTTAGTTAACAGCATGTGGTTTTCTTTTCAAAGCCACGGAAGTTCCATTAGAATCCTGTTAAAATAAACTGAGTACATAAGATAGTGGCTTTAGTTGTCTTCGAGGTATCTACAATCAAAAATCATTTGTCATGCATTTATAATGAACCTTTTGAAACTATAATCTATAGTAACGTTTTACGCAAAACTGCCCAACCAATACTACCCTCTCTTTTGGAAACTCAACCGACAAAACCGGTTAACGAAGGAAATAAGAAACAGAAAATACTCTATGTAGATTTAGAACCTTAAGATGTAGGTCTGTAAAACCTTAATGTTTTTAATCCCGCTTCTTTTTCTTTCTAGCGAGCAAACGTTTTAAACCCCGTTACTAGTCCTCTACGTCCCCCTTTTTTGCGCTGACTCTGCCCTTCCTTAGGATTTGATTTTGAGACTTTAAGTTTTGTGTTTTGTAAATAATTTTCTTGTTCTGAAGCAGCTGAAGCGATCTAGCGCGCACGCACACACATACACACACACACACACACAAGTCCCGAATGTCCCATTAGGATCCTGTTAAAATAAATTGAGTACATGAGATACCGGCTGTCACGGTAAATTTTGATATTTAATGATATAATGCGTTCCTTAAAGTTACGATGCCAATGAGTGCTTCGACGTAGCTCAAATGAGACTCTACAGGTGGTAGGTTTGACGATTCTTTAAGATACCGTAAGGAACTAAGCATATAAATCCAAAGAGTCAAAACTAAGTACAATACGGGCGCCAGGAACATGGAGCGAGCAGAAACAACGAGAAATGTTCCACGGTTTTTGGGCTAACCCAAAGTAATTCACTATACCACGAAATAAGAAACTAAACGTTCAAACAACCAAACTAATGCATTTATTTCTTTTTGTTTAACAAAAATAAGTCCTATGCAAAACTCACCAACTACAAAAATAGATTTTGGTTAATACATATCAATCTTAAGAAAGTTCCAATTTATAAATATAACACACGCACGTACGCACGCACACACGCACGCACACGCACGCACGCACGCACGTACGCACGCACGCACCCACACACGCGCGCACACACACGCACACACACGCAGACACACACACGCGCGCGCGCGCATACACACACACACAATTGATACGCTGTAAATAATATCCTACACTCAAATACGTATATCAACAGTAAACGCAAAAAATGGTACAATTTTCTGGACACGGGGTACCGTATGCAACTAAGCATATAAATCCAAAGAGTCAAAACTAAGTACAATATGGGCGCCAGGAACATGGAGCGAGTAGAAACAACGAGAAATGTTCCATGCAGGTTTTATGGCCACAAAATTTGCAGTGCTATTTGTATTGGTAATAGTGTTTAATCAATAAATACTCGTGAAAAGATTCACTTTAAATTCATTACGGTAATTGCAATAATAATCAAAAGGTTCACACCATGTCCTAAAGCGATCAGTAATTAAACTACCAGTTAAAAGGTTACTTTCGGCCTGAATGGTGGCAACCCACCATACAGAAATACTTAAAAATCACAAAATTAAGGTAATAATGAAGTGAAATGCTGTCTTTAATGTATGCTAAGTGATTTAGCATCAAGTGGTATAAATAAATTTAGATATAGACACTAACTCTTTTCATACAACCTGTTTACAGCACATATGCCATGAAAACGAGGCCCAAGGATGTCCAAATAAATCATGCAGCAACCAATGTAGACAACAGGTAACTAATCGAATGTAGATTAAAATTCCATAAAATTCCAATCATGAGTGCAGGTTACAGCGGAACCATACCAGAACATCTAACGCCATATAATAGACCAACATGAAACTAGGACGTAACCAAATACACCTTAAAATAGAATCTGATCGGGGCTACCCGAAGACCCATACATAAAACTTATACATATAATGTACACCTAGAAATAGAAACCACGTATGTGGGTGAAACTGTCACGGAAAATTTAAGTCAAGTTGACGGCCACTAGAAAAGTGCTTAGGTAGCGGCTTTTGGGTTGGGGGTGGTGACAACTTTTGCTCCGGATTAGTCAGGGTGAGACTCTAATTCAGGGTAGATCAGAAAATGTACTGCACAGATTATATTAATAAGGGTTAGTATTGAATCAGAGCCTGGACAGGGAATGCCAAGGCGCCAGGAACTGATAACAATTAAGGAGCGTATGAAACCTAAAGTCCTAGTTCCAACAGACTTCGAAGGAACCCCCTTCCAGATCATAAATATAAAACACGCAACTTCACAAAATAACTATCTTTAATATCGCATCGGAACACAAAAACAATTAATAACAAAATTCCAAATACCAGTTGAATTTTAATATTACATCAATTATGATTAACACAAGAATAGAAAATACAAAATTAGTAAATATTACCGTAAGGAACCCCGCACGAGTGCATATCAGGAAGAAGAACTTTAATCTCTCACTCACTTTAAAGTTATTTATTACTCACGTACTCATATACCCTTGGCCAAGAAAGCATGTAGTAGTACGTAAAATGCACCATAAATTAAGTGCTAGGTGTTCTAACCTCAATTTCAAATAAGCACCTCGTGGGAGCAATCTTTAACAATAGTGTAAATATTAGATACCTTAACGTACTGCAGAAATATTTCACAATTATCTCAATGAATCACCCTAGGTAGTAAAGAGGGTGCCTAGAAATATACTAAATGTTGATTTTTAAATATTAAATTTTGTATATCAGTATTACAGAATTTTGAATGAAGTAGATGTACTTCTTATGACCAGCAATAGCTCAAATTATTAATATTAAGTACTAGTAAAGGAAAATAATAAAACCACAATGGCACCAGATAAGCACAAACACTAACAACGAACAATAAATACATGGAATAATCTTACTCAATGATTAGCTTCTGTACGTAGTTATCTCACATCAAAGGTCGTCGAAGTCCTAGGCTGCTGGAATGGTAACCCAGAGTAACGACAGCTGGTCGGCAACGCCAATAAATGATAAATAATAAAGTTGATAGTGCGACAACGTTCTTGAGATAAAGGAGACAGGAGCATAACCAGAATGAAGAGCATACGTATAACGCACAATGAGACGGCGTAGGGAGGAAAAAGTAGAAGAACCCACGTAAGTGGGTCAATTAAATGTGCAATAACTGATTTAGAGATAACAGGACGTTACAATATTTAGATTTCAATAACGAACATCTGCACCTAGAAAAATTAAAATAATAAAATTTAATCTATTTTAATTCATACCAATTATGAACGATGATGACGAATTTAAATCCACTACAAGTGAAAATCGAAGCTTGCAAAAGGTATTCTAGAACCATAAAACCAAAATTGCCAAACTCCAATAATTATTTGTCGGTTCTACCTAAATCCGTAATCAATACGTTTATATCGGCAGAATCCAACTTCCACCAACAACGATCGAAATAAGAATGCCTCTTATCCACAAGGACAAAAGCAAAGTACAGCTTATTATCGTATTTGTAATTTCAAATGCAGATAAGTAACGTAAATTTGAGTATACGGCAATAACTTGTAATTATGAAGGTTAACACAAATGAAGCGCAAAGGTAACAACGATATAGATAGCAGAATAATGCTATCAACAGACAATTGAATTTAGAAATATTATATAAATAGAATGCTGACACAGAAGTGTCGACCGGAAGGTTACATCACATACAAAACCGACGAAAGAATATTTTCTAGTTCTACATAAAGATTGTAACAACGACTAAATATCCATGTCCACCTATGACATCGCCGTAAATCCGCTTCACGCGAAAATAATATCTCTATCAACCATAAACCAATTAAAGGAAATATTATAACCATGAGTGCTTGTTAAAATCCGTTACTAAAAATGAAGCGACAGCTAAAATACCAAGCTCGCCGAGATCGTTGTACGTGGAGAAGAGACCTCGGTTTCGGTTTTCACGTCTTATCAGACGCAAAGTTGATACGCTTGCCATATTGAACAACTTTTTATGATAACACAAACTGGTACCGAAAAATAATTATTTGAAACGTAATTTATATCAGAAATCGAAATCAGTCAACGCCCTACTTAAATGACAAGTCGCAATCAAGTGAAGGCGGGAGATATAGAAAGGCGACCAGTTTCGAGTATAAAATTTAAGTATTGTAAAAAGGATGCCAGTAGCACAACCAATTATACAAAAAGAACAAAGCAAAGGGCGGGGCGTTGCACGGCTTTAGTTGTTTCCGAGGTATCTACAATCAAAAAGCACTTGTCAAGCATTTATAATAAACCTTCTGAACTATAACCTACAACAATCGTTTATAACTTTACACAACTAAATAAAAATTTTCATTTATTTTCCGCTACTGCAGATTATAGTATCAGAAAGTGCATTATAAATACCAGATAAGCGATTTTTGATTGTAGATACTTTGTAAAGAATTTGCTTTAACCAAGACCTACTGGAACTTCTGAGACTTCGAAAATATGTGTATGTTCTTAATTAACATGCTTTTGTCCAATCTCATGTAATCAATTTATAGGAACCAATTTGAACCTGAAATTAAAGGTACCCAATTTCATTGATTAATCACATTATAATCCTTCTTCTTCAAAAGTTAGCCGTATCTACTCGAGTTGGACGTGTTATCTTTTTTGATGGTAATGACGAACTGCTCTACCAAAAAATGGTCTTTCCCCCACACACCATTCAAGATTATCTTTGGCAGAATTCGGAAAAATAAATTAAAACCGCAACTTAAAATTACTTGAGTCATTTTTTTCTAACATATGTGATTATATCTTACCTGAAACCTTTAACTAGGTAAATATCAAAAGACCTTTTATTTTTTGAATCGACAATAATATAGCGTGTGAAAGATTTTCGTACAAAGATGAAGAGATCTTAGACGTCGGCATAATGCATTAGTAATCAAAACAAATGAATCATAAAACTGTACTACTTTAGAATTCAAAGTTACTATACTATCATTTTTAACTTTAAAAGCTGCCATTATAAATTTGATAATCTCTGAATATTAACAATTGAATATTAAGAATAATTTTTCTTGGATCAAGAATGCATGCAACCTAATAATTTTATTTATTAAAGGAAACTTAAATGAAACTATTAAAAAAATATGATTATAACCTTTTCAAAAGAATATTACACGTGTTTCCTCAACAGTCTCTCATTTGAGTTTTGAACAATAACTTAGCAATTAATAAAAATTCAATTTAAAATGGATACTTCATTCTGCAAGATCATGTACAACAGTACAGTTTTGCGCAATAGCTTTAGTTATTCAGATAGTAATCTTAGTATTAATATATACTTAAGTCTATTGTGCGATTCGGAGGATGCAAAGATTGTAATAATTAAGTACTTGGTTTGATCATTGGTCAAAGCGCGCGGATTGAGTTTGGCACTTTAAGCTCCCTATTCTGAGACTTTTCTGAAACGATTGAAATGTAAGACCTGTTTTGTAGCAAACAAGCATCGGTTTTTATACAAAGTTTTGGTACGTAGCCACAAAATACGTATAGTACGTTTTAACTCGTCCATAGTCTATTTATAAGATCATGCCGATATTTATCTTTATTTATTATTGAGTTTATATCCGATGAATGGACATTTTTGTCTTAATTAATACTTAAACACATTTAATTACCCCATACGGCTGCTACATTACAAGAAAACTTTTCTCTCAGCTTTCTTTTAGCAAAATAGAAGGAATGACTGGGTTTTCTAAAAGTAAAACGTATTTGCAGCTAAGTTAATGCTTCTAGATATCAGGGGTTAAAATCCTATATAGCCTTCGTCCCGAAAGAGCCATTCTTGGAAAACTTCCCATTAGCAATATTCCCTTTACATTCAACTCCCGTCTAGTTTTTAAAGTTTTCTCTTCCGAACAATAATAAGAATAGTTTTAAAAGTGCAGTACTACATAAAATTAATATAAACTTACTTCAGCAGGAAAGGCGTATCCGTTTATAGAATGTTCTGAACCAAATTGGTCGTGTAAGCCATAGTGTACGTGAATTTCTTGAAATTGATACTTGTAGGAAAGGGGGCCGCCCGTTACGTTGATATGATGTCTTGTAGTGTTATCGACGGTTAATATCACACTATGGCCAGTATTACTGATGGATCCGCTAACCTAGAATGAAATATACAATGTATTACAAAAATTGGGACAGCTTAATAATTAACAATTAATTTTAAAGGAAATGTAACAAAGCACAAATAAATGCTAATAAATGTCTTAAGGCTAAATACTGTTAAAAAGCTTACAGTAGATGTACAGCGCCTAAGACCTATTGTACTTTCTCCAACTTACTAGAAAGAGTAATTATAAAATAATTGTGGTTTTACGCTCGTTCGTTATTTAAGTAAACGTTAGGTCTTAAAATAATTAATTAATTTTAGTTAATTCAATAAGCTTTAGCAAAAAAAATTTATAGAAGCTTGACTGGTTTATATATAATAGAGGGACTAATTCCATATGATATTTAATTAGGACACATAAATAAACCAAAGAGTATCGAGTACATTTTTATATAACCAGTAACAAAAACCGGGGATATCGCCGTTTACATTCACATTCGTATAAATTTACATAGTTGGTGTTCAAAATACCACAAAATCATAAAATGACATAAAATTAATGCGTTCACACTGAGTGATGACGTTTAACCCAACCATAAGACAGATTTAGACGCACAAAAAGTAAGAACAGAATCTTTAAAAGGGAGAAAGATTTAAATATAGTTCTAAGTCTGAAAAAGTACATAAATTAAGCTACGAGAGAAACGATGGTAAAGTAACAATGGAGTGAGGCCGTAGGCAGGCCCCTCAGCGTCAATTTGTTTTGTAGTTTTCTGAATACGCAGGCCAGGAAGTATACGCACGTAGTTTCGTGGAATTTAGCTTCGCGTTAGTCGAGTATCGGTACAAGGGCATTGGTCCATATAAGGTAGTGAACGAATTTCTTTCTTTCAGCAAATGCTGTAACTTAAATAGATGAAATAAGGTAACCTAACGAGGCAGTAGTTAATGCACATGTGTATTATTGGTGCTTTTGAATGTGTTTTATTTAATTTAAAAATAAGGAATGGAATTTAACTGTGAATACCGTGTAACCTTTTGTTTTGTGTTAATAGTTGAAACTTTTGAAACGGGATGCATTTAATAGTAAATTTCTTTGTTTAAATTTACTATCTTTTGTGGACATGAAATGGAGGAAGCATACGTTTTTATCGTGCTATTTTATTCTACGTATTGTTGTTAAGAGTTCAAATAATTGGAATCTCTATTGCCGTATAAATCAATCTAGGAAACTAAAACAATGATTGGTAAGATTATTTACCGATAAATGTCTCTTTAAAGTATTCTGTTAATAAAATCTGCCCAGTTGAATGTTGCAATTGGTTTGTTTTTTAGGGTAGTGTATGTATATTTCCGTATTTACTCTTATAGAGTTTAAGCTTATATAAATTTGTATTTAGAGTTATTTATTAGAAAGGTAAAGGTAATCTTTGTGAAAGTATATTTAGCTACCCCAGTGTTGGAGTCATTTTTAAAATAGCACTAATTCAACAAGAAGTTGATGTATTTTTAAGGTGTGGTTAATAGAGATAAAAATAAGATGGCGAGATTTTTGAACATCGAAAACAAGGAGACTTATGCGAAGTAACCGTCTTCCGGGTAGCAAACATACCGAAGGAATTGCTGAGTCAAGACGGTTCAAAACTCTATTTTTGATTAGTAAAGCCTTTGAAGGTATCTGGTACTGCAAATTCGTTTTGTATTTCGCCATTTTTCATGTTTATATTTTGATTATTTTTATCATTTATCTATAAAAGCTCACCCCCACAACACTACAGTTATTCAATGTACCTCTAAAATTGTTACCAGATTCCTGCCTCTTCTGCGCAAATCCAAATTTGTAACGTAACATCATTTTTACTCGTAACAAATTAAAAGTTCCGTACTAAGATTTAGTCCTTTTATGAAGCAGTTGATTTGTTTTTGAGAATTGATGAACTTCACATAGCCCAAAATTCCTGTTCTAGTTTTTGTTCAAATTCTTTCTCGATACCTAGCTGTTCTTAGGCATATCGTTCATGACCATTAGAGGCAGAAGCATGGTATTTATAAACTAACACTACCAATTAGCAGCTCCTACTAACAATTTTTCGTTTACGCTGATTGTTCATTTGTAGTTAACACCACTTACTCCCTTTTTTGTTTTTTTTTTTATTATTTAAGGCCAAACTTAACGTTAACTGTTCATAATTTTGAATACGCTCCTAGTTTAAAGTTTATGTTATCAAGTGATGTTTTATTCTACTGGTACACAACTCTAGTATTCTCCAACACGTTATGGTGTAGGCAGGATATTTGAGTTCCTTTTTGTAAGTAATTAGGTTTATAAGTAACAAAGTTATAGATATAAGTAGTTGCTGTTTACTATAAAGTCAAGTTTAATGCTTAGTTTCCTTATTACTTATTACGGTGTACAATTGTTTCTTTTTCTTAACCTTATATTCAGTTTCTTGGTATACCGAAATTAACTTTCAATTTAGGGTTCAAGTATCCAGAAATTGAATGATCTCTATTTTGCATTTGTTTGGGATTCGTAGAAATGCAGTTTTTAGCGTTATTCAGAATAAATAGTGCACGTTTCAACTGGTATAACTTAGTATGGACAGATATCTCGATGAAGATAGTATGAGGGTGTCACCTGCTCCTTATTATGCATGAAATGCATTTTAATATATAAATTCTAATCAAATCTATTTAAAAAAGAAAGTTTATACAGTCCTATGCACTAAGCTATCAATCAGAAACACAAAATGGTTCTTCGAACCGCATGTTAATTAAACTGCGGGTAAAAATTCTTACATTTGTTCAGTATTAAATGCAAACTACACACAGACTTCGTGTGAATTCGATACACCTTATGCTGATATGGTTCTTACGTTGTTGCCGTGACTGCATTCTGTCGTTACTAAATCCTTTACAGCTATATGAAGGAGGATCGAAAAGGATAATTCAAAATAAATTTAGTATATCAGGACAAATCAAAGTGAGCATGTTGTATGAATTTGCTATTGTAACTTCAAACCGTTATTCTGTATTTAGTTTAAAGTTTTAATCTTGTGTTATACCTAAGAATAATGATATTCATTAACTGTTTGAAAATAAATAGTTAAGTTCTGAAGCATTTGCGCTTACTTTAGCAGGTCAAATATTAATTATTTGAGTAATTTGAGTGATCGTTTCAAATTGAGTACAGTTGTATATTGTATCTACGATGATATTCAAATAATATTAAAAAATTGCATAGAAAAAGAAGTTGGATTAAATTTCGTTTGGTTTTGTTTACTAAATACATAAATAAAATAACCGATCAACGTATTCAGAGAGACAGTTTATTATATCAAACTCAATCAGAAACTAGACTATATAAAGCTAAATTGTTGTTAAACGAGTTTGAGGAAATACAAGCTGATACTGAAAATTTAGTTGATGTAGTAATGGAATATGATTTAATTGAGCGAGATAATTTCTAATGTTCTTATTTTCTAGATATTGCCACAGCAAACAGCCTTTTGAACCATAAAAACATCTCGAGTTCATCTCTTCCGCTACTTTCAAGCAATCGTTATTCACATAATGTAACGAAAACTCTATTTACAATAACAACAGTCCTTTTTTTCAAACTGACTTTACAAGCCCTTTCAACAACTCGTAGTTACAATAGAATTCTGAAAGCTTTTCCAACGCTTTATTTCTAGCTAAGTACAAGTACTATTTTTTAAAACTACGATGCTATCGTCATACTTACTTATAACGATGCACTATAATTAACCATTCAAGCACTTATTTTTAATTTATATCAAGGCACTATCATTAATTTATATCACACAAGGCGATTCACATCAGCAATAATTTATGTCGCATCCTCAACAGCCTCAAACCAGAACATATTGTAATCAAAGCTTTAATCAGAACTGAATTCCAATATTCACGAAAGCGTACCAAAACGGATGCAAATAATACCCCAAATGTACCTATCGTAATCTACATAACACGTAAATGCAAAATTCTTGCGCCTGTCAATCAAAACCATTTGAAAGATGAGGTGCCGCCGGAACTTATCAATGAATTTTTGTGTACAGATTGCCCATTTACATTCTAATGTAGTTATTCTGGTAAAAAACAGACCGATCGGAGTAACAGTGCCCCCATCTTAAAGCTGTTCCCTACCAGAACATTCTGTGACCAGTACGTTGGAGGTCCATTTCACGGTAAAGACAATCGAAGCTATTTCTGCAGATTCCATACCGACAGAACTAGCATAAATTTACTATAACCCCTCGAAATGCTTAAATTCCACTTGTTTAAGTTTCATAAAATTTTTTAAAAGTTTAATGGGTATAGATAATTTAAAGGACTTAAAGGCCAAGGTAGATTTGGAAAACAACCGTTTAATTACACAACAAGCAAAAATCCCTATTTACTTTTAGGAACTAAATAGTGCTATAAATGCAATAAAAGTCGAATTCCTAACGGAAAAATAAATTTAATTGAAAGTTTCTATTAAAGACGGAGAAATCGATTAACAAAGTCTTACATTAACGAATAAGATTAAGCTTTCAATACGAACCCAGGATGAAATTCCAGTATACTCTCAAACTTATCGACACCCCTTTGTTCAGAAGCTAGAGGTAAAACGGCAAATTGACAAAATGTTAAAATCCAAAATTATACAACCCTCTACTTCTCCGTGGTTCAGTACCGTTTGGGTAGTCCCAAAAAAAAGAACGCTTCGGTCGAGCAAAAATGGCGCATAGTAATTGACAATCGTTGCCTTAATGAAAAGGCAATCGGCGATAACTACCCCATACCGAATATCAATGATTTACTGGATAATTTACGTCGATGTCAATAATTTATGACAATTGTTTTGGCAAGCGGGTTCCGCCAATTCGAAGTGTACACAAAAGATGTTGAGAAAACTGCATTCATTACAGAAGATGGACTTTTCCAGTTTCTTAGGACACCAATGGGATTAAAAAATTCCTTTTCTACCCTACAACGTATAATGGACCACGTTCTACACCGTTTAATAGATATTTGGGGAGCCTTTATGGACAATATCATAATCTGGAGTGTTTGTTTTCAGGAGCACCGCATCAATTTAGAAACTGTGTTTAAAAGATTAAAGGAATCTAATTTTAAAATCAAATCGGATGAATGCGAAGTACTGAGAAAAAATTGCGTTTCTAGGACACGCAGTTACCCTTAACGGCAGAAAGCCCAATCCAGAAAAAATTAAAGCTATAATAGACTTATCCTTATCTTCGATACTAAACAAATAAAAGGATTTTTAGAATTATTAGGGTATTATCGCAATTTTATAAAAAACTTTGCCGATTTAACTAAACCCATGACAAATGCCTTAAAAAGAATGCAAAAATCGAACAAACTCCTAATTTTATTGAATGTTTTGAATTGTGTACAAATGTATTACCCAATGAACCGATACTTCAATTTCCGGATTTCGAACGCCCGTTTAATATTACAACCGACGCTAGCAATGTAGCTATGTATATGTATGTGCAGTATTATCATAAGGACCAATAGGTAGAGACCTTCCAATTCCATATATGTCACGAACGCTTAACGATAACGAGCGCAATTGCAGTACTATCGAAAAGGAAGTTTTAAAAATTGTTTTCGCAGTATAACATTTTAAACCATATGTGTATATTCGTAAACTCAACAGTATCACGGACCTTAAGCTATTACATTGGTTATTCTCATTAAAAGAACTCAACTCTAAACTTTTGAGGTGGAGATTAAAATTAGACGAATGTAACTATAATATTATTTATAAGAGAGGTAAATTAAACGCCAACATAGACGCCCTCTCACACATTGAAATTAATACTAAAGAAATAACTCAAAATCCGATTGTTGTTAAAGATCAATTCTCTGAGGAGCCTGTTAACGATAAAGTCTCAGATTACTAGTCTATACTTGTAAACCTTGACGAACAGCAACGCTTTAATGATTTGAAGGTTCCGATCTCAGAAAAACCATTAAATTATGGTATAAATCAGATAGTATTGATAACTGTAAATTTTTCAACTTGTTTACCGAAAATTTTATATTATCGTGAATGACAAGGAATTCTTGTTAAACTATCAAAAAATAATTTTGACGCAGACTTAACTGAATTTATCAAAAACTTTAGTGTCCCCCCAAGTAACGTATTATATTTATTTTAAAGATGAGAACGCGTATACAAAGTTCTGCGCAGACTACGACGAAATTTTAGATGGCAATTGTATAAATTCACAAAACATAACCAAATTCTAAAAGACGTTGAAGATAATTAGATTGAAGTATTATAAACACATAGCATGCCTCAAAAACGTGGTATACTTGAAACTCACGAGTACACATTGATACATTTTCGGTGAAAAAATCAAATTTCTTACAATCATTGATATTTTCTCAAAATAGCTCAAGTATACCACATTAATACTATTAATTCCATAGAGGTCATACAAAATTAAATTAAATTATCTGGTCATCATAGAATACCCTATACAGTTGCATGTGATCTAGGTACCAAATTGAAAAATTATATTTTACAAGAACTTAAAATTGCATAAAACGGATATACATTATACTTCGTCAGGAAACCCAAGCTCGGACAGTATTATTGAGCGGTTACATTCTACCTCACTGGAGTACATTAGAGTTTTAAACAAAGCGCACCCTTCCGAAGTCATGAAAACCCAAATGTTGTATGCCATATTAGGATACAATAACTCAGTTCATTCAGCGACTAATTTAAAACGAGTTAACGTAATCAATGGTCACATATCAAACAACGACCCCTAAATATAGATTTAGTGGCTCAGATCATATCCTCGAATGTAAACTCCCATAAACCGAAACCCAAATTGCTTTATTAAACCGTAAACAAAAAATTAATTCAGAACAAAAGCAACAGATATCTAAGGTAAATGAGCGAAATAAGGACGACCACACCTTACTTGTAGAAAAATCAGTAAGACTAAAAGCCAATGTAAATATAAGTGAAAGAGAAACTCAGAGATCGATTTTCTGCTGAAACAAAAATAAGCCAACTTGATGCTGTGACTGAAACATTGAAAACAATATGTCAACTAAATATAGAATATCATTTTAGAAGCCTTCAAACGCCTCATCAAACAAATCCCAGTTGTTCGTAATTTATAAATTCTGATACAGAATAATATTTCAGAATCACGACATAACTGCTCAAGTAATCTTACATAATGTACAAATTTATCCAGGGCTACTTTCAGTAAAATTAAGCACTGCAAAAATTCAAGAGCACACCCGCAGATTCATACACTATTTTGATTTCGAGCACCTACTTCATAAAATCAATTGGCTGGACTCTTAAAGACAGTACGTCATTAATGCCATTTACACAAATCATGTGTACTCAAAAGAATTAAATAATTATATTAAAATTCCCCATGCTGTACAAAGCTTGGTACAAACAAAAATGTACACCAAAAAAGACAAAAGAGAGGAATAGTTAATGGATTAGGCTTAATTTTCAAAAGCAATACTGGCAATCTAGATGCCGACGACGGAGTTTGTCATGGCAAGGTTTCCAATCTACAGCGTAGTCAAAACGAATTAGAAGACAGATGCAAAATCAGATTTCTATATCTTTAGAAATAATCGAAAGGTTTAATAAAACCATCCAAAGCATAAACCACAACAAATTTTCTTTGAAAAATCGCATCAGGTTTATTGAAAGAGAAAATGAGGCTGTTGAAAAGGTTTTAGTAACTTCAAACGTTGTAAATCAAATCATTAATTTTTATCAAATTATATATAGTTTCTTACAAGACATTTAAAATTCTATAGTTTTCACTAAATTAAATGTGCTCCAAAATGGTGTTATTTGAACAAAACTAGAGAGATTGCTATCCTCGGGTCAATTACCGTTCAAGGTCGAATACGGCAATATTTTGCCTTATGAATTATTAATAAAAATGCAATGCTATATCAGTTATTATAAAATCGTGGTCGTTTTAAATTTAGTAATCAATCATTCTCAAGATTTAAATTTTTATCATTTATACACGATTTCAATCCAGCAAAATTCTATACATTTTCCCTAAAACAAAATGCGTTGTTATTTTTGACGAGTTTTATGCTCAAACAAATGAAAGATGTGTTCGGAGATTTTGAATAATGCCTACTGTTACAAAAAACTACTCCTGATCCCAAAGAGTAACAATTACAACAATTGTGAAACCGATTTAATGTACAATCAAATAACAAGTGGATGCCAATATGAAGAGGTGGCGGTGACCCCGCCACAATTGTTCAATATTGAGGGAACCAATAAATGGGTAATGATGCATCCTAGTTGACAGAGAAGCCACCTCGATTGTAAAACCTAAAACGACATATAAGATCTAATTGACACAAACTCAGTTATTATTTTCGGGGATCTCCAGATTACGTTCAACAAGGAAATCATATATTGTAAGGAAACTGAAAAGACCTATACATTGACGTTCTTTAAAATCGACATCGCGGAGTTGGCTGTACATTATGAGACATTCAGCTCTCTTCAGTGGGAAAATAATAATTTGGATAAACTCTGTTAAGCAAATAAGAAATTTCTCTACAGAAACTTTCAACTAGTATCTCAACCTGAGATCAATTATTACAATTATATAATTTATTGTATTATTGGTATCGTTTTTGGAATTGTTCTGTTTCTATATTATAAAAAATTGTGTACACGAAAAATGTCCCAACAATATAAATAACCCAACAAGAAAGACTGAAGGTTTTCTTATGAATCAAATTTCGTCGCAGCCTGCAATTTGAAAATCATAGGGAGGAATTATGTTAGAAATTAATAAAAGATTGTGTTAAACTTGTTACTAGACGAATCATACTTCGCTGATGTGTATGCGAATAGTTTCTCTAACAGATGTGTTTAGAAGAGGTGTACAAATTATTAGAGAGTAGTCTGTAGCTAGAGCACAATGTATTAACATATATTTATTTCTTGTTTTACGGTAGGCTTATAAATCGTTTTTAAAAAGAGTTTCTATAACCACCGAAATATAAGTAGCTTGTTTATTTTCTTTCATAACATTATAATTTCTCTATTCTTAGTAAATTCAAACAACTAGATTGGTTACTGTCTTGATTGTTCAAGATTCTGTAACTCTCCTATGCAGCAATTCCTGTTCAAAAGCTGATCCATAATTTGAAATTTTTAAGATACTACCTGTAATTTTTCCGCCCATTATTATTACTGCGTACACACAACATCTGTCAGCTAAATACAACACATTAAGTTTTGCAGCCCAAAGCACAATGTATTCTGACCTTTATCATCACCGGTGATACTGAGCAATATTACTTTCTAATAAGTTTGACACTTTAGCAGACACCTTCTTAGGCCGATGGATTGCATTTAGTATATTTTTTTCAGACCTTCGTCATCTGTATCCACCTAGCAGCTACTGAATGTCCTTTGACTCATACTAGCTCAAGGGTGTTAGAGTTAGAAGCGAGCTCAAGGATGTGATGGTATTGCAGTACCATCCTTGAGAGGAGCTTTGTTCATTTAGGCTTAAAAGAACTGCTCTAGTATCGTTTATAATGCATATAGTTCTATTTTGAAATCTATGTTCCAGAATAGCGTTAGCACTGTGCATGAAGGCTATGACTTTTGCTTGGAATACAGTAGTTAGCTTGCCCAGTGTGAAACTTTCATGATGGTCTATATCATCTGAACAAACGTTTGCCTCAGTACCTTCATGTAGCTTTGAACCATCTGCGTAAATGGAGATCTCGGTTGGTGACGCATCTTCAGTGTTAAAACAAACTCCAAAGCGCTTCCTGAAAATCATTGTGGGTGCGATCGGGTCAACCACTCCTCACAGGAGAGGTGTGTTGCGCACTATCTCCCCCAGTATGTTATCGAGTCTACCCTTGCCGCCTTTATTGAGATATAGAAACGCAGACACAGTGTTGCTCTCGGAGCTATCTCCTCCACACGCCGATGTAACAGAGTTAGACCTAGAATACGACTTCGTGGATGAGACAGGTTCGCGGATGACTGATGATCCTAAGGTCCCGGGTGCGACTCTCAACACGGAGCACTTGAAAATGTTAGGCGAGCAATTTTCACAAAAATATGCCCGCGTTTGTATTAGAAGTAAAATGTAGGTACCGCGTGGGTGTTGTCACGCACGATAAAGATTCCTACCTTGCTTAGAATAGTAAGGATTCGGCAAAGATCAAAATTTTCAGGTAAATAAATTGGCTTCCTGGCCAATGTAGCACCTACGGGTGGAGCATTGAAATATCATATGTAGGAAAGTATGCCTATTATGGTTTATAAGGCTGTCGTAGGTGTGGATGGTATTACATCCGTGATGCTTACATATGTCAATTTTTTTATATAAGTTAGCTTTTTAGCTGCATGGGCTAGACTGGTGCTGAACCACCATACTAAAGCGCCTATACAAAACATTGATTTAAGTACCGTAGTGTATAACCACAGGACAGCCTTTCGAGGGAGACCCCAAAGCTTGCGCATGGAACGTTTACTCTGTCAGAACACTAAATTTGTTTTCATAGTTTTGACTTATAGGGTACTCAGGAATACATGACAATAAACAGGCGGATGCTCTGGTGAAATAGGGATTGCTTTAGGGCTTTAATAGCACTTAGCAATGGTGTCCTATATCACCATTTGCGATACTCTCCATGAAAAGGTAAACAACCCACCGCCGTCATAAGGACAGGTAGGTTTGTACGACAGACTGCTGATGTGTATTGGATTTCCCATGACTAAAATCTAAAATTCCGTAATGTGCTTGCCGAGGCGGAAACTGTGACACTTGATCGGTATTCTGACTGGGCAGTATAAACTAAAAAAGCATATGTACAGAATAGTCTGTCAGCTGAATCCACCTGACGCGACTGTCAGCAGAAGGACGAGACGTCGGTGCGCATTCTGTGCACACGTATGGAACTCACCCAACTTCGAAAATCCTTACTGTAGGACCCTGGCCTGATATAAGAACAAAAGCAGAGATACCCAATGGTCCGACATTCTCAAATTTATTTGCAAGGTTGGGTTCATGGGGGATGAAGGACAATTTAGGGAAAGGGAAGCAACAAAATGGATTTCCTAAGAAGCCTAAGTATGCGTGGCGTTTGCTACCCTTCTCAATTCAATTCATCCATCCTACCTAGCAACTAAAATTTCCTTGTTCGGCTTGTTTTTCGTTGTTTTAAGGAGTATTTCAAGATTAATTTGTTTCATGGCAAAAAATGTAGTAGAGAGATCTGTCACATTTGGGTATTGCTTATTTCAGGTATATCCAATAACAGCATACACTTGTTATCAACGTGGCTAAACAATTGTGGTTAGCTACTTCTATTAACAAACAGGATTTTATTCCTTAGAAAATTGCCTTCTATCATTGTTACAGTAGACAACCAAATTTGTTTATTATATATTATGAAATAGACGTACTCCTTATATGTTTCACTCCAATTCTAACTATATGGCTATTATACTTTACACAAAAAAGAGCGTCTGACCGCTTCAAGAGCATAAGTGGGATAGTCAACCAGTTTGCTGAAATCTACTTGCGGAACTCTTGTTCCAAGAATAAGTTAGCATCAAAGAAAGCCATTATTAAGAAAATTAATGCGTTCAGCTAGCTCGACCAAAACCTAGCACACGATTGAACATACACACATACGCTTCCGTAAATCGTTTTTACTTTACACCATGAAAATAAACATACCGAGAGCTTATGCCAGTGAGTGTAAAATCCAGTCTCAAGTAATCATGCGTTTACAGAAAACAATTAATCCTCGATTTGTAAAAAGATACTGTCAACATTGTCAAAACGAACAAGTCCGTTTTAGTTCCTGTTAGTTTTAAATTAGGCCACGCGTAATTAATTATCTATTGGTGAAATTCAGTTACACCTTCTGCATCAGTAAGAAGTGAGGTTTGTCCGTATAGTATGTAGGTAAAAAGTAAATGAGCAGTCCGTTGTAACAGTAAATTGTGTGTTCTAGAATGCTTTCAAAATAATAAGTGCACTTTATTAGCTTGATAATGTGATGTCATTTAATTTCAAAAAAATGTAAGCATAATATTTATGAGTGCCTACTAGATGTGTGTTGGTCTTTTTGTTAGGTCATAAAAACTAAATTCGATGAGTTCCAGAAATGCGAGTAGTCCTCATACCTAGATGAAGTGCTTTACTAGGAAGTCAATATTATCAAATGTACACCTTTGCAAATATTTTGATTCAAAAAATCTACACAACTCGATTAAATAAAGAACGACATTACATTTGATTTTCCAATGCTCCACCCGAAGGTACTACATTGGCCAGGAAGCGAGTTTTTTTTACCTGGAAAATTTGGAATTTTGCCGAACACTTGCTGTTCCAAGCAAGGTAGGGATCTTTAACGTGCATGACAACACTCACACACGGAACCTCCATTTTACCTCTCATCCGAACGAGGGTGTATTTTTGTGAAAAAATGCTCGCCTAACATTTTTTCAAGCGGACCGTGTCGGGATTCGAACCCGGGACCTTGGGCGTAGTAGTCACACACATACCACTACGCCACGGAGCCGCCAATAAAGAACGACAGCTACAAATGTACACATTTATGATAAGGCGTGCTATGCTTGTTCCACTATGTCTGCACTGTGCCTGTTGAATACAAACCTCCAATGACATCAAAATATCTTTACTAGAATACAATTTGAACGTGACGTATCAATATTCAGGTACAAAATGCATATCTACATTCCACCGACGCGAAGAGAACGCGTAAGTTAACCGCATATTTATTTAAAAGGACAAGAAAATACTGCAAGTTTGATGACATTGGACGGAAGCAAACGATAAAAAGAACATGAATAGATTTACGACGAAAGTTAGATATAATTTGCAGGTCAAAAGGCGCTCAAACCCATAGAACGCACCTGTAGTCAGCTAGCCACGATCAACGATATTGATTGGAGCCTTTAGTGGCATATACAGTACTAACAGAGTTGAATAATAACATAAAATCACATCTATAAATAAGTCTACCCTACAGGTAGATAAATTTTAGAACCAATAACATGTTATCCAAATACTTACAAGAAAATTTGAAGTACTTATCAACAGCAATATGGTGAATGTTTCAGTTAAAAGATATAGTTTATCCCATGCTATATAACTTTTAAGAAAACCCTTTATTAAATAAACAAATGGCCGAATTCCTACTTAACATTAGCGGACCTTCTAAGAAGGTACTACACCCAATGCTAATTGAGGATGTTGGCCTACTGAAACTAATACGTTTCTAGCTACTTGATAATGAATAATTTTGCTTGGCATGGTGATAGTAATTCGAAGCATAGAAAACAAAAATCAATATAAATTGTTGTTGCAAAAAGAAAAGTCCGTGACCGGTCTCACTGTTCTTGCAGATCGTCAAACGGACGCATCTCTTTTTGCAAAACAACCAAGTTCTTGGATTATATACAAATCAAGGTGTATTTATAATACAAATTGTTTCTCATGTGCCCACTATACTCGAATATAAGCAACTAACCATCGATAACTTTTACAAGTCCCAACATGATCAGCATAGATGGAGTTGCCAGACAAATTTTTTTAAAAACTTAGTCCTAAGACAAGATGAAAAATAAATATATTGATTTTCGTTTTCTATGCTCGAATTACTTTCCCCATGCCAGGCAAAATTATTCATTATCAAAACTCTTTATTATTTTTACTTGGAAAAATGTTGAACTAATGTTTACATTCTTGATGATGTTTGAAAACTGTTAGCAGTAAAATATTTTACTAATCAACAAACATATTCGATATATTTCGATCACTATATTATTTATCATGAAGTTTTACTTCCAGTTGCATATCCTTAAAAACTTTAAAATTTATTCGGGTCCTTGTCGGGATATATAAATAATTGGTAGGTGCAGCTTAATCAAACCAATTTTGGATTAATTATTATTAAAGAAATACGATTGATAGAAGTTATTGAGAAAGACGTTGTAACCATCGCGTGTTACTTAAGTATACATTGGGTTATAGAAATAGGTTGATACAATTGCAATTATTGTAATGAGCTGCAGTAAGAGATCACACTTAAAAATTTATAGAGGTTTAGGTGATTTACAATTTACAACGAAGCTATTTCAGTATGACATTAAATTAGGACAAGAAAAATTACTAAAAACCGGGAACCTTGGCGTTCACACTAATATTTATATACTTCACTTGAGGTTCAAAATACCACATATTCATAAACGTACTATAATTTATTGCAAATGACCAGCTTTCGGTATTAACTGTAAAGCATGAGAACAATAATCGTTTACACAGATGGATGACATTGAATTTGATTATAAGAGGGATTTAAACTTTTAGAGTGAGAACGGAATTTTTTATATTAAAGCAAATATGCGACATAACGATTAAGTTCGGAATTGATAGGTCAAGAAAGAAATGTGTTTGAGTGACACCCAACGAGGGTAGGTCGTGGACCTTCAGGAGCAGTTATCGAATGGTTTTGAGTTTTGCTGGATACGAAAGTCAGAAATATCAATTGCTTGAATCGTGGAATTTATGTTCGTGTAGGTCGGGGTGCTTAACAATAAAAGGATGATAAATTAGTTTTACGGTGGTTGAAGTTTAAATGGATGGAATGAGGTGACGCGACCTGCTGATGAAGTAAGAACCAGGCAAATTATTGGCATCCCTGGATATTAGTCAACTTTAGTTTTAAAAATTATTTGAAAAATTAAAAACATGCTCACCATATAAGATTTTCGTTTGTATATGATGTATAATTATGCACCTGTAGATTTTATATTAAAATAACTTGTGTCTATGTAGTTGGAAATCAGTTTTTCGTTGTATAATTATTGGTAGACTGCTAAACAGGGACTGAAATAGTATTGTTTAATTATAGCATAATATTATTAACGATGGAAGGTTAAATATTTTCAAGGAGTAAGAAATATGTAAATGTAAGCTCAATTGTCGAAATATGGTTAACTAAAGAGTGCAAATTTGGTATTCTTAAACGACATTGAAATGGTTAAGTAAAAAGTTGGTATTGCGCCGTTCTTCTCTGTATAATAGTTAAAGAACTTCCAAAAAAATGAGATTTAAAATATCGTGTAGATCAAGCTGGGAAAATAAGACAAATGGAATAGTACCTTTATTTATGGATTAATGTTTTTTTCACAGTATTTTTGTTAAAAAAAATCTGGCCTAATGTCAATGTGCATGCAATTATGCTTTCGAAATTCTGTTAATGGAGTTCAAATTCTATTAGCAGTAAATTTCGAAATTCGATAAAAAGTTAATGAGTATTTTTAAGGTATGGCAGATAAAGGTATAGTGTGAAGTGACGAGATCTAGGAAAACCGAAATCAAAGAGACCTATCCGGATTAACCATCTTCCGGGTAGCGAAAATATCTAAATAAGAAGGTTTGGCGCCATTTATTTTTGATAACTAATAAAGTCTTTCAAGGTAAGTGGTACTTATAAAGTTGTTTTATATTTCTGCCATATTTAAATGTCAATATTTCTTTATGCTTCCAATTTCCCTATACAAACCCACCCCCCACTACTGAAGATGGCCGATGCAACCTTAAAATTGTTACGGGATTAGTAAAGTAATGTCATTTTTATCCGTAGCAACGTTCTTCAGAATAGTTATGCTCCTAGAAATAATATTAAGATTGGTTAGTATCCCTACTCTGGTGAAAGTGGAGTTTGATATTATGTAAAAAATAATAAAGATTTAAGATTCATAAAATCTGCTTTCTCTAAAACAGATATAGGGTTGCTTTCAGGTTAGTAAAAAGTTAAATTATTTCTGTATGATTGGTTAAAATTAGCACTTAATTAAATTCGTGGTAAAATGATTATCTAATGTATCCTTATCCTCTGCAGATATTTTTATTATAGGTATATTTATCTCCGTTAGTTGGAGCTGGTTCTAGATAACAATTTTTAAAGATTTAAAATTCGGGATAGAGGTTTCCTTCAAATGAAGTGACGATATCCACCAAATTTCAAAGACGAATTTGCAAATTCTATAGGTAGTAGAAATACTCTCATGTTAAAAATTCCTTGCCAAAAAGAGATAAAACTTTTGATTTTAGACTGGAAAATTTTTTGAACAATGAAAAGTTGGGATCAAGTCCTTAGGTAATAGTGCGATAAGGAAAGTGAGGAGTTTATTCAGTGCTCACTTTAACACTTCTATCATAGTTTGCTAGTTCCGAGGAAGCGACAACAGACTGATCATTCAATATTTCTGATTTAAAAATGTCACTTATCCTCCATTTCACTCCTGTTATACGGTAGAAGCAACTAAGTTATTTGCTTAACTTTAAATAGGCGATAATGTGTTATTTTGCATTTGACTTTCTACCTTTGTCAAATTTTCATTACCAGCAATCTAACGTTTCTGTACAGAAAAGCATTTGTAAAACTTTGAAACTTTTGAAGTGAGAAGTTCTGTAAATCAAAGCCTCTAAATTAGCCAAACGTTGTCTGCTATAAGAGATTATTTTTCCTACGAAATTATTATGTTTGGCCAGTATAATATGTTGAAATCTAATTAGTAATTCTAGTCAAATTCTTGACAAATTAATTAAAGTTATATCGACTAAAATTAAGAAATCTTTAATTAACTAATTATATCTGACCCGTCTCTCAATTTTACTATACTAAAGATCACGTTATTACACTAAAATTAAATCTTACACTATTCTAGCTGTAATTCCTTCAGCAGCTCATTAATGCAGAGGAAATTCTGCGTCAAAGACCACCAGAACAGACCAAACTAGGCGGTTTAAGTTGTGTCATAATATGGGATTACTGTAACGACATAGGACTGATTTAGGTGTGACGGATTTGCCAAAGGATTAGCTAATTATGGTCACTACAGTTTGTGCGATAATCCTCTTACCCGATGTTTATCGATGTGCAAAGGCCTAAGATTCGGGTCAAACAGCAGTTTATTTGGTTCCAGATTCACAGGAGACTGTCTTCTGCCTTTATTACAAAGCGACCATTCCGGGTTAATCAAACCCCAAAACGCTGGACCTGAAACAAAGTAACTACTTAGATTAAATCTTATCACAACTGTTATTTATTCGATTTAGAAGTTAGTTGCTAGTCTTTTACTTGAATAAAATCCCATTATTGCACTGAATATACGTAAAATATGGTACAGAAGTAAAATATAGTCCGAAGCGCATTGGCCTGTGTGATTTATTTTTCATTCGTCCTATTGTTCCCTGTAAAATGAACTCGATGAAGCTATTTTCGTTTGGGGATTTTTGAAACGGTTTTATTAATATTATGCGGAATACCGCAGCACTGATAAAACGGAATTTCAAAGAACTCCATTATTATCGATGTTGCATTGTCGAGATACAGAAACTAAACATTATGAGAGTATAATTAAAAACTCTTCTTTGTCGCTGTTTCCACCACCTTATCGTGCGCGGATGAGCTTTTTAGAAAACAAAGCAGCTTTGTTTGATTTATATAGAAGTCAGTGTTGTACAGTGTCCTCTTATATCTGCTGATGTTTATTTTCTTCTCTTTGTATTAAAACTTTTTAGGTCTGCATCGATATTTTCAATTTCTGCAGAGCAGCTGTTATACAATACCGAACAAAATGAAAACGAATACATATTACAAACCGGTTACCGAAATATACCTTCATACTTTTATCAATATCTACGTTTCTGTATATGAAAATGATATCACAAAGCTTTGTAACAGCTCCGATATTAAAGCAATCGTTGTTTTGTAGGTAGAACATTATTGCATACCTATACCTATAGCAATGATGGTAATTACAAAAAGCCATACAATTTACTTAAGATAACAGTATTAAGAAAAGTTAAAGTGCTAAAGAAAAATGCTGGATTTGCATAATCAGGAAACTGTATAAAATCGGAATTTAACCTGTTTCTTCCTTTCACTTTAATTTTTTTTAACTTTTTTTTCGGTGTATACAAGTATATATATATATATATATATATATATATATATATATATATAGTATATATTCTGGCGTTTCGGCATGAACTTCCTATGCCTTAGTAATTATTCTATGATTAAGGCATAAATATTCATGCCGAAACGTCGGCATAGAAATCCAAAGAAACCATTACAATTATAGATATTACTATCGTTTGAAAAACTACCTGTATTATATATATATATATATATATATATATATATATATATATATATATATATATGTGATATTCGCCACACGATTGGTGTGTAATTTTCATTGCTGTGATAATGCCTTTACAATTCAAGCCCCTACGTTGGGTGTCATTTTCATTGCTGTGATATGCCCTTTTATGATTGGTGTTTCTATTTTTATTGGTGTAAGTATCAACCCCTTTTATGATTCCTTGAATTTGTTTTTCCACGGCTAGCTCAATCCATTAAACACTGAATGCCCTATTTCACAACAATAAAGATTGTTTAACTCCTTTTCTATCTGTTGAAATAATTTAAATAAAACAATTAAAAAATTACACAATATAATGATCGATAATATGTACAGTTTTACATCATTCAAAAATTAGCCCCTGAATAAAATATTAACATTTATTTTTCCCACCAAATTTATATTTTCTTAAAGCTAGCAAAAATATCTATGTAATGACTCTTAGGTACCGTTGAACGTTCAAACGATGCTTTTTCCATTTTTCAAAATCTCAAATGACCTTTTTGTTGACCCTTAGAGATATTTGATATATATAAAATATTAAAATTGAAACAGGCTTTTACAAATAATCACTTGTTGGCCAGATTAATTTATTAATGGTTGGTTGAATTTTTCCCTTCGGATTTCTGGATTAGCTGTGAGTATGTGTAGCCCAATTTGAGTATCTTCACGTTTTATAATATTTTCGAAGTATATTTGGATATTTAATTAAGACTTTTATTTAGACGTATATTTGAATGCTTAATTGAATGTTTAATTGGACGTATAATTGAAGGTATTATTGTATATTTATTAGAAGTGTTATTAGACTTGTTATTAAAGGTGTTATTAGAGCCCTAAATTATAGAATATTAGTATAAAATTCAATTAATGGTACCTTACGTTTTAGCGTAAAACGACTATTTTTGTTGCATAAATTGGCATTTTACTTTCCACAATTTTTAGTAATTTATTCACTATCACTAAGTTTCATTTGTACGTAACCTTTTACTTTAAATTGATGTCGTTTGTGCCTTGTTGAAGAGATACTGAATGTTTACGAGTTTCCTATGGTATATATAAGCTCCACCTATGAACGTTTTTAATTAGTGTGTTTGTTGATCAAGGCTTGTACTTTGCGCCTATCTCTGTAAAACTCGGTATTTCTCAAGATTTCCTGGTTTTAATCGTTGTTCCTTCATTCAGTCTCGCACGTAGAAGTTCAATATTTCGTCGTATATCCTCAGAATTTTCAAATATTCATTGTATTTTTGTCACGTCTTTCATGTTTGTCGATTATAGTCCAAACTTTTATCACATCGCGGACCGCCTGTTATTTATTGTTTGTTACTTCAAACATGTTGGATTTTTATGCAAATATGATATTCCAGTCATGTACTCACTTTCTAATAATGACGTATTTGAAGGCGTTTACGTATTTATGCGTTGATGTTGTTAAATAACTAGTATGCCAGTTTGTTTATCTTTACCGATTACGTGTTTATTTTGATGAAACTTGATGTATCTTTGTTCGTTTTTTTAACCTAAAGCGTAATATAAAACGTACTCATTATTATTTTAGTTAAATATTATCTAATTATTGCAAAATGAGCTTCTTTCTTATGCATTAAATTAAATATAAATTATATACAGTGTGTTCGCTATTGGCCTTTTGTAAAATGTTCGATTTATTCCTATTTAATGGTGGAATTATTTGGTTTTCTAAACGCTAATTATATTTACATTTATCTTACGACCCCTATGACTTAATCTACACTTAAACTATCCTCTTATTACGGGTTTTAGGTCTGCTGGTAGGT